>OZ024828.1:55641769-56176769 GCA_964016985.1 Anodontia alba
CCTAAAAAGCGTAATTTATATGTGCCATTCCCTAACTTTATAGGAAGAAAATATGGCAATACAATACACCTCAATATGAACCAGCGTTCTGTTTCAACCATTACGAAAACATGCCTATTTAAATATACTGAAAATTTTACCACCAAAAATCAAACTTTTCAGATAAAAAATTCTTATATTTTTGCATATTTCTGCTCAAAACATAGATTGTTGGTACTCGTTAGAACCGCCTCGGCGAGGCGGTTCTAACGAGTACCCACAATCTATTTTTTTAGCAGAAATAAGAAAAATAATGTATACCCCTGTATACCCCAGTTTTACTATATGTAAGTGGGTTTAAGGGGGTCAAAATTATATAAGCATATTTTCGGGATGAATATGTAATCAGATGAAAACTAAAACAATGACCAAACCTATTCCGCATTCAGTGGATGTTCTAAAATCACACAGTTATACTGGTGCGTTATTTTCTATATGTTTGTGTATGTCGTTCATTAACCCATTTATGCCGAGTGGGTTCTTCTACCTTAACTCTTTGGACACGTCCATTTCCAGTAAAAGGTCTGTTCGGTTAATAAATATTATTACCATGTTGTAATGAAATTCACGTACTTAATGCAAACATTTTAGGCTTTGATAAGACGCCGCGTTCTGCGGTGTCTTATCTGTGTCTGCACTGCTTGCCAATGTCCCTTTATGGGACCCTCGGCATAAATGGGTTAACGTCGACAAAACAAACGGGCAGAAACTTTCATTTTATCATTATCCTAAAAGGTATATCGTAACGTGTACTTCGTCCCCATCCCCGCCCCCCTCCTTAATATACTGAATATTAAATAGTAAAACATAGGTCTACATTATTAGGCGGATTTTCAGCATTTTAGGTCAGCTTTCTGATGTGTTGGTCACTGTTTAGCATCTTTTGCTGCATAAATGTGTCTCAGTGTGTTTTTCTTCATTCCCTATATTATATATTGAAATACAAAGGCTTGCATAGCGTCAGGTATGAAGATATTAAGATAAACATTTTCTTATTTCTCCGAGAAAGAAAATAAATACCCATTAGAAGACCTCTAAGATCAGTGGTATAGCCTGTCAAACTGCAATGTAAGGGTCACCTGTCTTGTTTAAGGAAAGATTTTCCATTATTTTGAACAGAAGAACAACTTTCGTGACTTCCTGTTTGCTTTCGTATACTTCAATTCATTTCTGAAAAGTAATTGGTTTCAAGAACAAATCATTTCTCTTTAGAATAGACCCCTTTTCAGAAAGGAGCGATAACACATAGTTGTCTCCCTTGAAAGTGTATCAATTCCCCTTAAGATGGATGTAAACAGCTCCAACGGAGTACAGCCTTACATGTACCAGTATGTGTTTGAGAAAAAAAGATAAGAGAAAAGTCCAGGGAGTGCCACAATCACAAGCCGCATCCCTTCCTAGACACCAAGACGAAGAGGAAACAGACAATTTTTCTTTTATTCAAAAACAGAAAAATAAACGGAAAGATTTTTTTAATTCCTTCATTACATTTAAGAATAGAGATGCGATTAATATACTAGAAAGCATATTCTACATTTATAAAGGGAGCAAAACGTTCAGCTTAGGGTACGTGTTGTCTCTATTTAGGGTACTTTAAACACTTGGAAGTTTTCCGCCTTTTTTCACAATCGAGAAACCCTTTGCGACTTCCTATTTGCTTTCCTGGGCCTAGTTGTTCAAAGCATCGTTAGCTTTAATAAGCTCGTTAGTAGTCAAAATGTTAATTGTTCTAGTAAGTATAATCTCGTTAATGGTCAAAATGTTAATTGTTCTAGTAAGTGTATTATCTAATTTACGGGTATTCTTACTCAAAAAATATGAGTAGCTTTTGCAAATATAAAAGCTACTCACAATTTTGTCAGCAAAACTGTAAGTGTATATGCTATATTTAATGATCAACGTTTTAACGATACGTTAACTAACGGCATCGTTAGTTTTGAACAACTGGGCCCTGAACACCAAGCATAATTTGAAAAGAGGCGTCTATTCTAAGAGGAAAGAAAGTGCCCCCGCAGGAAGTTTCGTTTCTTTACGATAAGATTTCTTTCTTTCTTTCTTTAAAGGATGCAAAACAACTTTGAGGGTGTTATATTCCACGTAATGTGTATATATATACTTTAATAGCTATGTGAAGTTGGTGAGACACAGTTATGTAATTTTTCAAAAGCTCTTAGTCCCACCTTCAAATAGCTTAAGCTACATGTTAATTTCGAATACATGTAAATGATCATGAAACGGCCAATAATGATTGCAATTACGAAAGTCGTTGTTACCTTTTTACTTTTGTATGGTTACATGTAACAGTTTTACAAGCATACCTTTTAGAAACAGTATACTCATTTAATGACACCATGCAAAAACTGCTCATCAAGCAAACAAGACGAAACAAAACAAAATGAAAAACAAAGAAAAAAAAAGAAAAAAAGAAAACAAAAACATAAGAAAATAATAATAATAATAAAAAAAAGCCTCGAAGATACTAAGAATGACATAACAATGAATCTTCAGAACTCAGTTAGCATTTCTGCAAATGTTATATACTGAAAGGAAGCAAACGGCTAGATTGAAAACTCTAAGCATATTTGGATATCAGGCCTTGTTCACACGAGCAATGTTTTGTTAAAGAAACTATGTTCGTATAAATTAGAAAAAAGTGCCATATTTTATTTGTCATATTCATGTGGCAAAGTTTAATAGATGGCGTATTTGCTCGTATAAAATAAATAAGTGATTGGTACAACTAGATCAACATCAACTTTATTATTTTTATCACATCACGAAAACACAGCTATATAATTTTGACTTGTATGCAGTAAAACTGTGGTTTACAGGGGTATATATTATTTTTCTTATTTCTGCTCAAAAACATAGATTGTGGGTACTCGTTAGAACCGCCTCAAAAACATAGATTGTGGGTACTCGTTAGAACCGCCTCAGCGAGGCGGTTCTAACGAGTACCCACAATCTATGTTTTGAGCAGTAATAAGAAAAAATATTAGAATTTTTTATCTGAAAATTTTCATTTTTGTTGGTAAAATTTTCAGTATATTTGAATAGGCGTGTTTTCGTAATGACATATTAAGTAGCAACATGGAATATAACAAAACATCGTTATTACATTTTCTGTGATGAAGTATAGACATCGTTTAAATTCAATGTATTTGTCAAAGCTTCCATCTTATGTGGCAAAGAAATTTGCTTGTGTGATCAAAGCCTTAGAATTTGAAATAATATTACTGTTTTAATATTAACCCTAAATATTCGGCCAGACAGACTTGTGCAGACAATCTAGACCCAGGCCAGAGGACTAAATTGTTGTCCACTAATCCATCAAATTTTCAACGAATCGACATATATTAAAAATTGACTTGTTCTTTTAGAAGTACGGCTGGGAGTTTTAAGGTGTCTGAATGCTTGAGGTAAACTTAATGTTTTTCGTAGTTTCAGAACGTTCTATGTCTGCGTTTACATAAAAACCCCAATTTAAGACGTGAGATATACATTTCCCCATATTTGTACACTACGTTTTAGGAATGACATCACGAAAACATGCCTATATAATTTTGACCCCCTTAAACCCCGCTTTTATATAGTAAAATTGGATTTTACAGGGGTACACATTATTTTTCTTATTTCTGCTCAAAAACATACATTGTGGATACTCGTTGTGGTTAGTACTTTTTTATCTGAAAATTTTCATTTTTTTTTTTTGGTGGTAAAATTTTCAGTATATTTGAATAGGCATGTTTTCGTAATGATCTGAGATTTGAAAGTCACACGGTGTTGCTAAAAAACGAAGAGTATGACATTATCTTGTCAGATGAGATTCCTAGTTACAATTATATGCTTGACGCACTTCAGCTTGGAACCCGTGGGTATTGTCAAATTTCTTACTATAATGTATTTTGTTTAACACTTATCCTACTTGGTAAAAAATCAACAGAGGACAAATTGAAATATTTTTCTTATTTTCCCAGAAAACAGGTTTTGACATTTCATGTAAATTGTCTCCAATGGAGACAATATGCATGAAACATCAAATTATATTTTCTCCAATTGAGACAATATGCATGAAATATCAAATCCTATTTTCTTGTAGAACAACAACATATCATCAATCTGTCGTCTGCTGAACTTGCCCAGAGAGCAGTAAATGATAAATACCAGTAGCTTATCGGAAGCAGACAGTAACACATTTATCACTAAAAACCTGAAAATGCTTCTTTAACTCCTTAAATACATCTCTATTCTCGGTTCAAAGGTATTTTACGCTTGTTTGAAAATTGATTTTGGACTTTGAAGCCAGTTTATTAATCCGCTTTTATTATAGAGTATCATTTATTGGCCACAAATACCATACGTTCAGAACGTGAATAAACAGAAAAAGACTGTTTGATTAGACGACTATAAAAGGAAATAAGATGTTTAGAACTGCCGTCGTGTAAAAGGGTTTCACAGTTTTCTAGACAGTGTGTATACAATCTTCGCAGTGTTTGTGGTTTATGGTGTTTTCCACTTACTGCCTTTTTATTGACTTGGAGAAGAGCTGAGCCGGCACACGAAAAAAGGAACCTTTCGATTTTCCTGTTTACGTGTCTTCAAATGCGCATGCGCAGTCCCCTATTTGAGCTACAGACTCGTTTTTCGCCTGAAGCTTCCTCAAAGTCTCTACTATAAGTCTGCGAACAGCAAAGGCTCTGGCGAGACTGCGCTTACGCGAAGGCTCGCCTGAGCCCTTGATGGTCGCCTATGTGGTAAATTCCTTTTCTCACGTGCTGACGAAATTGAGGTTCACAATCTTGAAGTGGTGACTTAATGCTGGCAGAGTGCGAAGACACTTTGGCTTTAATTTGCAGTACGTGCTAAGGTATAAAATGGCACCAGACTTACCTAAACATTGCGACACCTTTAATCCCTACCATACATTTCTTAAAGTTTGAACAATGAATTCTTAAGAAATGAGAATAAATACAAAGAAATCCTTACAAAAATATGCCTATTCAAATATACTGAAAATTTTACCACCAAAAAATGTAAATTTTCAGATGAAAAATTCTGATATTCTTCATATTTCTGCTCAAAACAAAAACAATCGTTAGAACCGCCTCGGCGAGGCGGTTCTAACGCGTACCCATAATCTATGTTTTTGAGCAGAAATAAGAAAAATAATGTATACCCGTAAACCCAAGTTTTACTACATAAAATGGAGTTTAAGGGGGTCTAACTTATATAGGTATGTTTTCGTGATTTGAAAATGGCTGAAGTCCAAGTTTTGTAGTTAGGCTTGGTCAGAAGCCCTCATAAATACACACACACACACACACACACACACACACACACACACACACACACACACACACACACACATATATATATATATATATATATATATATATATATATATATATATATTTTTTTTTTTTTTTAAATCCCAGATCAATCACAAAAGTGTAGATCTTTATTATGTGCTGCATTCTGCAGGGTCTGATCTGGATACATGTATACACTGTTTGCTCAGTTTTACTATATAAAAGTGGGGTTAAAGGGGGTCAATATTAATAAACATGTTTTCGTGATGTGGTTAGACTGCGCGGATTTGAAACTTGACTGGAAGTACATGTCCAAGCGTACATATTTATATTTGATAGTAGATTCTGTGAGCATCACGAGAAATTCACCCCCTTAAACCCGACTTTTATATAGTAAAAACTGGGGTTTACAGGTGTATACATTAGTTTTCTTATTCCTGTTCAAAACATAGATTGTGGGTACTCGTTAGAACCGCCTCGCCGAGGCGGTTCTAGCGAGTACACACAATCTACGTTTTGAGAAGAAATATGAAAACTTTCAGAAGTCTTTATCTGAACAAATCCTTTTTTGGTTGTAAAATTTTCAATATATTTGAATAGGCGTGTTTTCGTACTGGTGACGATTAATTATGGGACAATTTTAAGGTTTGTTTGGGCGTATAGCTTAGCGATATCTGCCATTTTCATAGCTCTGTAGAAAAAGAGGGAGTAACAGGTGAAAATTTTCTTATATGTGCACAAAAACATATATTGTGGGTACTGAGTACCACAAGATATGTTTTCGTGCACGAATGAAAATTTATCAATATTTTTTGTTTTAATTGAAAACAAGCGCTCTATCTGGAGCTATCCCTTTTTCTTGTGACAGCTAAAATTAATTTTAGTGATTCAACAATTTAATAACACCGTTACGAATACGGAGCAACCATCAACAAGTGTCTTTTCGCAGGAATTTCGGTAAACACATTAACGTTCCATGATTGTATGCACTGTCCCCATAAATTGAGCCTCAACGTCAGTTGAAAAGGTACCTTCGGATATGTGCGCACAGCGAACATTCAGATCAGCTTGCGCATTCGTGCAGCCTGATCAGAATTTTCGCTGGGCTCATTTTTGATAGCCAACAATGCAAAGTAACTTCTTGCGGACACCGAAGACTCTGATCAGACTGCGCGGATGCACAGGCTGATTTGAGTCTACGTTGGTCGCACATGTCAGATGGTACGTTTTCTCACATTGCGACCCAGCTAGTTTTAATCAGCAATTGTACGTTACTTAGTTCGGGTTATAGGAATAAGATGTCGCAAGAAAGCTACATACATTTAACCCTTGTCCTGCTGAACCAGGATATACCCTGCCTTTGCAAACAGTGTAGATCCAGATCAGTTGGCTTCTGAAGAAGCCAACTGATCTAGATCTGCACTGTTTGTCATTCAGTATATGACTTTGTATCAGCAACCTGGATCAAGTAATCTGATTGGCTGAAAATTAGAGTGGGTGTGGCACCTTAATTTATTCAGCAAGACAATGGTTAAAGGTCATGTAAGAACTGTTTCAAGCCCTTATTCTTTTTTCCCCATGATAATAGGTACTTGAAAATCTCTATACATTTAATACGTTTTATCGTTGGGTAAGATAACTTGAACGGGTACCAGTACCACTGTAATTGATAATCAGGAAAATTTGACCATGTCAGCAAATAGACAGATAGATAGATAGATAGATAGATAGGTAGACAGACAGACAGACAGACAGATAGACAGATAGATAGATAGATAGATAGATAGATAGATAGATAGACAGAAAGAAAGATAGATAGATAGATAGATAGATAGATAGATAGATAGATAGATAGATAGATAGATAGATAGATAGATAGACAGAAAGATAGATAGATAGATAGATAGATAGATAGATAGATAGATAGATAGATCAGAAGTCATAGATTTCAATATCTGATCAGACTCTACTCTGACTCTACTCTGTCCCTTATCCAGTGGCTTCAGACACATCAATGGGTAGTAAAGTACACGTAGAGTTGTTCCATTTTAGGACAAGTATGGTAAGGAGTTAATATGGACGAATATTTTGAGTACATATTTTAACTCTTTCGGTGCCAAATTTCAGACGACATTTGTCATCCGCTTGTTCATTTTAACAAACCATCGCTTAGAAAGACGTTTATATGTAAAGTTGAAAGACTGAATGTTAAACAGCATAGATCCAGATGAGGCGTCTCATCTGGATCTACGCTGTTTACAAAAGTCTATTATTATCGCCTGTGGTAGTGAAAGGGTGCGAGTGCGATGACAACATCTATTCAATAAACGGGCGAGGAGTATTTGGTGATCATTCTGGGATATTTCTTGTAATTGCTCCATATAAACATTTGTTGTGGGTACTCATTAAAAGCTTCTACCGGGCGGTTTCTAATGAGTACCAACAGCTTATTTTGTACGCAGAAATGGGAGCAAATATCTACTCCTCCTTATCTCTTACCACTTCCTCGGATAATTCAGCAACCGAAATATTGATGATATTTTCTTATATTTCCCAGAAAACTTACTATGATATTTGATGCAAACTGCATGAAATGTTAAACATATTTTCTGGGACAAATAAGAAAAAAAAAAAAATTAAAATGTCGTCTGCTGAAATTTTTACCCAGCATGCAAAGCGTTAACAAGTCCTCTAAGTTCATTAAACGTTATGCTTTGAATCCCTAGCTGGCACCGTACAGTAAGGCTGTAACATCTTCCAACATACCAGATAAGTCTCAACATGGAAAAACGTGCCTTCTGACATGTGCGCCCAACGAAGACTCAACTCAGTCTGCGCATCCGCATGGTTTTATTAGTCTTAGTTGCCTGCTTGTAGAAACTTCATTACGAAAACACGCCTGTTCAAATATATTGAAAATTTTAAAACCACAAAAGGAAATTTCTCAGATAAAAAATTCTGATATTTTTCATATTTCTGCCCAAAACACAGATTGTGGGTACTCTTTAGAACCGCCTCGGCGAGCAGTTCTAACGAGTATCCACAATCTAGGTTTTTTTAACAAAATAAAAATAATGTATACCCCTGTAAACCCCAGTTTTACTATATACAAGTGGGGTTTATGGGGGTCAAAATTATATAGGCGTGTTTTCGTGATGTGTGTCATTGACTAACCAAAATGCATCCTGCGAATATTCTGTTCAGACTGTGCGAATGCGCAGGCTGATCTGAATCTTCGCGAGGCGCACATGTCTAAAGGTACGTTATCTGACGTTGTGGCTCAAATGATGCCAACTAAAGAAAATGTCCTCATACAATATTTATAAGACTAACGAATACCAGAATTAACTTGTGCTTATGGGATCGCAAATTAGGATTTTTGAACGTAGTAGTGGGTACGAGGTAAATATTTTTCTTACTTCTTCACGAAGACATATGTTGTGGTACTCACTAGAAGAGCCTCGCCGACACCACGAAAACACACCAATATAATTTTGACCCTCTAAACCCCAATTTTGTATAGTAAAACTGGGGTTTACAGGGGTATACATTAGTTTGTCTCATTTCTGCTCCAAAACATAGATTGTGGGTACTCGTTAGAACCGCCTCGCCGAGGCGGTTCTAACGAATACCCACAATCTATGTTTTGGAGCAGAACTATGAAAAATATCAGAATTTTTATCTGAAAACTTTCACTTTTTGGTGGTGAAATTTTCAATATATTTGAATAGGCTGTTTTCGTAATGGAGGCGCTTCTAATGAGTACCCATAACATATGTTTTCGTGGATAAATAAGAAATTATCAATTTGTTTGGACTGGACAAAGTATCTTATCGAGAGCTATGGTCTATGGTTTCTCATACATGTGACACCAGATATCATACACAGATACATTCTACTAAACTCATCAGCATGAATTGCAAATAGTTCGGAATTTAAGTGAATCCGTTGATCAAGAATTGATTGTGCACCAATGCATTCTAGTTTAAGTTATTTATAAGGATTATAATATGTAACACTGTCCCACGCAGTCTTGACACTCGAGAATCACTGGGCAACAGTCAATTCAGAACTGTCTACAAGACCATACTATGTTAATATGAGAAAGTTATCAATATATAGGCTTTACAGTGGCGATCAGTAAATATAAAGTCATCCAAAATCATCCTGTACAAATCCTTGTTATCTTGTCAGCAACGATATTAAGTGAGAAAACACATTTTTTTTGTCAAACGCAAAACGTTATAAAAGAGTGAAAAAATACACACACACATACACACACACGCACTCACGCACGCACGTGCGCACGCACACATACACGTACATGCACACGCAGACGAGCCGTGCAATGTAATAATTAAGCCTAATAAATGATACGCAGACTGGGGTAATCAGTAATTGTAATCATCTGTAAGAAAATGAGTTTTTCTGAGTTATAAAGACTGATTGTAAATGTTATAACACAACCGGTTTTAACATTACGTTAACCAGTCTGTATATAGTTGTATGTGTGTGTCGGGGTGTGCGTGTGTGTGTTGGATGGGGGATGATACATAGTTGTGTGTCGGGCGGTGGAGTGGGGGAAGGGGTATGAGATATAATAAAGGAGAGAGGGGGTGGATTTTCAGAATTTCGAAGTTTTGAAACCCGTTATTCAACATATCTACTCCGGGAAATCAAGTCTAGTCTGAATTTGTCATAAGCAGAACTTAATTTGTCATAATCGTATTTCATTATCCGATGACTTCTACTGAATGATGGAAGTTCATTTTCATATCTTGAAATAAATAAAGTTGATCAATCTGTTAATATTTTTTACTACTACCTTTTAAGGTAAATCAATGAAAAGTTTTACTGCATTAAGAATAAGAAATAACTATCATATTTTAATTACCTGATGCAATACTTGAATAGTTTTATTTTATTGAAGAGTCACTTAAAACCTTCATTTTCATGTAAATTGTGTTAGTTTACAATAAATAAATAAATAAATAAAATTTCAAAATATGCCATAAGTAAATGGTTAAAAATGTTATCCCTCAATAATAATGCATTAAGAGCTTTTGAAAAATAAATATACAGTCGACTCTCATTATCTCGAATTCCAAGGAACTAACGGAAATACTTCGAGATATCCGTACCTCGACATATCAGAGTTGAGAGAATGAGGAAAACAATGAATTGAACAACCACATTTAACAAATGAATGTGTAATTTGACTTCTGAAGTTAAAAATATATATATAAAATAACGTGGAAAAGAGGAGAAATTGCTACTCTTTTCCACATTATTTTGTTAACTGTTGTCATAGTTTCATGTTAAAACATGGACCAGATTTTCAATTCGAGATAAGCGGTAATTCGAAATAACAGGTTCGAGATAATGAGGTTCGACTGTAGCTTAAAAAGTGAAATAATAATTCTAATTTAATCGTTTACATTTCTAAAGCAGTGTAATTTTATCGAATGTAGTTGTAAAAAGATGTGTAATTGTAATTGAAATCACTGTACCACTAATGTAACTGTAATGTAATGATTACATTTACGTGAAACTGGTTTCGGGGGTTTGTGCACATGTGAAAGTGGCAAAACTATCAGAGATATTAAAATGGGTGATGAAGAAAACTTGTAAAAGTATCTCCAACCATCCGTCATACCAAAGTTTAAAAAAAGTAATCTTTTTTGTTAAAACTGACTATATTTTGTGACTTCATGAAAATCATTCCGAAATTCCCGATCTAGGATACAAAAAATTGAACGAATTCTGAATATTCCTGCAGAATCCGTAAACTTCAGTAGTCATATTTAGTCGAAAAGATCGTTACGTTACATTTGTAAAACGGTGGAAAAGAATACTAACGTACCGTGTTTAAACAGCTTAAGCACTTACCATCCTTTCCCTAAACACTGAACAAGTTCATTTAACTACCTGTTATTGTGTCTAAAAACCGCCGGCTATTTCTGTAAAGTTTAGTGAAAATATCGTCAACTACCTGCTATTGTGTCTAAAAACCGCCGGATATTTGTGTAAAGTTTAGTGAAAATATCGTCAACTACCTGCTATTGTGTCTAAAAACCGCCGGATATTTGTGTAAAGTTTAGTGAAAATATCGTTAACTACATGTACCTGTTATTATGTCTAAAAACCGCCGGCTATTTTTGTAAAGTTAAGTAAAGTATCGTCAACTACCTGTGATTGTGTCTAAAAAACACCGGCTATTTGTGTAAAGTTAAGTAAAGTATCGTCAACTACCTGTGATTGTGTCTAAAAACCGCCGGCTATTTGTGTATTTGGTGAAAATATCGACAACTACCTGTGATTGTGTCTAAAAACCGCCGGCTATTTGTGTAAAGTTTAGTAAAGTATCGTCAACTACCTGTGATCGTGTCTAAAAACCGCCGGCTATTTGTGTATTTGGTGAAAATATCGACAACTACCTGTTATTGTGTCTAAAAACCGCCGGCTATTTGTGTATTTGGTGAAAATATCGTGAACTACCTGTAACTGTGTCTACAAAATCGCCGGCTATTTGTGTAAAGTTTAGTGACAATATCTTCAAAGACTTTAAAGTTATAGAGCGGGCACAAATTTCATATGAAACAATAAAAAGGCGGCGGGGGTAACTCCGTTAAAAGGTAGGAATAACCGTTCTTGTTTCTCTGATTACCAACTGATCAGTCTTCACCGTAGTGCAGATTATATTTAATCTCCTTTGGGATCATTGGGCCCATTGTGGATCTTTGAAAATGGAGTTCTGCTCATGTATACTCTAGAGGGCGCAAACAATGTTGCAAACTTCATTACTGCTTATGAAGAGTCTCAATAAAACCCAGACTCCTATTTTCTAATCCGTAGTGTGTTTTATGTTTCCAAAGGTAATTTTTTAGACATTTATTTATAATTATACAATATATATATACATTAGGTGGTTTTGGTTATGGAGCGAACCCTGTGTATAACACACAGACCGACGATCGGCACAGTGGCTCAGTGGTAGAGCGTCCACTTTGTGACCGTAAGTTTGCGGGTTCGAACATCGGCCGGATCATACCAAAGACTTTAAAAATGGTACTAGCTGCTCTTTCGCTTGGCGCTCAGCATTAAGAAAGTAGAGCTAGAACTGGTCAGCTGAATGTCAATATAATGTAACTGGGTGGAATATCATTTCAAAGTGTCTGGGACGTGACATTTAAGTGAGGCAGCATTCTAAAAGTGAGCATTGAGCTCCCTGCCACATCCAGACACCGTCGCGATATGATTGAAAGATTGTTGAAAGCGACGTTAAGCCCAAATCATACAAACAAACACAAAGACCGAAGAATGGACACACAGACAGACATCGAGACATGTCTCGAAACCCGCTTTAGTCCATAGGTGGGAGAGACAATAATCGTGAATAAAACTGTTATTGTTGCTTCAGTTTCTAAACATATTTATATTATTTCTTAAATCAGCTTTATTTTGTTGTATTACTAAAAGAAATATTTGCGCCGTGTCTTCACAGCAAAGCTTTAGGCGAGTCAGAGCCTATGGTTTTCGCTCATGTAAGAGGTATGCCAAGGGGACACTTCAGCCAAAGAACTAGACATACATGTATAACACCGTTAAGGGACCGGACATGCGCACTGAAAGATTAACTCGACGCAGTGTCCGAAGAGCTTTTTTTTTTTTTTTTTCCTTGCGACGTTGCTTTACGAAAACAGGCCTATTCAAATATACTGAAAATTTTATCACCAAAAAAAAAAAAAAAAAAAGAAATGAAAATTTTCAGATAAAAATTCTGAAATTTTTCATATTTCTGCTCAAAACATAGATTGTGGGTACTCGTTAGAACCGCCTTGGCGAGTACTCACAAATTATGTTTTTGAGCAGAAATAAGGAAAATAATGTATACCCCTGTTTTATGTTATATAAAAGTGGGGTTTAAGGGGGTCAAAATTATATAGGCATGTTTTCGTGATGTCGCGACGTTGCCAATTTAATTTCTGGAATATCAGTCATCGCCTCAGTGCACAGCTTTCTTCCCTTCCCCCTTTTGCTTGTGATGTTGTATGGTATTTTAAACTTGGGAGTTTCGTCAAGCACATTATTTCATTAGAATTGCAGTAATTTCACGTGTGTGGAGAAAACGCGGGTTTTACGACATTTTTACTATGGCAAGCAATAGTTTCACTGCATAAATAACAGAATTATACACACACTGTAGACTGGTAATAGTCAAGTGCGCCTGCAGAACTCATTACCACTGTTGTAGTTAGAATTTAATGACCTTGACGACGGATATGCCGACAGATATTACGTTCGGTGAGACGTGATCAAAGACATTTTCCATCTTTTATTATATCCCGTCTTAATTGATTTTTTCATTAGTTCATGTATAAATGGCTGTCTTTGTATTTATAGTGTTGTTTTTATATTTCTACAAATTATTATTATGATTATTTTTCCAATATTTCCTTTTAACCTGTACTATTCTCTGGGCAATTTCAACAGACTACAACCTGATGGTATTTTTGCTCAGTTTTCCTAGAGAACAGGCTCTGACACTACATGCAAATTAAACAATTTGCAGAAACGGTCAAAGCTGATTTTCTGGGGGAATATATATATATATATATATTCCCCCAGAAAGGCGCTGTATCTTCGTTCTTCAATTTTCTTACTTGGGCCGCTATGTATATTGCCGTTCGCAAGGAGGCCAATATTCTCTAAGTATTGTAACTTTTTTCATGTCCGCTTAAAGCCAAAAATCGAAAAAAACAAAACAAAAAAAAAAAAAAAAAAAAAAAAAAAAAAACACACACACACACACACACACACACACACACACACAAAATAACAAAACAACAACAACAAAAATAAATAAATAAATAAATAAATAAATAAAAAAAAAATAAAATAAAACAATACATGTACGACAGGACTCATTATATTGGCATTTTGATAATTTAGTGACTTAACGTCACATCAGTAGTTTTTCAGTCATTTCGGGGCAATGGCAGGGTAATAAATGAAATCGACTCTGTCCAGATGCATATGATCACCTGGCCCCACTTTGGCCGCTTATCAGGTATAAAGGGCAGTTTCTTGCGTTGTGCTTTAATTACCATATTAGGAAAAATAGCTGGGCAAAAAGTGTAGACCCAGATCAGACGCCACAGAACACGGCATCTGATCAAGGTCTACACTGTTTGCCACTCATTCAGCACAATTATTCGGACATATCAACGGAAAGTAAAACAGCCTTTTATTCAAAGTTTAGGACAAGTATGGTAAGGAGTTAAGGTGTCCCGATATGTAAGGTAAATACGGTATAAGCTTATCAGTTCTCCCAAGAGGTAATAGGCCTTAAAGTGTAATAACAACTGCAGCAGACGATATTTTATTTCATTTTGTATTTTTACAGAGGTAGATATGATTGACATTTCATTTTAACAGATTATTCACATGAATGATCAAGTCTTATTTTCTCTAAACACACACACACACACACACACACACACACACATGGACTGTTGCTTGCTTTGATTTTGCTTATCACACGAATCACATGAAATGTCAAGTCCAGTTTGCTTCTGAGAAATATTATAATAAATGGAATGTCTGTTGATGCAGGTTTGCTTAGCGGTTTTAGAGCTAATAAGAAAACTTTTATTCTACTCACTAAAGTAGCAGATTAGGCTGTGTAACCCTCCCCGACACCCTTCCCCGCGTATTACGGTATAACAATTTACCCGAACAACTGATTTACTTCTGATTTTATTCCTACATACATGTTCATCGTTCCTTTGTTTTCCTGTCCTATTCGTTGACTAAGAACGTTAACAAAAGAAACATTGTACACTTTCGCAATCCGTCGGTGAGGCAAACAGACCGTATTTCCAAATGCGGTAATAGTACAGTAGATTGAAAATTGTGGATAGTTATACCTACCTGGGAGTATTACTAACAGAACATCTAGACTTTGTGTTGACTGCAAAGTTTTTAGCTCAAAGTAGAAGTTGAGCATTGGGACTCTTAATAGCCAAGTATAAGTTAGCCGGCAGTTTGCCTTATAATGTTTACACAAAAACTTTACGAATCTGTCGTTTGTCCGGTTATTGAATATAGTGCTAGTATTTGGGGATTTAAATCCTACTCTTGCATTAATACTGTACAAAATAGGGCTATGCGAGTCTTCCTGGGTGTCGGAAAATATACACCCATCACTGATTTGCATGGGGAATTAGGGTGGGAACCATGTATATCCAGATAATGGCCGTGCATTGGCCGCCATGTTGTTAGAATGTCATGTACAAACAGTAGTAGGTTGAATAAATGTATAGCACTATGGGCGTCCGCTAATGCATCTCCGCGATGTCGGAACTGGTTTTTCGTTTTTACTAAACGATGCAAGGAGCTAAACTTAAAATTTGATGTAAATATTAGCCGTCCGACTAGTAAGATACTTGTCAATAGCTTGCATAATGCGATTCTACAGGAATTTAAAGTTAATTGGTTTAACAGTATAAACAGTAGAGCTGGTCCCTCGTGCAGGATCAATAACAATGTCAGTTCAATTCTGTATACGAAGTGAAGCAGTATCGCAGGATGATTTTACTTTTAAGACATCGTGCAGCGTTTGCCAAATTCCGCTGCGGCGTAGCCCCTTTACGAATGGAAACTGGCAGGTTTGAAAATAAACCTTTAGACGAACGTAAATGTCTTTTTTTGCAATCTTATAGAAAGTGAATCGCATGCACATTTGGACAGTATTTTATACACCGATCTTAGATCAGAATTATTTTCTAAAGCCTTAGCCGTAAATGAGGAGTTTATTTCTCTTTCAACTGATATCATAAATTAATATTTCTGTTCTCCAACCATGAAATGATAAGACAATGTGTCAAAACCTGTTTTAATATTCTCCAAAGGAGAGCTTTTTACCTTTTTAAGTAATATCTCGCCTTTTAAATTTTTATATTTTGTAGGTATGTATGTTTTAGACTGACTTGCTGCCGATGATCAAAATCTCTTTTATGATGAATGTTGTTTCTTATAACTATTGCTAATGTTAATAGAACCAATATTTTACATTAGGTTCGGTAAGCCAGTTTTAGATTGTTGCATCATATATGTACACAAATTTTATGTTGTATGTATGTATTATAGTTTTAGTCTCTTATAACTCTCCCAAGAGTGGCAATATACATTGTGGTTGTTAATATTTTTAATGTGCTGGTATAATGTATCTACATTGATGAGACTCAAATAAAGATTAAACTACAAACTCGAATAGCGGGGGCAAAAACAAGTGTTATTTTAACCCAGAAAACAATACAAATCATATTTTTGTCCGCTAACTTTGACATCAACTTGCTAAGGATAAATATATTATTATTGTTATGGTATTATAATCTTATTTGAGAAATAATCATAAAATGAATTTATCTGACCCTTGAGCCAATGGAGTTTTGTGCTGCTTTACATTATTATATTTAGATTGATTGATCTCTGAGTTAAACCTTTCATCCCTACAGGCCAATACAGATACTTTTCCAAGCAGTGCAGACCCAGATGAACGAGCCGTCTAATCAAGATCTACACTGTTTGCCATTCTGTTATTAATTGTTAACTGAAACCCCTATTTGCAACAATGGATGTTTGCAAATTCAGAGATTGAAGTCCATGTCAGAAACTTGGAGGTGAAAGGGTTAAACAAATATTTGACAGCTATGTATAGTCTAATTAACCATAATTACGAACATGCATTTCAGGTTCTTGCGCACATGTGATGCGGTTCTCAAAATAAAATGTCCTTCGTTGTGTACCACTCATTAACAATAGAAAAATAATGTTTTGAATTTTGCTTTTGAATATCGTCAAACTATATATTTATGGATGGCTTTTTTAACGTTCTAGTCTACTTGGACACCAATTTGTTGTTTTCAAATACGTTAGTTTTGCGTTGTTGACGCCATATTTGGGCAGTGACGTTATTCAGTACTTAGAAACAGCATGACGATGACATGCCTATATAATATGGACCCCCTTAAACCCGACTTTTATATAGTAAAACTGGCGTTTACAGAGGTATACATTACTTTTCTTATTTCTGCCCAAAAGCATAGATTGTGGGTACTCGTTCTAACGAGTACCCACAATTTATGTTTTGAGCAGAAATATGAAAAATATCAGAATTTTTTATCTGAAAAATTTCATTTTTTGGTGATAAAATTTTCATTATATTTAAATAGGCATATTTCCATAATGGTTTAGCGTTATTAGTATATTAGCATAACAATACAAAAGCATTATAAAAACATTGTCTTCATGTTAGATACAGCACCTTAGTTTGTGTTAATTAACCTTAGTCCTGCTGAACCCGGGTACGCTCTATCTTTGTAAACAGTGTAGATCTAGATCAACTGGTCTGGACCTGCAATGTTTGTGAAGAAGCCAACTGATCTGGATCTGCACTACTTGTTATTAATCATTTAAATTTGTATCGACAACCTGGATCAAGTAATCTAACTGGCTGAAAATTAGAAGTGGGTGTGGCATCTTTATTTATTCAGCATGTCAAGGGTTATGATTGCATACATGTATTTTCAATGCTATTACCTACATGTATGACTTTGTAGAGAACATATTACATATATCAGGAGAAAGTATTTAAACCTTAACCAATTTATGCCTAGCGTCCCATGAAAAAGACTTTGGCAAACAGTATAGATCCAGATCAGACGCCACAGAAGGCTCTACTCTGTTTGCATTAGATATAGGAGATTTTATAACCCATGCAAATGTTATCGCCGACACACAGTAGGCTCATGTCTTCCAAAAAATGTCGTGTGTGTATTTATGCTTGAGATAGCTACTTAATCATCTTTCACGGCTCGTATTAAAAAAAAAAGAAAAAAAAAAGCGTTTTTCATTTCTATTATCTTGAGGTTAGTGGTACATGTACATTGTACTGGGATGTTGGTCAGTGGACGGTGGATGATAACGATGCTGTGCTGACCGAGCCTTATACCATGGAGACAGTCTACAGTAGTACGTCATATAACCAGACCCTTGGTGGATTAAGGAGGGTGGGATTACCACAGCTGTTTGTCTGCTGTCCGACATCCTTCGTGCGTTTTACAGTAGCTATTCACCTTCTCCATTCCAGAAAAGTATATTTAAACAGTTTCTGTTGCTCCTATGATGAAACATGTTTGAGGTATTCGTATAATAATAATAATAATAATAATAATAATAATAATAATAATAATAATAACAATAATAATAATAAAAAAAAAAAAAAGAAAAAGAGAAAAGCTTTTTTCATTTCTATTATCTTGAGGTTAGTGGTACATTGTACTGGGATGTTGGTAAATGGACAGTGGATGATATCGATGCTGTGCTGACCGTGCCTTGTACCATGGAGACAGTCTACGGTGGTATGTTATATAACCAAACCCTTGGTGGATTAAGGAGGGTGCGATTACCACAGCTGTTTGTCAGCTGTCCGACATCCTTCGTGCGTTTTACAGTAGCTATTCACCTTCTCCATTCCAGAAAAGTATATTTAAACTGTTTCTGTTGCTACTATGATTAAACATGTTGTCTGAGGTATTCGTATAATATCCCTCTTGTTCGTCTGTCATTACTGACAATGACCAATCCTAATCAACTCTGTGATGTGTTATTATTTGTGTGTTCTAAGATGGCTGATGAGACCAATCTTCTCTAAACTGCCTGTTGCAGATAGAACAAGAGAGGTCTGAGGAAGAAAGCTCTGTTGGTGATGCCTTAGCTCTGGCTTTCTGCTGTGCACGTTTCTGCTCGGCTTTGCTGATTCTTTTTGCTTCGTATTCACCAGCTCCTCTTTTTATGAGGCCTCGCCACTTTGTACGAGCTTGTGCATTCTGTTCCCATGACCCTGTTGGTATGTTGAAGTCTTTAAGGGAGACTTTGAGGGTGTCCTTATTTCGCTTCTTCTGACCATCATGAGAGTGTTTTCCTACTTGAAGTTCTCCATAGAGGATTTTCTTTGGCAAACGTTCATCAGGCATTCTGGTAACATGGCCTGTCCATCTTAACTGTGCGAATTTCAGAAGAGTATGTATGCTCTGCATCCCTGCCCTTTTCAGGACTTCTGTGTCTGGAATCCTGTCTTGCCACTTGATCTTTAGAAGTTTTCTGAGACAGCTTGTATGGAAGTGGTTCAGTTTTTTGGCATGCCGTTGGTAAACTGTCCAAGTTTGGCATGCGTATAATAGTGTTGGCAGCACTACCGATCTATATACTTTCAGCTTTGTGTCAAGTCTGATTCCACTTCGGTCCCAAATACTTCCACGTAGCCGGCCAAATGCTGCACTAGCTTTGACAATTCTAGCATTGACTTCATCATCAATGTGCACAACTCCAGACTGTGCTTCCAAGGTAGGTGAACTTGTCTACCACTTGCAGTCGTTGACCTTTCACTGTGATGGTAGGCTCCTTGTCAGGCTTTCCAGGTGCTGGCTGATATACTACTTCAGTCTTTTTTATGCTGATTGTGAGATCATAGCTGTCACATGAATCAGATACTTGATCCACACCTTTTTGCATTGTCTCTTCTGTTGGAGCACCCTTTGTCATGTCATCAGCAAAGAGGAACTCGTCTAGCACCTCTGTCTGCACCTTAGATTTAGCTTGCAACCTTCTTAGGTTGAAGAGTTTCCCATCAAAGCGATAGCTAATAGGTATACCATTGTCACCATCCTGGAAAGCATCTGTAAGCATGGCAGAAAATATCATGCTGAACAGTGCTGAAGCTAGAACACAGCTTTGCTTAACTCCATTTGTCACAGGAAATGGATCAGAAAACTCGCCATCATTTTGGACCCTTGCAAGCATACCATCATGGAACTGCCGCATCATTGCTATGAATTTGGCAGGACAACCAAACTTTGCCATAATTTTCCAAAGTCCCTCACGACTGACTGTGTCAAATGCTTTAGTAAGGTCGACAAAGGTCATGTAGAGGTCCACATTCTGTTCCTGGCATTTTTTTGAAGCTGTTGTGCTGTGAAGATCATGTCTATTGTTCCTCTGTTTTTCCTGAATCCACACTGGCTTTCTGGTAGACGCCCTGACTGTTCCAGGTGTTCATGCAATCGGTTCAGTAGGACCCTAGCAAGAATCTTCCCAGCAATTGACAATAAAGAGATGCCTCGATGATTGTCACAGACTTGAGGATTCCCTTTCCTTTTGAATAGATGGATAATTGTTGCATCCTTGGAACTAGAACTGTCCATTAGGGTGCGCACATTCCAAGCGCCGATGGTAAGAGGTATCACCTTCATCTTCTTTTTTCTTGTTTGACCGCTAAATGGGATTCCCGCTGATCGCGGTTAGCCAGCCAGGAGTTTTGAAGCAGGCAATTGTTTAGGGCACCTTTTCTAGCCCCTTCCCCATGCTACGGGGGTGAGCAGTGCGATCCTAAAAAGGTCTGCTCAGTCGCTCAGTTCGGCTGCCGAATTCCCCATACTGCTTCGGTCTTAAGGAAAGCGACCATATAGAACCAAGCCGCCTGTGTGCAGGTCCGCAACTACAGCTTCCAGTGTTTCCTCACCTGCTGCTTCGCCGCTCGCCCATCGCCACAGGGCTTTTGTATGATTTGCATATATGTGCTTGCTGTGAATGTGTGTTGCTGATTAAGATGACATGCGCTGTGAATTGGATTATAGTGAGGGAGAGGCGCGCAGAGTCAACCTCGATCTCTCATCCTGACCTAGCTGGATCCAGAGGCAAGACAGTGTCAGGACATCTGGAGCTAAGCCCGGATGCAGTGGATGACCTTGACTTCTTTTGTGGATATACGAATATATTGTAAATGATATATTGTGTAATTGCTCTGCACTGTCATATGTCATATGCCATCATGTATATTTTATTACAGTCGACTCTCGTTATCTCGAACTCCAAGGGACTCTCTGAAATACTTCGAGATATCCGTAGTTCGACATATCAGGTTTGCAGAATTGAGGAAAAAATAATTTGATTAACCACATTTAACAAACTGATAGGTAATTGGACTTTTGAAGTTAGAGATATATTGAAAATATTGTGGAAAAGAGGAGAAATTGCTTAGGAGCAATTTCTCCTCTTTTCTACAATATTTTCCATCTGTTGTTAGGTTTTCATATATAGGCAGGGACCAGATTTTCGCTTCGAGATAAGCGGTTATTCGAGATAAGCGAGGTCGAGATAACGAGAGTCAACTGTATATTGTATCCTCATGGGCTTTACGGCCCTTTGGAATTTTGAAATTAAACTATTCCAAAAATTCTATAAAACATGGTAGCAATAAAAACTAACCAGACACTCCTTATATTGGAAATGCGCCGTTCCAAAGAGTTAATGTAGAAGAGTCCACAGGCATAAATGAGTTAAAGTTTGAAGCAAAATATTATCGCGGCAGGTGATATTTTACTTTTTATTATTTTTCAGAGAAAATATGTCTTGAGATATCATATTGTCATCAAAGTAGGTACAATGTACAGGCATGTAAACGATAAAAGACTATATGAATGAATATTTTCAAGGGAACACGTTCTTGACTGTTTCAGACAAAAGAACACACGCATTATTACACTTGTACCTGTTTTTGATTTCTTGTATTTGATAGGTATTACGAAATTCTCTACCGGTGATATTTCTGCAAATGTGCTCTTGAGAATTCCACGTGGAAAGCTAAATTTGCATTTTGCCGCTGCTATCTACATTTAACGTTGCACCCAGCTGTGAATATACTGAAATTCTTTGAAATTCAACCTGTTTTATTATTTAAAGTGATGATTGATGATTTAGGGTAATGAAGATAAGCCGATGAAAAGATATATCACTGCAGCAGAAATATTTCTTACTTCTGTGTTTTAGTCGATTATATCGTTTGAAGGCTTGTCAGATTCGTATTTTATGTCTATTTCAAGAATTAGCCTGTCAATGATTGGATTAAACTTAGCACTCTCTGGGCAAATTCAGCAAAAGCCAACTTGATTTTATTGTTTCTTGTTTTTTGTTGTTGTTTTTTTTTTGATCAGAGACGACCAGCTAATGATATTTTATCTCAATTATCATAGAAAATAAGGTTTGACAATTTGAATGAATATCAACCCCTATTGTTAGGAGAAAAATCGCATGAAATGTCAAACCCTATAAAATACCAAACCCTTTAAAATATCGGAAGAAAATTGCGTACATGTCAAAGCCTGTTTTCTGCCTTCAGTCTCCATCCGCCAACACACTTGCGAAGCGTATGCTCGATAAACACGGTACCGTTATAACCCTAAATATTTGAACAGACAGGCCTGAGAAAACAGTGTAGACCCAGATCAGACGCCACAGAACGCGGCGTCTGATCAGGGTCTACACTGTTTTCCACTCATCAAGCACTATTTTAGACACATCAACAGGTAGTAAACTATTAATAGACTTTTTTTTTCAAATTTTAGGACAAGTATGGTAAGGAGTTAAGGTGTCCCAATACTTAGGGTAAATATGGTACCTTATTATATCCACAGGTTACAAGTCTTTGCAGTGTGTACTCCATATGGACAGCACCAAGGGAAAATGTCTTCGAGCTTGTGCAAAATGCACAGACAGGTTCATCCCACGCATACGCAAAGTCTCATCCGGGCATTTGCTCTCCAGTGATACATTCTATAGTGTCCATTGATTCTGTTAGCGGAAAACGACGGCCCAGATCAGACTGCGCGAACGCGCAGTCTGATCTGGGCCTTTGCTGTCTGCATATGCCTGAAGGCACGTTTTCTCATGGCGAGGCACATGCAGTGAATAATAGGGTATATAGGGTACTGCATTATTACCTGTAAGGCAATGGTGTCATGTGTCTTACGTCACAGGGTGTCCATCTGAGATTGGCTTACAGTTGTGCAAGGCCTGCTATTTTTGCAGCAGGCAAGGGTAGAGGGGAAATGCTATAATCTCTTCTCTTTCATTCATTTTTCTCATTCCCCTGTCCCTCTCTTTCATCTCCTCTACTATCTCTTCTATCTCTCTTCTCCCTTTCTCTGAGAGACGATACAAAACGACCCGTAAGGTTGACGTGCCGTTAAACCCCAACACAATAATAAAAAAAAAATATATTTTTCTTTTTTATTGAAAACATAATTTAGAAATATTTTGCAACAGTTTGTTTCCTTGTTCCGACATATTCTGGCTGCATTAAACTGTAAACTACTGGACTAAAATGGCAAAACTACTGAAAAAAAAAACAAACTTGTAAAATATTTACCAAACAAGGCGCACTATAAAAAAGATAAGAAAAGGACTCCATGTGTAGAGGGGGAAAGGCGGGGACATACCGTAATAACCCTAAGTATTGGGACGAATATACCTTGCAAAAAGAGTAGATCCAGATCAGACGCCACAGAACGTGGCATCTAATCAGAGTCTACACTGTTTGCCACATATACAACAATATTTTAAGCATCTCAACAAACAGTAGAATGAGCTGTTCCAAATTTTAGGACAAGTATGTAAGTATGTAAGTAGATAAAACGTCTTAATACTAAGAGTAAATACGGTAGTCTGAAGACACGGAAATTGCTCAGTACGAAAACACGCCTATTCAAATATACTGAAAATTTTACCACCAAAAAAAAAAAAAAAAAAAAAAAAAAAAAAAATGAAAATTGTCAGATAAAAACTTCTTATTTTTTTTTCATATTTTTGCTCAAACATAGATTGTGGGTATCCGTTAGAACCGCCTCATCGAGGCGGTTCTAACGAGTACCCACAATCTATGTTTTGAGCAAAAATATGAAAAATAATGTATACCTTGTTAATCCCAGTTTTACTATATAAAAGTGAGGTTTAAGGGGGTCAAAATAATATAGTTATGTTTTCGTGATGTGACTCTGCGCTTATTAGGCTATGCGCGGTAATAACGTCAAACACGGTATTCAGAAAATATATTTGTTACTTTTGCTGAAGCAATTTCAGCGAGCACCCACAAGATATGTTTGGTGCAGAAATAGTGAAAGTTGCCTAAATTGTCACTTCAGCTGTCATTTTATCCGGAGCTATGGCTTTACAGTAATCCATTCCTTTATTCATTACGTTAACACACCTATGTAAAATGTACCTTTTTAGCCATATTTTTAGATAACAATTTTTTTAGCCAAAATATTGATGTTTCTTATTTCTTCCCAAAACATTTGTTGTGGATATTCATTGATAACACACTTATCTAATGCTAAACCATCGCATGTTCACCATATAATATAGAGTATGAGGATATATTGATTATCCAGCAAATTAAGTTAGTTTTTGTTTTGTTTTTGTTTTTTTTTTCTTTTCTTTTTTTCCCGTAGAAAAATCGAAAAGCAGATCACACACACACACACACACACACACACACACACACACACACACACACACACACACACACACTACAAGACTCTGAAAAAATATACGTAAATTTAATCATTACGAAAACACGCCTATTCAAATATATAGAAAATTTCACTTCCAAAAACCGAAAATTTTCAGATAAAAAGCTCGGCGAGGCGGTTCTAATGAGTACCAATAATCTATATTTTTGAGCAAAAATAAGAAAAATAATGTATACTCATGTAAATTCCAGTTTTACTATATAAAAGTGGGTTTAAAGGGGTCAAAATTATATAGGATGTTTTCGTGATGATGGGGGAATGTGGGTGTGCACATTATGTAGACTTGTTAACGAATTATAGGTGTATGCACTTTGAAAGAGTAAAATCTGAAGTTTTTATTATTACAATAGCAGCAACAATAACAACAACAAAATAATAACAGTAATAAAATAACTGGAATGCGTCACAGACTGCATTGGTGGTCTTTTTGTTCTTTTTTCTGTTTACATTCCTCTGTAGGTTTTGTTTGGACTACTTACTGTGCGCAATAATATATCAAAGACATTTGTTACTTTGTTGTGTATTTTGAGATCAATATGCCACTCACTATTCATATAAAAGTTCAGGCGCGTTCCAAAGAGACGTAAGTTAACAGAAAAAGCAAACAGTATTTCTGTTGAAAGAATGTGTAAAATATTTAAGAAAACAAAAGGAAAACAATTCAACAAAGCGCATTCTTAAATGGAAAGACGGAAGTTACAATAATTAATTCTTAGATCAATACTCAAATATGAAAGTACAATGTACTTGTCCACCGCATTAAATAAAATAAGTTGCTTTTCTTCCACGAAGCAATACCTAGAAGTATATGTTTAGTTTTTATAACTATGCTAAGCTTATAAATTGGTGAATTAGTATATAGTAATAATACTCATATTTAATATTTAATGATATAAAATTGCTAAATTACATTGCTTACTTTCAATCTAGTTCTTTGAAACTGACGTGAAACGCATTTCCATTTCACAGCTACTTATGTAAAAAATTACAACTACCATATTTGAGCTGCCTTATAAGACAATCTGTCTTATGTTATTCGTTTCCGGAGATGAGTAAGACCAACCTATACATCCGTGCAGTTCAACCAGGGTCTTTGTATTTCAAGATCACACTGATCAATTAAAAGATAATCACTGCATAAAAAGCAGTATCGCACGTTATTAACAGCCGTGCATTAACCGGCGAAAAGCCATGTATTAACAAGGCAATTCACGCACGGTTAATGCACGGCTACGCAACTTTCAATATGATCGTACCGGGGCCACAGATTTGCTGCCGTTACGAGATGTGTACTGCCTGTCTCTATAAAGAGCATAGTCCGTAAAAATTACGTTCGTGAGGCATCGGTGAAAAGACGAAACAAAAAAGTGCAGGAAATAACGCGAAATTTAGCAAATGTTTTCAGTTTTTATGCAATAATAGCGATCGAACATGCTTTTTCAATGCATTAACATTCGCCAGGTCCCTTGAGAGGTGTTGAAAACCGCGGCCTCCGGCCTCGGTTTTCAACATCTCCCACGGGACCTGACGAATGTTAATGCATGAAAAACCATGTTTGATCCCTATATTGCGTTGTCCGAAAGCACTTTTTTTGCTTGACACGGCCAATGGTCCTGAATACGAACGAACTGACACGAAGGTCCTGAATAAAGATATAAAGTCAGGCATCAACTCCAGGTCAACACCGTCATATAGTCTCAGACGCGGCCCACCGTTTTGCAAATAAATAAGAACGTATGCAGTCATCGCATAGCATGTATATTATAGCCTATCATATAATGCACAGCATACTCATTCACTAGTTTACACAACCATGCTCAATCGCTATAACATGAGTTGCCAGACCATTTTGAGCAACAATATTCAGTCTCTTGGACGTACTAAGCCAGGCTATTTTGATCATCCATACTCATTTTTATACATATGAATCAAGCGCGTTCGATCAACCATACCAACTCTCTAGTACGAACAAAACCAGGTCGTTCATCCAGACATACTCAACCATCCATTTGGTCAGACAACCATCTCCAGTCCCTAATATGTAAGTATCATACTCGTATTCCATTTCTTTGATATCATCACTTATTTTTTTTTTCAGTCTCTGGTACGTATGAATTACGCGCGTTCGGCACAACCATACTCAATGTTTGGTAGGTGCGAATCGAGGTCTTTCTGCATAACCATATGTTGTCTGTGGTACGTTCGAATCCAGTGCGGTTTAGCCTTTCATCCCTGCAGACCAATACAGATGCCTTTACAAACAGTGCAGAACCAGATGGGACGGCCGTCCCATCAAGATCTACACTGTCATTCTGATATTGATTCTCGACCAAAACCCCTGTTCAAAACAAAAGACATGTCCAAATTCAGAGACAGAAGAGTCCACACCAACACCTAAGGGATGAAAGGGTTACCATCACGAAAACACGCCTATATATAATTTTGACCCCTTAAATCCCACTTTTATATAGTAAAAATGGGGTTTATAGGGGTATACATTATTTTTCTTATTTTGCTATAAACATAGATTGTGGATACTCGTTCAAACCGCCTTGCCGAGGCGGTTCTAACGAGTACCCACAATCTATGCTTTGAGCAGGAATGTGAAAAATATCAGAATTTTTTCGTCTGATTTTTTTTTCTTTTTTGGTTGTAAAATTTTCAATACATTTGAATAGGCGTGTTTTCATAATGACAACCATGATTGGTAGATTCTATAAGGAAGGTAATGACCACACGCACACTCACACACAAACTGACATAGGCGAGGTATCGAAGTGTTCTGGACCAGACTAGTTAGTTTCGGCTAATAAGCCTCATCTGTGACCCTTACAGTGACACAGAAACCATGGTGTTCTACACATTTCTCTGTTACATACGTTACCAGACAGTTCTACACTATCATACATAGTCGCTTATACATACGAATCCAGGTTATTCTTGCACAACAATATAGGCCTTGCCAAGCGAAAACGTGTCTTTGCTGTTATACGGACAGCGAAAGCCCAGACCAGACTGCGCATCTGCGCAGTCTGATCAGGACCTTCACAGTCCGTTAACAAACACATTGGATACTACACGGTCTCTTCGAAGATTGGCACTGATAAATGAGTCACCCTCTTGAAAAAGTAAGTAAGTAAGTTCTAACTTACATGTACTTAGTTACAGAATGTATGAATTGAGAGCATAGGCCCAGATGATGCCTTGCATATGCGCAGGCTGATCTGCATCTCCGCATTTTGAGTTGTCCGAAAGCACTTATTTTTTTTGGCTTGACACGGCCAATACTATACTAGTATTCAGCCTCAAGTACGTTCAAATGCAAGTTCAGTCGACTCTCGTTATCTCGAAGTCCAATGGACTCTCTGAAATGCTTCGAAATATCCGTACTTTGACATATCAGATTTACAGATATAATGAAAAAAAAAAAAAAAAAAACACAAAAAAAAAAAAAAAAAAATAAAAAAAAAAAAAAAAATAATAATAAAAAACTGAACAACCACATTTCACAAATGAAAATGTAATTTAACTCCTGATGTTATAGAGATATATTGAAAATATTGTGGAAAAGAGGAGAAATTGCTCCTTAGGAGCAATTTCTCCTTTTTCCCATAATATTTTGGTACCTTTTGTTAGATTTTCATATTTAAACAGGGACCAGATTTTCACTTCGAGATAAGCGATGTCGAGATAACGAGAGTCGACTGTAGTTCTATACAACCTTACTGATCTAGATTGAACTACACAAAAATATCTCCTAAGGAGACAATTTCATGAACTGTCAAAGCATAATTAAATTCGCATGAATGACTAAAACTTATTTTCTGGGAACATACAGTCGACTCTCATTATCTCGAATTCCAAGGGACTCTCTGAAACACTTCGAGATATACGTACTTCGACATATCGGATTTTCAGAATTGAGGAAAAATAATTCGAACAACCACATTTAACGAATTTATATGTAATTGGACTCCTGACGTTAGATATATATCGAAAATATTGTGGAAAAGAGGAGAAATTGCTCCTTAGGAGCAATTTCTCCTCTTTTCCACAATATTTTTAATTGTTGTTAGATTTTCATGTTTAGGCAGGGACAAGATTTTCACTTCGAGATAAACGGTTATTCGAGATAAGCGAGTTCGAGATAACGAGAGTCAACTGTATTACAATATGTAGTCTACTGAGATACCCATCATGCTGAGTATTAATCTCTGGTACATACATGTACGAAGACAGATTCTTCTACACAACCAAACCCCATCCCTGGGGTTTTTGAATCCAATTCATTCAGCACAACCATACTGAGCCTATAGTACAATATAGTAAGCTGCGTAGAAACAGATCGATCTGCATCGCACCGATCTGGATCAAAGCTACAGGCATAAGAAGGAGGAAGGTACTTTTTTGCTCTACGGACCCCATTTATTCTAAATGCATCACTCCTAAGGGCATAGTTTGTCAATGTCATTTAAATGAACTGTCAATATACACCTAATTAAGTCGTCTCATGGTTTCGTCCGTGAATTTTTTATGATAATTTACATATCTAAAATCTTGAATTGAAATATATATATATCTGTGATTCATTGTAGTATGTATTGTCTTCTGGTGTATGTCATCGCTTTCTTGTTATGCGAAGAATATAAACCGTATTTTTTTCCATTATAGGCAGCTTTTCTTTTATATTACAGGGCTATTACCTTGACATTGGTGAATATTGCCACGCGTGACACGGAAACTGTACATTACTAAAACACGCCTATTTAAATATACTGAAAATTTTACCACCAAAAAAAAAAAAAAAAAAAAAAAAAATGAAAAAAGTGTCAGATAAAAAATTCTGATATTTTTCCTATTTCTGCTCAAAACATAGATTGTGGGTACTTGTTAGAACCGCCTCGATGAGGCGGTTCTAACGAGTACCCACAATCTATGTTTTGAGCAGAAATAAGAAATTAATATATACCCCTGTAAACCCCAGTTTTACTATATAAAAGTGAGGCTCAAGGGGGTCTAAATTATATAGGTATGTTTTCGTGAAGTGACTGTGCGCTTATTAGGCTATGCGCGGTAATAACATCAAACACGGTATTCACGCGTCCTTTGATATCCCAACGCGTGGCAATATTCATCAATATCAGTGCAATAATCTTTTTATTATATAGTTATAAATATTTAGGATCATTTTCAGTTGTTTTTAGCCTCAAACTGGGCACATAATTATCTAAAATTCAGAGTCTGCATAAATGCGCAGCAAATTTTAGCGCGACGTCTTTAGCCCAGGCTATGGCGTTATCAAAAGCAACGTCATGAAACGGTAATATCTGAACGTATCCGAGTAAGCGTGCAATATCAAGTAAGTATGTTGATATCGAGTGATACGTCTTTAGCCCAGGATATGGCGTTATCAAAAGCAACGTCATGAAACGGTAACATCTGAAGGTATCCGAGTAAGCGTGCAGTATCAAATAAGTATGTTGATATCGAGTGATATCCATCACGAAAACACGCCTATATAATTTTGACCCCCTTAAACCCCACTTTATATAGTAAAATTAGGGTTTACTGGGGTATATATTATTTTTTTATTTTGTTAAAAAACATAGATTGTGGGTACTCTTTAGAAACGTCTCTCTGAGGCGGTTCTAACGAGTAACCACAATCTATATTTTAAGCAGAAATTTGCAAAATATCAGATTTTTTTTTATCTGAATCTTTTTCTTTTTGGGTTATAAAATTTTCAATATATTTGAATAGGCGTGTTTTCGTTATGTGTGTGCTTGCTCCTCAGGCTTTATCGCACATCTTTAACTATTCAATATTTATAGCTGTCTTAAAGGCCACCTGTATTAAGCAGTCACGAGTTTATAAAGGCCTGTTATTGAGATACCGTAATTGGAAAATAAGAGTAGTTTAAACGGTGTTAAGCAAGTACCTATCACCTGCCTCAAGCAGCCAATGTTTGGATTTCCCTACTTTTTATGTACAATCAGACCTGTATTAAGCAAGCACCTGCTTGAATAACACAAGCACCTGCTTAATAGGCACAAGTTTGTTTGTATATAAAAGTGTAACCTAAAACACAATCTGAACACAAAGTTTATCAAGAGATTTTCTTCTAAAGGTGAATTTGGTATTTTTACGACAATGAGCATTTATACCAATGGTGAATCAGCGTGAATCATGTCCTATCACCACTCAAGGTGAATGTGGGTACACTGTTTTCGGTGAGGAGCTCGTGTATTTTCGTCGGCGTGACTGTTTCTTGTCTGCATGCTAGTTCTTGAATAAGTGGGTGGGGTTTCTCCAAACTTGCAAAAAGATACATAACTGCGCAATATCTAGAAGTTGATGATCATGAATTCATTTTCAAGGTCAGCAAACTTTGAATACATCAGCTGTTTTGCTCATGAGTGCCTTTTAGCTGCTTTGGTTTCAACAAAGAAAGAAAAACACAAACAAAATGCAAGAAATTGCAAAATATTGAAACTTGAAGGATATAAAGAAATCTGCTAGTTAAGCTACCTAGGATTAATAACTATAACTTAGACCTATGGTCTATGAGACTATCCTCTAACACAACATTCATTTTCCAGATAAAATAAGAAAAAAATCCCTAAAATGTTCCTAAATGTTTGTTTTCTTGAGCTTTCGGAGGAATTTCCTCGGTTCTTAAAAAACGACCCAGCAGACACACAACGTTGAAACGTTGAATCAACGTTGAATCGACGTTGTTTCAACGGTATGTTACTGCTGGGGACTTCGAATCAGCCACGGTAAACGAGCCATCCGGTATTCGTGTCATGAAGTTTTACTGTACTAGGCGGCTAAACCATTTTATATGTCTCCTGAAACATCCGAATAGACGTTAACAGAAGCCTACAAAATAATCAAAAGTATAAAGAAAAAAAAAAAAAAAAAAAAAAAAAAAAATAATAATAATAATAAATAAATAAATAAATAAAAAGTGAACTGGACAGACATTACAGAAGGTGATCAGAATGCTAGCATCAGGACCTGAAACCATGTCATGTAAAAACGAAATACAGTCGACTCGTTATCTCGACTCTCGAATAACCGTTGATCACGAAGTGAAAATCTGGTCCCTATTTTAACATGGAAACCTAACAATAGGTAACAAAATATTTTGGAAAAGAGGAGAAATTTCTCCTAAGGAGCAATTTCTTTTCTTTTCAACAATATTTTCAATATACTTGACTCTCGCTATCTCAAACACTGAAAACTCAAACTACTGCTTAGGTCAAACTAGACTTTTGATAATGTTGGTTTAGTTTTGCTTTATATAGTCTTCACATTTGAACTGGTATCTCAAACTATTGTTATCTCAAACTGAAAATTATATGGTCCCTTGGAGTTTGAGATAGCGAGAGTCCACTGTAGAAGGAAAGGATGTGAGTTATACAGTGTTTACCACATAACTAAACTTACATGTACATGTACAACGGATCTGCAGAAAGGATCTGTGTTAGAATATTCGGCTTAGAACGAACAGAAAAAAAAATCATTACGAAAACAAGCCTATTAAGATGTATTGGAAATTTTACAACCAAAAACTGAAACTTTTCAAATAAAAAAAAATTCTGATATTTTTCATATTTCTGCTCAAAACATAGATTGTACCCACAGTCTATGATTCTTAGCAGAAATAAGAAAAAAATAATGTATACCCTGTAAACTCGAGTTTTACTATATAAAAGTGGGGTTTAATGGGGTCAACATTATATAGGCATGTTTTCGTGATGGTATGATGGATGGGTTTGTGAACCCAGTTTTTGGTTCCCTCTTTAATTGCACGACAGTGTGTCCGGCCTAAGACTCAGTGATGGCGACAGACGTTTTCTCAATCCCTTTCAGTACGTTAAGCGCCCAACTACCGATGTCTGAAGTCTGCGAGGCACTTCTTATAAGTAACCACAACATATATTTTAGAGGAGAAGTCAGAAAAAAAAAACACATTAATTTGATGGAAATAATGTGGTTATTAACCCTTGTCCTGCTGAACCTGGATATACCCTGCCTTTGCAAACAGTGTAGATCCAGATCGGTTGGCTTCTGGAAGACAACTGATCTGGATCTGCACTGTTTGCCATTAAGTATAATGTGAATTTATAGTAACAACCCAGTTCAAGTAATCTGATTGGCTGAAAATTAGAAGTGGGCGTGACATCTTAATTTATTCAGCAGGACAAGGGTTAATCAAATTGAGACATATTTGTGCAGTAGAAAGGTTGAAAGAAGTAAACAAGCTAGTTTAAAAGTTGCAAAGTTCTGAAACTTCGCCTATTAATGTAGACCACTACATATCCGTTTTCAGTATATATTATGGGAGATCATGGGGTTACACGTTACATAGACTTGTTACCACTATGGTATATGTCTCAAGATCCCTTTTCTAGTGTTAATACCTATGGTTTATGGTATTTGATGTAAAAACGTCAATATTGATGGTGACAGTGAGTTCTTTACATCATCAGATATATTTATGATTACAAATATAAAGATATAATCTACAAATTGCTTGAATGCGCACATGTCTGTAATTTTAATTCATAGTTTAAAATTTTGGTGGTTCAACACTGCAAAGCAATTTTCCAACTTTAGTTTATAGCTTTTGAATAAATCTTTTTCTGTCAAGTTTAATTATCGTACGGGTGTCAGTTATGTTCATCAGAAGTGTTAGTAATTTCTACATTACGAAAACAAGCCTATTCAAATATACTGAAAATTTTACCACCAAAAAAATGAAAATTTTCAGATAAAAATTCTAATACCTTTTTTTTCATATTTCTGCTCAAACATAGACTGTGGGTACTCGATAGAACCGCCTCGGTATCCACAATCTATGTTTTTGTGTGGAAATCAGAACAATAATGTATACCCCTGTAAACCCCAGTTTTTCTATATAAGGGGGTCAACATTATATAGGTATGTTTTCGTGATGAACTGAAAGCGATAGATATATATAAACGTCTTGTCTAAATTTGAAAATGCAACTATTAAATTCTGGTAGGTGATGGTTTTCCAAACTCCATAGTTGATCCAAAGCCAGCGGGCACGTGACGTTTATACAACGTCGCCTCAACGTCGATACAGTTTAGTTGATAGTTTGCCAAACTCCATATTTGATCGAAAACCCAGCGGCCTTATGATGTTTATTCAACGTCGCCTCAACGTCGATGCAACGTCCTGAAGTTGCACCGACGTTTAGATGACGTTGTGTTGACGCCATGTGCCTGCTGAGAAGGGTCCAAGCAAAAACAAGACCGACATAAACTCTTTGGCACACTCTGATGCAAAAATCGGACAGATGATTAGTAGATAGAATTGTCAAGCCTTATTGTTCATAAAGAACAAGGCTTGACAATGTAACAACAACACTTCAAAGACAGATTAATATATAATTTTTAACCCTTCTCTTGCTGAACACGACATGCCCTGTCATAGCAAACAGTGTAGATCCAGATCAGTTGGCTTCTGAAGAAGCGAAGCCAACTGATCTGGATTTGTATTGTTTGTCATTAAATATGTGAATGTCTATCAAAAACCTGGATCAAGTAATCTGATTGGCTGGAAATTGGAAGTGGACGTGGTATCTACGAAAGACCGGCAGTGACATTTCAACTACATTAATTCAAGGTTTCAACTTCACGAATTCACAATTTCGACTTCACGAATTCGCGATTTCAACTTCACGAATTCACGAATATAACTTTACGAATTCAACTTCACGAATTCAACTTCACGAATTCACGAATTCAACTTCACGAATTCACGAATTCAACTTCATGAATTCACGAATTCAACTTCACAAATTCAACTTAACGAATTCAGCTTCACGAATTCACGAATTCAATTTCACGAATTCACGAATTCAACTTCACGAATTCAACTTCACGAATTCAGCTGTTGTATTCGTGAACTTGAATTCGTGAATTCGTGAAGTTGAATTCGTGAATTCGTGAAGTTGAATTCGTGAATTCATGAAGTTGAATTCGTGAATTCGTGAAGTTGAATTCATGAAGTTGAATTCGTGAAGTTGAATTCGTGAATACGTGAGGTTGAATTCGTGAATTCGTGAAGTTGAATTCGGGAATTCGTGAAGTTGAAATCGTGAATTCGTGAAGTTGAAATCGTGAATTCGTGAAGTTGAAACCTTGAATTAATGAAGCTGAAATGTCACTATCGGTCTTTCGTAGGTATCTTAATATATTCAGCATGGCAAGGGTTAAATACTACAACAAGGACTCTGTAAAGTCTGATTAAGCTATGAATGTAGCTTTGTCAGATATGAAAACAACAGCATAGAAGCTGCTCAGGAAAAAGCCACAATTACCGAGCATAGCCTACCGATAACACCTAGAGGAAGAGAAAACAAATTAAAAGAGACAATTCATTTCGAAAACATGCCTATTCAAATATACTGAACTTTTTACCACCAAAAAAATGAAAATTTTCATATAAAAATTCTGATATTTTTTTTCATATTTCTGCTCAAAATATAGATTGTGGGTACTCGTTAGAAGCAAAAACTGAAAATTTTCAGATAAAAATTCGGATACTTTTCATATTTCTGCTCGAAACATAGATTGTGATTACTCGTTAGAACCGCCTCGGCGAGGCGGTTCTAACGAGTACCCACAATCTATGTTTTTGAGCAGAAATAAGAAAAATGACGTATACCCCTGTAAACCCAAGTTTAACTATATAAAAGTGCGGTTTAAGGGGGTCAACATTATATAGGCGTGTTTTCGTGATGTTGTGTTGAGGTTTTACGGCCCAGTCAACCCAATGGGGTCATGTCGAGCGCGGTCAGTTTACCTAACCACACGTTTACTGGGCAGGCTTAGTCCTCTAAGCGGTTAACCAGTATTGTGCACATTCTTTCCCCAGAAACTGACAACTGCCCCTTTTGAATCAGTGGAAGGAAGAGAATGACCGTAGAAAATATTTCATGATCAATCTCCACGAAAGAATGATGCCGACCTCGGCGGGGGTTGAACCCGCGACCTCCTGGTCTCCAGTCGGACGGCGCATCCAACCGAGCCACCGAGGCCGGCAAAAAAAAAAAAAAAAAAAAAAAAAAAAAAAAAATAAAGACAGTACACAGGCTACAAACCAAGGAAAACCAAAACAAATTGCCACCTCTTTCCCAACAAGGTGATCATTATGCTATCTAGAATCCACTAAACACAACAAGAAAACGACGAACAAGACAGAACATGAAAAGGACCACACAACACGCAGTCACAAGGCCACACAAAGAACAAGTAGCACCAGAAAAACCGCCTTAGAAGTACTGGAATGTCTAGAGCATAGTCTGGTTGACCATAGTTCTATGTTATTGTTGTTAATCATAGGTAGCTTAGCCAGCAGAAATATCCTTTGTTTATATCCATGAGTTTTACGATTGTGCAATTAGATTCATTAGAATCGCTTCATCGAAGCCATTTGAATGACTACACTCATACAAATATTTTATAGAAGACCGAAAAGAACCCTAATTTTTTCGATTTGCGTCCAGACCTGACGCTATGAATAATCCTCAGTGGCTCGAACTACCCATGTCTAGACATTACTAAAACACACCTATTCAAATATATTGAAAAAAAAATTCACCATCAAAAACTGAATGTTTTCAGATAAAAATTCTGATGTTTTTCATATTTCTGCTCCGAACATAGATTGTGGGTACTCGTTAAAACCGCCTCGCTGAGGCGGTTCTTACGTGTACCCACAATCTGTGTTTTTGAGCAGATATAAAAAAAGAAACAGCAAACGTATAGCCTTATAAACCTCAGTTTTACTATATAAAATTGGGGCTTAAGGGGGTCAAAATTATATAGACATGTTTTTGTGATGACAGATTTTCATCATTCCGAAGAGCCACTGAAGTTCGACTGTAGTTTTTTTGTCTCTGCTGACCGTCCAAATCTAAACTTCATAAACATGAACCTGTGGGGCAGAAAGAGAATTTTAACCTAGAATTTTAACCTTTTAATTCTAGACAAATTCAACAGACGACAAATTGATGATAGGTTTCTTATTATTTCTAGTAAATAGGCTCAGACATTACATGCAAAATGTCTTCTCAGAAGGAGACAATTTGTGTAAAATGTCAATGCCTATTTTCAGGGAAAATAAGAAACTATTTCGAATTGGCGTCTTCTGTATTTTTTTTGTCCAGCATGCTTAGTGTTAATGTAGACTTTTATGACTCCTTTTACGCAAAACTTGGTATCAGTATCAGTGCCTTTAAACTTAACCACTCTCTAGGCAAATAGACAAATTGATGATATTTTCCCTAGAAAGCAGGATTTTGCATTCCATGCAAACTGTCTCCATTTGACACGATTTGCATGAAATATTAAATGCTATATTCTGAAAACAATAAGAAATGATATCTGAAGCGTTTACAGTAAACATTTTAATCTTTAAGTCATACGGATAATGCACAAATGATTAAATCAGCACTTTTTCTTTTCTTTTTTTTTTTTGCTTTAAGTCATCTGCTAGAGAAAACTTTTCGCATATGTCTGTCCAACAAACTGCGTAATATAAAACTTAAACTTATGTTGGTAAAAAATTCAGCAGACTGCATTTTGAAATATTTTTTTTCTCATTTCTTTTAAAATTTTCATGTAAAATTTATATTGTCGTTTTCTGGGAAAAATATGAAGCTATTTCAATATGTCGTCTGTTGATTTTCCCCTGCAAGCTACACGTTAATTCTTTGCATGCTGGGTATTTTTTCATGCTTTTTTGTCGTCTGTGGATTTTATTTCTTAAAATGAACAGTTTTTTTAAAAAGATCTTCAAGAATACCATCAGTGAAACAGTTTGGATCCAGAACAGGCTCTACGTTTTGTCGAGTCTGATCGGGTCCAAACAGTTTGCAAAGGATATCTGCAGACGACAAAAGTTGCCACTAGCGGGGAAAGAGTTAAGGTATCAAAGTAGCCTGGATAAATCTGGTAATTCAAAGATAAACTTTACAACTGATACAATGTAGCCAAAATAGTAGCCAAAGGATAAATTGAAATGTGCAAGATATAAGATAAACTGTCTTCCAGTCAGCTAGAACAAATAACTGCATTTAAAATTCACTTAAATGGGCGTCTAAAAGTTTTATGACTCTAACTATTTACTTTTATTTCATTTGCGTAACAATTACTTCCAAAGGGGTTTAAAGCTATAGAGCAATTTGATGAAAAGTCAAGTTTGCTTTGAGCTTGCATGGGATGATACTATCAGTTAAGACGAACATTAGTTTATAACAAACACGAGATAGAATGCATTCCGACTTTTAAGAATATTATTTAAACTTTACCACTCTATGAGCAAATTCAACAGACGACCAATTTATGGCATTTCTCTTATTTTGGTCCCAGACTACAGGCTTCGATATTCCATGCAAATTGTCTCCTTACGTGATTTAGGAGACAATTTTCATGACAGTTCAACGCCTGTCTTCTGGGAAATGTAAGAAAAATATTTGAAAATGTCGTCTGCTGATAATTTTGCCGTACATGATAAGCATTACATTGATCCAAAACCAAACTTGGCACATTTAAAACCTATCGCTAATGTCAATACTAATAAAGATTAGAACATTGCTAGTTTTATGCGATGTTCTTCAACTGACACAATTAGACCATATTGGTTCTCCTACGACGAGACGATTGACAAAAATTGTCGTCCTACATATATCATCTGAACTAATAAACTGAAAATGGAGTAGTGTTGCACAGTACAATACTAGTCATGAACAGATTCAATAAAAACCGTGTCTGCTATTTCCGTTTCATTGATATGAGTCATAATTTCAAAATCATTCTTACTTGCTATGGTGACACATTGTACATCTCTCAGCTTATTCGAATGCTATAGAAGCTAGTAAAGTTAGAAACTTAAAATGGGGGAATGAGCTGTACAATGTAACTGCTAAATTGCTCAAACAGGGATATCCATATCACAAACTATGTAAAACCCTTCTTAGTTTTTTTCACTATTATTCTGCAAAGATTTCTAAATATAGTCTTGGCTTGTAAAACACTTCTGCACGAAGGTCCATCGGAACCCAATTTTATGGTGACGTAGTCTATAAATTGAAAAGGATAATTGGTAATACTGATTTTTCGGAACACCAAAAGAATGCCAAAGTATTTCCAGATGCCCTTTTAACATTTTAGGCGAACTGGACCCCATATAGTTATTTTCGAATACAGCCGGGCACACCTAATGTTGATGACGTCATACGAGGATAGGGACGTTTTTGCTATTAACTGGAAATAGTTTAGTGGTATATTAAGGTGTTTTGACATACCGGAAAGATTTGTCTGCCATTTGTTACAAGGAAGAATAACTATTATGGCTTTCTGTTTGCTTTCACGCCCAGCAAGTCTCTTCTGAAAAGAGGCCTTCTGTTAAAGGAAAGAATGTGATCCGAAGGGTGGTGGGCAAATTCGTTCGTTTATCAGTAAACTCATTTTCAGAAAAATAGCTGCCTCCATTGAAAGTGTATCCATTCCCCTTAATACAAGAACAAATGCAGAAAACAATTAATTTAAAATATAAATACAACAGATAGTTTATGTAAATTACCACTTCTATGTTTGCATAAACGTTTAGCATGCTGGGTAAAAATTTCAGCAGAAGACCATCACGAAAACAAACCTATATAATTTTGACCCCCTTAAACCCCACTTTTATAAAGTAAAATTGGGGTTTACAGGAGTATACATTATTTTTCATATTTCTGCTATAAAACATAGATTGAGGGTACTCGTTAGAACCGCCTCGCCGAGTCGGTTCTAACTAGTACCCATAATCTATGTTTTGAACAGGAATTTGAAAACATATGTTTTTTTTTTTATCTAAAAATTTTCAGTTTTTGGAGGTGAAGTTTTCTATATATTTGAATAGGCGTATTTTAGTAATAATTATGTTTTTTTTTTTTTTGTTCTTTTTTTCCTTTTTCCTTCCCCAGAATGCAAGTTTTGACCGTTCATGTAATTGGAGACCATTTGTCAAATTCAGTTTTCTGGGAAAATAAGTACAATATCATGTTGTCGTCTTCTCTTAAACTGTAAATGTACCTTTACAACGGATGAGACAGAAAAGCCCAATGTGCAGTAAGGGGTATAAGCGAAGAGAATTTAGGTATTTAATACGAGCCGTGCCATGCATAAAGGCGAATTCGGACCATATGAAAACAGTAAAGATCTGACCCCGAGGTTATAAAACTTTTTTCATGCTCAACTCAGCTGAGCATGAAATTTATTTTGCTTATAAATCTTAAAACACTTACAATTTTTTAAAACTTTATTTCATGTTCAACTCAGCTGAGCATGCTCAGCTGAGTTGAGCATGAAAAAAGTTTTAATTGTTGGTATTTTTATTTTTATGACCAAGTGAAATTTCATGCTCAGTTGAGTTGAGCATAAAAAGAATATAACCTCGGGGCCAGAGCAGCCAGCACAGCCGCACAATCTAAAAATGACATTTGTTTTTTGATTAGCGGACAACGAAGACGCTGGTCAGAATGCGCGGATGCGGAGACTAATTTGCGTCCTCGTTGTCAGCACATGCTCCAAAGGCATATTTTAACACGATGTGGCTAATATGCATATATATTATCAAATTTGACCTGTAGCTATGACTTTTACATTTAAAATTCATAAGTGTACGTCCACTATCAGAAAATTCCGCATTTCATGTGAAACAGGTATTCGCTCACCCTGCTTACGTTGTGAACATAAGCTTACAAATATCACAATCAAAAGGGCAAAACAACAGATCGGCGTATACATGTAATAAAATTATCATCAAACCATACCTTTGCGTAAAACGTCACCAAAAACTGTGTAATTTGTGCTTGTCGTACAGTTCCATCGCTCATTACGAAACTGAAACTGGCATTCTTGAATTCCTAAACGAGCCCCTTCGCTTACACATAGCAACGATTCTGGATTTTTCTTGCAAACTTCTAATTGTTGAAACACTAAGCCGGGAACCTCTCCGCACGAGTCGTCTTGGTGACTGGTTGCTACGGCGGATAATCCGAGATACCTGCAAACAACAGAAAGGGAGTCATGGTTTTACTGTTGTTTTAACGAATGAGACCAGTGTGGCGCCGTAAAACGTCTCCCCGGACCATAGTGCAGATTATATCTTTTTATTTCTTTTGGGATCATTGAGCCCTTCGAAAATTAAATACTTCTTAACCGTCTGCTAGTGCAGCTTTACAAACTACCGTTACGAAAACACGCCTATTCAAAAATATAGAAAATTCCACCTCGAAAAAAACCTGAAAAATTTCAGATAAAAACTCAAAACATAGATTGTGGGTACTCGTTAGAACCGCCTCGTCGAGGCGGTTCTAACGAGTACCAACAATCTATGTTTTGAGCAGAAATAAGAAAAATAATGTATACCCCTGTAAACCCCAGTTTTACTATATAAAAGTGGGGTTTCAGGGGGTCAAAATTATATAGGCATGTTTTCGTGATGATAGCTGTATATGACCAGACGTAACAAAACCCAGTCAACGATTTTCGTTCTTTTTTGTGTTCTTTGTTTCCAAAGGCAACCTCGGAGATTATTATTATTCCATACATGAAAAACATTAGTGTTAATACTGAAAATATTTGAAGATATCCATAAGTGTCCTGAAGATCAACTAGCCCCTTGAATCGTCATTTTAAACCCCATTCAGGCTTGTACTACTAACCGTTCTAAGGCGATGGTCCCAGTATTGCGCTTATTCAGTGTAGCTTTGTGATTAATTCTACGAGCGATTTATTAATGTATTTTGTCTTTGTCAGTGTTTTTTCAGTCCTTTTAGCATTGTTATTACCTCGCCTGGGGAAGAGAGGGGTGGTCTGTGTGCTTTTCGTGCGTTTGTGTGTTTTGCGTGTGTTGGTTTATGTCTCTTTATTCTTCCTCTTGGTGTTACTTGTGATTGTGGCGCTCTCTGGACTTTTCTTTTAACCTTTTTGTAGACCAAGACAGATACTTTTGCAAACAGAGTAGATCCAGATGAGACGACTTATAATGAGCTATCTCATCTTGATCTGTAGTTTGATGTTCTATTCTTCATTTACTATAGTCAGTATTTTGCCAACAATGAATGTGTCCAAATGCAGAGATGGAAGAGGCTATTTCAGACTCGGAATTGAATGGGTTAATGTATCTCGGATGTAAATCAGAATGTAAACAATACTGACTTTTCTGTTTCCAAATTGAATATGTCCAAGTTTTGGAAACAAATATTTGACCAAATGCACAAACAGAACAAGAGCTATTTTTCAAAATTTCTTGTGAGCATTGTAAGTTAGAAACGATATTGCGCCATGTAGTCTGGTCAATGTGATCACTATGAAGAGACTGGTAAAATTATTCGTGTGTGCTCATTATTTGTAATGTTTTGATTACTTTGTCAGCTGAAAAGAGTATACAGACATGTATGAAATTTAATTATCATATTTGCTAGTTCTCCTATCCAGCAGAACCCAGTAAGCATTCTTTATAAATCTATAGCGGGTCGTTATCGGCCCGTCAGCTATCCTGACGGGCCGATAACGGCCCGCTGTAGATTTATAAAGAATGCTAGCTGGGAAACTATTTCAAACAAAACATAAAATCGAAAATATAATTGAAGTTACCCGGGGAAGCCTACAATCACAAAACCTTCCCGAGACACGGAAAAAAGAAGAGATGATGAACAAACAATGACAATGGCACAGTTGCAATAACCGAAATAAAAAAAAAAAAAAAAAAAAAAAAAAAAAACTGCAACAGGAACGGTGAGCAAAACAACAAGTACTTGGGGCTTAAACTAGTTTTACTCGATCGCAGCACCCCATCCTCTCCGCCACCTTAATTCTAAATATGTGTTTGTAAGGTCCTCTGCCTCATCAGTGAAAAATCAGGTGCGCTCAAAGACAATTTGAAACCAGAGCCAAAGAAAACCACAAGTTGGACCACGATGGACACGATCACGGAGAGCAATATTCATAATTGGTTTAAAAACACATGCGACAAACCATTTGTGTTATAACCTATAGTGTTGTACGTTTCACAATCGTTTTATTCCGTAAAATAAATGTTACCAACAATACTTTTGAATTTATACTTAAAGTTGCCATAAAATTCGGCTTTCGACAGACCTTCTTGCGGAAGTTTTAGCTAGTGAACAAATCTGTAAATATCGTCGAAGACTACAATACTAAATATACAGTAAATACATTTATGGATCCGATATAACTAAGCAACCTTATCAGCAACAAATGTTACATTATGGCTGCTGAACAGAACATCTAAAAAGGCGCATCCAGTGGTTTCACCAACAATGTAGCTAACAGATGTACATTTGTAAACGTAAATGAATTTAATCCTGTTGTTTTAATAGTCGCATATTATTAAATGTTGCTAAATAATGTAGACTCACTCTTAGTAAATTTAATAAAAACTTAAGTCGTGAACTCCCGAAATGGAATTACACAGCTATTAAAGCTTTCCATTTACTCCCGAAATGGAATTACACAGCTATTAAAGCTTTCCATTTACTCCCGAAATGGAATTACACAGCTATTAAAGCTTTCCATTTTAAAATGGAAAGCTTTAATAGCTGTGTAATTCCATTTCGGGAGTTCACGACTTAAGTAATGGCAGCAATGTTTCATTTTAACCGCAATAATTACGGTAAGAAAAAGTGGGCGCTATGCCCTCGACTACACAATTGCAAGCTTAAATTCATCAGTAATTAATTTTTAGATAATAGTACCTTTTATGGTAAGCAATGCCACAGAAAGAAAGCATAGGGGCGCTCATAGCAGCTATGATAACAAAAAAAAAAAAAAAAAAAAAAAAAAAAGAACCAAACTCAGATAAATGTGCCTGAAGGGATGAAAAGCGACTAAACATACATAAAAAAATACCAAAAGTGGTTACGAGGCAAAGGAGAACAGGATAGAAACTCAAGATAAGAACAAACAAAGCTAAATACCCAGAAATAAAAGGACACAGTAATCCCATCCATCCAATACGGGTTTAGTAACATAAAACAATAGCAATAAACAGCACTACGTAGAAGACAGAACACATAAAAAAGGAGAACAAAGATAGTGGAATTGATAGAGACATACCGCCTGGGCACGGTAAATCGCTAATAAATATCGTTTGCACGCAAGCGAGGTAGGATTAAATCTGATTTTACAGTCAGCCTCACACTTGTATCCTGAAGAAGCGCCAAATATCAACGCAGCATACAAACTATCGAACGCAAACAAAAAGCAAAATTGGCAGCGACTGAAGGGGCGATGATCCAAATATTAGCAATGGCACAAACGACTACAGAGCAGTAAGCAAACATGGTAGCCTTACAGAGAATAGTAAAACAACTTGAAAATGGATCTGCACAAGACATTTCGCCTTGGAACGGATAACAGTATTGACCACAGGGTGCGCGAGATGGCTGCCAAGGGTAGGGATTTCCTAAATAGTCATTGGTTTATCACAGGAAAAAAAAAAAAAAAACAACAACATTTTTTACTTCTAAATACTATGATGAAAGTCAGATCAAAAGTAAACACCAAAACATCGTTGAGTCCGACCACAGACAAGCAAGGTTAGGCACAAGCCTGTTAGAAAAAAAAAAAAAAAAAAAAAATAGGATTGAGTATAAAAGAGTTTGCGACCCGACCGACTTTCATACATTTAAAGAGCAAAATTGTTTGTCTTGATTGAAAACCACCCATTGAAAAATCTAACAAAGTACAAATAGAAAAGTCGGTCACTATCAGAGACAGGGCAGAAAGCATACCTATATTAATGTACTGCATCTCGATACATATACCAGATACAGTTCAGGAAGCTGTAAGAGACCACTCAGTACTACTGTGTTAAATAAGATTGGATTAGGACTACTGTCCATTCCTCCCCGAAAGAACTGAAGCAGTCATCAAGGCATTGACAAATGGAAAACAGCGGAGGTTGACAAGATACCAATAAAACATTACGAAAACACGCCTTTTCAAATATATTGAAAATTTCCCTACCAAAAACTGAAAATTTTCAGTTAAAAAAATTCTGATATTTTTCATATTTCTGCTCAAAACATGGATTGTGGATACTCGTTAGAAACGCCTCGACGAGGCGGTTCTAACGAGTACCCACAATCTATGTTTTTAAGCAGAAACAAGAAAAATAATGTATACCCCTGTAAACCCCAGTTTTACAATATAAAAGTGGGGTTTACGGGGGTCAAAATTATATACATGTAGGTATGTTTTCGTGATGACTAGTTCATGCTGGAGGGGAAATCGTGGTTATTTGCAGAGCAGTAATCTGTAATAACATTTGAAAAACAGGTGACTGATCGTCAATATGACTTACTCAATGGTGACTTCACTTCAGAAGAAAAAAAAATGAAATTTAAAACTGTACAGTATTATCGGACCATCAGTCACATAAGCTATCAAACCTACTGTGCTTTCGACATCTTTCAGAAAGTCGTTTTTTGCTCGGCGCTTTAAACAGAAGAAGTAAATTTGCAAACTTTTGTCATGATTTAATGCAAAATCATTTGTCGTAACTACCTATGTACAAAGAGTTTTATTCTAGTCAGTGGTTTTTAAAAAAATCCAATATTTTCACTTTTTCCCATAGTAAAAATGAATGAAAATTACGCAGAAATTTGTAGGGTAGGTAACTTGGAGGCAGATTTTCGACAAGTTCTGCTTGTTCATTTTTTCTAAAATTTTCACAATATTGTTGTGAATCATCAGTTATTCAAATTCAGCAAAGAAAAGTAAAAAATATTTACTAAGACAAAAATTTAAAAAAAATCACAATACTATAGAAATTGCATAGGTCAGACCAACTTTTGGCGATAAATTTAATTTTAGGGTACATATTTGAGAACAAAACACAGAAACCGAAAAGACAAATGGTTTCTGATAAGAAATAGTCAATCAGAACAAAATATTTTCATTTAAGATAAAACGCCAAGCAAAAAACGTCTTTCCAAGAGATGTCGAAAGGACAGTAGCTAATGGTGAGACAAATACGTAAGTGAGCAAACATTCAAGCTCAGTCTTCAGGGCGAAAATATCTGGAACAACAACAAGGTGTATATGATGTCTTCATATTGAAAAAATATATATATATTTGAAATCATTCAGGGAATGCCACAATCACAAGCACAACCTTACTCGGACACCGAAAGAGGAATAGACGAGAACTAAGCAATGTAATCGATGAAAGAATGCAAAGAGTTATTGTTTTGTATAGGTCAGCAGAAACGAAACTGTAGAATGGGTGGATGCAGGTTTAAAGCAACTTTGAAAAAACGAAGATCGGTATCATAAACTGCCTAAAACATTATCTAGATTTTATCGCCTTATTCTAGATTATCTTCCAAATATACCATTGGCTTGAAAAACACGTCTAGCCTAGTCTGGCGTAGAAAACTTCGACACTTTATTAGTTTTCATTTATGCATGTGTGTTTACATTGCTTTCAACGGTCATTCCATTTTAAATTTATTTATCTTTACAAAATCTGGATATAGTGCTATGTGTTGGTCATAAAACGTCTCAATGTATTCAAAGTATCTGACAACTGCGTTGTTGTTGTATTTAATGGGTCTTTGGGATCATAGGGCCCATTCCCTGATGGTTCAAAAGTTATATGAGGATAGCTGATGAGGATTAATTTGCCGAAACTAGTCTTGTGTGGCCCAAGAAGCTTCGACACTTTAAATGTTTTAATTCATTTCACTTATAGATCTGTGTGTTCATAGCTCTTAAGGACCATTCCTTTCAGAATCTATTGAGCATTTGTTGTTTGCAATTACAGAAAAAAAAGTTGTATTGCAGTTGAAAATGTTATAGAATACAAAAATCTTATAAATGTTTAGTCTCGTAAATGAACTTTTCGCACCTGAAATAAACTGTTTCTTTTTACTGATAAAGATTAATTACCAGTGATGAAAACTTAACGCTGGAATGCCAAACTATCGTTTTGGCATACTAATGAGGCTAACGTATGGGTCATGCACATGCTACATTATCTTATGTTGCATTCTGACAAATCTATATAAAGTACCCCATGTTTCCCTATAGTATACAGTGAAAACACGGGCATATTATTAAGCTGTTTCCTGACTAGTTTTCATACCTTTACATTTGTTTTAATCCCATTTCAAATTATTTAATGTTTCAACCAAATGCTTACACTGAATAATACATATTTTTATGTGCTTAATATCCGAATTTACTTCATTTCTCCATACTGTATGGTAAAAATACTACGACTAACATAGTTCTAGATAAGAGGGTACAAAGATATTTTTTCTTATTTCCACCCCCCCCGCCCCCCCCCCCCCCCCCCCCCAAAAAAAAAAAAAAAACAAAAAAAACATACTTTGTAGTTACTCGGCCAGGCCCTTCTAATGAGTGACCACAACATATATTATTATTATTGTTTTTTATTTATATATATATAGAGCCATGGCCATGAAGTAATGAAGTATACATCTTTCATGGGCGTGTTGATATACGATGTCATGTTATAGCTGGTGTTAGTGCCAGGTGACGGCCGTTAACCGTCACCCCGTACTACACACTATGTCCTTTGTAATCATTAAGCCCATTCTTGGATTTTGGAAAATTCATATTAGGGTCACTGATGAGGCCTAATTGGCAGAAACTAGCTAGTCTTGTCCAGGGCTCCGTTGTTCAAAGCGTCGTTAGCTTAACGAGCCTTTTAAGGGTCATTTCGTTAACTGTTTTAGCGGATTCAATACACAAAATTCTGATATTTTTTGCTGAAAAAATGTGATTAGCTTTTGCACTGCAAAAGCTACTCACATTTTTTCAGCAAAAAATTTCAGCATATTTGCGTATCACTCGATGTAAATTTTTACGAATCGTTAACTAACGCCATCGTTAGCTTTGAACAACTGGGCCCAGAAAATTAGACACTTAAGCGGTTTTCAGTATCATGAATGTAGTCCTTGCTAAGAAGGGTCATTCCTACTAGAATCTTTATTCTCTTTTTATCAAATGGAATATCTGAATATTCATTACGAAAACACGCCTATTCAAATATATAGAAAATTTCATCTCCAAAAAACTGAAAATTTTCAGATAAAAAAACTCCGATATTTTTCCTATTTCTGCTCAAAACATAGATGGTTGGTACTCGTCAGAACCGCCTCGCCGAGGCGGTTCTAACGAGTACCCACAAGCTATGTTTTGAGCAGCAATAAGAAAAATAATGTATACCCCTGTAAACCCAAGTTTTACTATATAAAAGTGGGGTTTAAGGGGATCAAAACTGTATAGGCATGTTTTCGTGATGTTGACGAGCTGGTAGGTTTACAGATGTGTGCTTATTGATTACCCCACACTCCCATATAAGCCTTATGTATTTGCAATTTTAGGACTCAGTGTTCGCAGTACATCACAAGTGTCAAAAGAAACTTTATATCATTGAAATGCCAGTTGCTGCTGTTATGTGTCAATCACCATTAATTTATCACTAATTTATGACACACACAGACAATAATTTATGGCACACTGGCATATCTCATTTCAGCTGTAAACTTCATAATTGTAATAGTTCTTACACGAGGTGCATGCTAATTAAGGAAAATAACTATTACCCCTGTTATAAGGACAGAATAAAATGGAAGACATCTTAAACACATATTTTCATAGTTATTAATTAAAACAGAGAATGCAATAAAGTCACACTTCGGACAAAATATCATAAAAGGTAATAGCCTTAAGTATGCGAATCAAACAACCTTCTGCAATTGTTACTGATCATGATGAAAGGCGGTTCATGTTAGACGTTATAAAAAGAGATGTTCGACATTAAGACTATATCTTGTTGTAGTAGACATTTCTACAAAGTTGTTGGCGTTCTAGACGACTATATTCACTTGCAGCGACACTCAATTTACGTGCACCGTCTCATGTACAATTTCACTTAAGCGCTCTGTCGGCTAAATCCTCGAATGAACATTAGTAATACATCACGAAAACATACCTATATAATTTTGACCCCCTTAAACCCCACCTTTATATAGTAAAACTGGGGTTTACAGGGGTATACATTATTTTTCTTATTTCTGCTCAAAACATAGATTGTGGGTACTCGTTAGAACCGCCTCGCCGAAGCGGTTCTAACGAGTACCCACAATCTATGTTTTGAGCAGAAATATGAAAAATATCGGAGTTTTTTATCTGAAAATTTTCAGTTTTTGGAGAAGAAATTTTCTATATATTTGAATAGGCGTGTTTTCGTAATGACCTCCACGTTTTTGTCAAGAAAATGAGACCTTATCTCTTGGTGTCTTTGTAGCTTATGATCTGTGATCGTAGCTATTCCAGGACATCATCTATACTAGATGACCCTGTTTGGCGTTTCAGTTTGAATGCAATATCAATAGATCCTTAAAGAAATGGCACTTACAAAACTGAAAACAGTAGAATTGACAAGTATTTTCGATCGTGGTTTCGACCATTAAGGCCTCACCAGTGACCCGCATATAAATTTTCAAAAATTCCCGACGCATCATGAAAACACACCTATATAATTTTGATCCCCTTAGACCCACTTTTATATAGAAAAACTGGGGTTTACATGGGTATACATTATTTGTCTTATTTTGCTACAAAACATAGATTGTGGGTACTCGTTAGAACCGCCTCGCAGAGGCGGTTCTACAGAGTACCCAACATCTATGTTTTGAGCAGGAATATAAAACAAATCAGACTTATTTATCTGATTTCTTTTTCCTTTTTTGGTTGTAAATTTAAATTTTCAATATATTTGAATAGGCGTGTTTTCGTAATGAGGGTTCCGTAATCACAAAGGACCAGAAAATATAAACTACACTATAGTGAAGTACGGGGAGACGTTTTGCGAGGAAGCCACATATGAACCGAGTCGCGAGAAACAAAAGACTGTTCGGGCCTCACGCCGAATCAATTTTCATTGCGCATGCCCGGCCTCTTAGCATGGCTACATGTCTAGTTCTTTGGCTGAAGTTTCCCTTAACCCACCGTTTATGTATGATTTTTTTTATTTGGCATTTACGACCCTTTCAAGAATATTTCACATATATCGAGCCGATCGTTCATCAAAGGGGGGGCGAAAACCGGAGAACCCGGGGAAAACCACCTGACCATCCGTAAGCAGAACTTGGCTTTCCCACATGTGACCCGAGCGAGGCTCGAACCACAGCGGTGAGAAACCTAATGGATTTAGAGTCAACTCTCCTATCCGTTAGGCTACGGGGCCCCGCCTTACGTATGCGAACAGCATGTATGCGCAGGCTCGCCAGAACCTTTGCTGTTCGCACATAGTGTAACAGTTCTTTCCCCGTTACACGGCTGATATATTTTACTGCCAGTTATTAAAACATAGATCGTAATATTCATTTAGAAAGCACATGTATACGGTAAGATGCAGTACGAGTATATTGCTTGTCTTAGCTCAAAAAATAAGATCTCATCATGCGCAACTTTGATGTGGTTTGATTGAACTATAAAGCATACTGATATATCTAAATGAAATAGTCTCTTCATGAAATTGAATTACCACAAAGTATATTAAAAGCCGCCCTCCTGCTTACATCAGCAGTTGGTGATTTTAATAGTCCGACGGTGATGCATCCTTATTACTTACTAATTTCTGTCATTGCTTCAGAAGAAATTACATTTGGTTTCTCATTACGAAAACATTCCTATTGAAATATACTGAAAATTTTCCAACCAAAAAATGAAAATTTTCAGATAAAAAATTTTGGTATTTTTCATATTTCTGCTCAAAACTTAGATTGTGGGTACTAGTTAGAACCGCCTCGCCGAGGCGGTTCTAACGAGTACCCACAATCTATGTTTCTGAGCAGAAATAAGAAAAATAATGTATACCCCTGTAAACCCCAGTTTTACTATATAAAAGAGGGGTTTAAGAGGGTCAAAATTATACAGGCATGTTTTCGTGATGTTTTGAGATATTATATGCTGCCATGTTACTGCTGCTAAATAGCTGTAAAATGAAAAGTCATGAGGAGAAATCTTTACTTAGATCATATGTAAGTGCGTTAGGGAAATTAACGGAAGTCACAATATCAAAGAGATGGTGATATAATATGCATATTGAACTCTACATACCGTGAACATAAAGTTTAGCCATTTGCTAGGTCAAATAAAAAATAGAATGCAGAAGAAATGAACAAAATGACACGCTACGGATTTCCTATGGGAATTTCGAACCACTTCCATTTTAAAGGACATTAGCGGAATCAATTCATTTGTCTTATATGTTTTATTATGCTCAAGAAATCTTAAAACAAACATTAGATCCCAAATTATATGTCCAGTATATACGCGAAGCAAAAGAGAAGTCTGGTCTCTTCAATAATCCTAGGTTCAGCAGTTGCAAAACTACCAAATAAGTCCGTGCACGACCAAACCTAAAATAAGACTTGTGCGACCAGCGACGACTCAGATCAGCCTGCGCATTCGCGCAGTCTGATCAGAGTCTTCGCTGATTGCATGTGCTTTCTATAGCCTCCAGACTATCAAAAAAAAAAAAAAAAAAAAAAGATAAACAAGAACCCTTGCCCTCCATACTGGATGGATGTACAAGTTGATCTGAGTCTTTGCTAGTCACAAAGTGTCCTGTCGTAGGTTTTGTCGTGCACTGGCTTACCTAATTGTTCGGCTAGCATAGCAAACAACAGAGAAACTGATAGACAGCCATTGCTGACAAAACTTCTAACTGAACAACGAAGCATGTTTTACCATTGCATTCTTACGACCTGGCTGAAGTTTCAGGTTTCGCTAAATTCAAAAGTAACGCAAAGCATTCATCGGTTATACTGCAAGTATAGGGCACTGATAGCCAGAGCTGACAAAGCTGAAGCATGTTTTACCACTGCATTCATACTACTTGGCTGAAGTATCACGATTCCGTAAATAATACGATGTAAATATACATACGAGGGCCGTTCAAAACGTTCTCAGCCCTATCATGCTCTGAACAGTTTAGAAGACATTTGAATTACTGTGTCTATGTAGCTGCTCTACAGACCAATACTCAACAAAATTTCAGAATTTATCTTCAGTTTTAATTTGCTAAGAATACACTTTAACGTCCCCCACCGCCCCCCGCCCCCCATTCCAACCACACACACACACACACACACACACACACACACACACACACACACACACTTTTGATTAATCAATAGTTTGTATTAAAATCATAGCCATGATATATTAAAGGGCATCTCTGTAAGTGATGATATATTTATTTGTAGTATTATATCATTCAAAAATTCTAGGCCAAATGATGAATTTTAATAATTTCAGCAGAGGGTGCACACTCCGAAACCGTACTGTGAATTCCCAGTAATTTACAATATCAAAGTCTTTGTGACAAAGTGCTAATGTTTATCTGTTTGGAATTTTAATAGACGCTTAATTATGACAGTTATTTTTATATTTCAGGAATGCATAATTTAAAGGTCACAGCAGTGCGGATAGATTTTTAAGTTGGTATGCGCAGATCCACCTGAAGTGGTTGTGGCCAGGAACTTTTTGAATAGCCCTCGTACTTGTGTGCTGTTTATGAAAATATATCAAATAATACTATACGCATTATATTCTGGCGAGTATAGCTTAATTTACTTTCTGACATGTTCTAACAACAACAACAACAACAACAACAACAACAACAATACTGCTACTACTTATAATAATAATAAAATTGTCAAACATTTATGGAATATGCCGTCGCATTTTACAAAGTACGCAAATATTATTTGCACAGCGATGGTACTGACGAAGATCTAATGCTTGCATCGTAAGATTCCTTTTTTCCTGATACTTCATGTACTCAATTGATGACCTAATAATTAATTACCATGCTATTGTCAGGTAAGAACGGCACGTGACGACATTCTATTGTTTAAATTGTTTCTCAGAGAAAACAAGACTTCCTGGCATTTCATGTCGGGCAGACGATTCATATGAAATGTCAAGCCTCATTTTCTCTGAAAAGATACAAAAAGCGTCATCTGCTGCATTATAATAAGAGAATTAAGTCTTTCACCGCCTCAGGTGATGATAATAGGCTTTTGCAAACAGCATAGATCCAGATGAGACGGCTCATTGAGCCGTCTCATCTGGATCTACGCTGTTTGACATTTAGTCTTTCAGCTTTACATATAAACGTCATATAAAATAGCAGACGACAAATGTCGTCTGAAATTTGGCACCGAAAGAGTTAAAAATTAGCAGGAGCATGAAAATGTGCAAAGAATAAAAGATCCTGATCAGCCTACATACCTCATCTGGTCAGGACCTTCATTGCTGGTTTACATAATCCATTACGAAAACAAGCCTATTTAAATATATTGAAAATTTTAATATCAAAAAATGAAAATTTTCAGATAAAAATTCTGATTTTTTCCATATTTCTGCTCAAAACATAGATTGTGGGTACTCGTTAGAACCACCTCGGCGAGGCGGTTCTAACGAGTGCCCACAATCTATGTTTTTGAGTAGAAATAAGAAAATAATGTATACCCCTGTAAACCCAAGTTTTACTATATAAAAGTGGGGTTCAAGGGGGTCAACATTATATACGCGTGTTCTCGTGATGCACTGGAAGGGTAAATAGCAAAGGCCCTTATCAAACTTTGCGGACACACAGTCTGATCACGGCCCCGGCTGTTAGCACATGCCATAAGGTTGGCTTTTTCTAGCGTACTCACATTTACATTTCATTGATGGATGACAGTGCAAATTTACATCAGCCGAAACCTTCCCGTTACATGACAAGAAATGGTTGAGAATTTGCAATTATTTTATTTGTACCTGTCTGACTATGAATATATTTCCATAAAAAAAGGAAAGTTAAATAGTTGACCCTCTAAGGAATGTTTTGACACCAAGAGTTTAGTAAGACTTGAGACATGAAGTCCTGCGTAACCTTCAACACTCTCCGGGCAAATTCAGCAGCCAACAAAATGGTTGATAGTTTTTTTGTATTGTTTCCAGAAAATGTCTGACATTTGCATGTTTTCTGGTATATATATATATATATATATATATATATATATATATATATATATATATATATATATATATATATATATATATATCCACTGTCGACTCTCGCTTATCTCGAATAACCGCTTATCTCGAAGTGAAAATCTGGTCCCTGTTTAAACATCTAAACAGGTAACAAAATATTGGGGAAAAGAGGAGAAATTGCTTTTAAGGAGCATTTTCTCCTCTTTTCCACAATATTTTCAGTAGATTTCCAACTTCTGGAGTAAAATTACATATACATTTGTAAAATGCGGTTGTTAAATATATTTTTCCTTAATTCTGCAAACCTGATATGTCGAAGTACGGATATCTCGAAGTATTTCAGAGAGTTCCTTGGAATTCGAGATAACGATGTGTGTGTGTTTGTGTGTGTGTGTGTGTGTGTGTGTGTGTGTGTGTGTGACTAGAATGCGCAATCGATGGCGCGCCATCGCCAATCCCACCGAAGGTTGCGCAAATGCTGCTAATAGCATGACGGACACACGGACTTGCTCTCCCACACCCTTACCATGAGGGGAGGTAATGTTGCAGGTTTGAAAGGATGGAGTAACGGACAGATGGACGGACGCTGGACGGAAAAATAATGTTGCTCTTGCACACCCTAACCATGAGGGGAAGTGATGTGGTAAGTTAAAATGAATTTCGCCCAGTGGTTTAGGAGGAGATAGCGCGACGGACGGACGGACGGATGGAGGCATTAACAATATCCCCATCCTTTTTTGTTTAAAAACAAGACGTGGGGATTGACATTTAAAAATGCTGTCTATGTTATTTTTTTTTTATTATTATTTTTCGGCATGCTTAGCGTTAAAATCGGTGCACAAGGCCCGCGTTATATTCAATCTCTGTCAAGAGAAAAATAAAAAAAACTCTGTGTCCTTAAGATGCAACATTAACCATGTCTAAGCAATAACCTCTTGATGCCCTGTGGATTCCTCTTACTCTTTGGAATTTGAGGCTCTTATAAGGAGATAGTTGTTGGTCAAAGGTGATCATTCGTGCTGGTTGTACTGAACTCAACATCGTGGAAAAATCGTGGGACCAGGGCAAAAGGCAGCGCATTTCGTTATAATAGTACTTACGCATAAGTAATTTGAATCTCTTATGTTAGGTTGTGGTTTACTTATTAACAGCTAGACGAACCATTACGCAGGAGGATTCGACAGACTGTCAATGACAGATACGACCGGAAGCAAATCAGCATGGAGCTATGACGCGATACAACTGAAACACGAAAATGTTATCAATTGTTGATACTCAGTGCAGCGGTAAGGGAAAAGATCAAACAGCCAAAACCAAAAATAATAATTTTATCAATTTGAAATAAGTATATTGTAACGTTGAATTTTGAAAATGTTGGCTCATTGATTATGGGGAGATGTTTGTTGCTGGGATGTCAAATAATTATATGACATCACGAAAACATGCCTATATAATGTTGACCCCCTTAAACCCCACTTTCATATAGTAAAACTGGGGTTTACAGGGGTATATATTATTTTCTTATTTCTGCTCAGAAACATAGATTGGCGGTTCTAACGAGTACCCACAATTTATGTTTTGAGCAGACATATGAAAAATATCAGAATTTTTGTGTCTGAAAATTTTCAGTTTTTTGAGGTGAAATTTCCTATATGTTTGAATAGGCGTGTTTTCGTAATGGCCAGCGCATGACAAAACCAACAAAATGGCATGTGCGCCCAGTCTGAGCAGAGTTTTTGCTGTCCGCATGAAAAAAGCATGGGTCCTTAGCTACCCATTGTGCGCACAGCGAAGACACTTATCAGACTCGGCGGATGCCCAGATTGATCTGCGTCTTCGCTGGGCGCACATTTTGTAGGTTTGGTCATGCGCTGGCTCATTTAACATTACAATATTTGTTTAGCACCTCTATATAACAGGTACCCTCGGAAAGTCATAAAAGTGTGCCTTTCCTGGAAATTATAGTTGTTGACAGGAGAGGGTTATTAACATAGGTTCCACAACAAACTGTAGACGTGAAAATTATGTAATGAATTTCACATATTTTGTTTTGAAACTCGTGTGAGATACATTTTGAATACATATTTTGCTTTAAGCATCTACATATAGCCAGTAGCAAGCTTAAGAATAGCGGTAACTTTAACTAGAAAGGGAACAGATGGAAGAAAAGAAAACATCGGCATGAAGTCGTGTATATCTATCTTACACATATTCCTGCACCATATTTTAATTGTATCATTTCAAATGCCACATTCTACAGTCTCAGTCGTGAAACGAGTGTAAATCTACGTCTCATGTTCATATAAGCTAAAGACCTTTTGCTTAAAAAGTGACGCATATCTTACAGATTAGACAGGGTTACCATTACGAAAACATGCCTATTCAAATATACTGAAATTTTTACCACTTTCAGATGAAAATTTCTGATAATTTTTTTTTATATTTCTGCTCAAAACATAGATTGTGAGTACTCGTTAGAACCGCCTCGCCGAGGCGGTTCTAACGAGTACCCACAATCTATGTTTTTGAGCAGACATAAGAAAAATAATGTATACCCCTGTAAACCCCAGTTTTACTATATAAAAGTGAAGTTTAAGGGGGTCAAAATTATATAGGTATGTTTTCATGATGTTTTAAAGGAAACGATTTGCTGCCATACCTAATAAAGCTTGGTACATACATACATACGTTTCATAACTTCTAAACTGAGTAAAGAAGCATCGCCAAAATTTGGTTGAATGATACATTTTAGCCCTTACACGAAAAAAAAAACGACCTTTTGGATCCCGGTTTGTGGTTCTTAAAATGCGCACGCGCAATCCACTAGCTGGGTTACATACAATCATGCCGTTTTGGTTCAAAGACGGTTTCAGCAGTCCTACTAACAGGGCAAACTTACATCCTTTGCACCATAAAGAAGCTGAAAGCATTCGTGCGAAAATTTATTCCTAGTGTACCCCAGAGAAACTGTTAGGATTCGTGCTAACAAAGAATATCTTCTGTGTCATTAACATGCTGCAACCATTCATTCCAAAAGTGTCTCCATTCTGCCAGATGAAAGTTGCTAGCATCTGATATATCCCCGCTTTGCAACGCACTAAGATGTTGCTATATCCAGAGTATCTCGCCTGTGATACAAAGAAACTGGAAACATACAAGCTGACAAAAGAAGATCTACTATGCCAAAATACGTTGCAAACATTTCTCCTAAGACAGTGTCTTAAATGTGACATAAAAGAGTTGAAAGCATGTAAGCTGACAAAGAATCTCTCCTTTTCAAAATACATTGTAAGCGTTCGTACATACAAAATTTTCCGCTGTGGCATAAGGAAGCTGTAATGATATATGCTAAAAGGTCTCTGCCTATTTGGATATTGCCACGGTAGCCAATTATCTTCCAGCTAAAGGAAAACTCAAGCTTTTTTATGACGCCATATACCATCAAATGCATTTCGTCATACACGCCATAGCGTCATTCTATATATATTTTTTTTCTGCTCGATTTCTCTTGATATACAACCGACCTAGAAATAGTTTGGCTATATACTGGTTATGCTCCGAAAACAGTATATATATTTTTTCCGTCCAAGCATTCATGCTAAAACGTATCTCTGTTTCTGCCATAAGGACGTTGAAATCATTCGTGCTAACAAGGTATCTCTACTGTGCGACAATGAATTTGTTAACACAATATTCCTCTTTTATAAAGAATATCTAAGCCCTCGCTCTAAAGATATCTTCTAGCCCCCTTTAACAAATTTGTTGCAGAAAAGTTTTAAAAGTAGCATAAAATCAACCAAATATATCCGCTGTGCGACAATGATTTTTTGAGCAAAAACAAAAATATCCCGAAGCTATAAACACATGCAAGGGACGATCAAACAGTTCTCGGCCCCTGTATTTTGTGAATGACAAAGAACAGAATTTGTGCCACTATTTCTAATATAATCTCCCTTTGCCTCGATGCACTTTCACCAACGCCGTTCCAGTCTGCTTATCCCTTCAAAATACTTAGTAGAAGCCGTCTTTCTGGTTCTTTAAGTACTCATCAACAGCATCTATGATGCCTTCACTACTTCCCAAATTCCTACCGCCAAGGTTAGTTTTCAGATTTTGAAACAGACAGAAGTCCAAAAGGGCTAAATCTGGAGAATACAGAGGATGGGGAAGCACCTCGACGCTGCATTCAGTCACAGCAACCATGGCAACTTTAGAGATGTGGATTATCTTGCAAGAGCAGAACACCGCGAGTCAACTTTTCTCTTCTTTTCTTCACAATCTCCTGAAACAGCCACCTTGGTTTCTTCTGCATAATATACACCACTTATCGTGCGATCTTCCTCAAGATAATCCACCATGATAACGTCCTGACTATCCCAAAAGATACAGGCCATCACCTTCTCTGCTGAAGAAACTCTCTTAAATTTCTTCGGAGGGGGTGAGCCAGAGTGATTCAGTTACACATACTTTGCGTTTTTGGCATCAGGATCAACGTGATTGACCCAAGTCTAACAACTCGACGTATACATTCCTAAGTGCCATCTTCACAGAGAGACAAGAGATACTTAGAAGTATCAAGCCTGTTCTTTTTCTGATCTTTGGTCTCCATTCTAGGGACCAATCTAGCGGAATCCTTGGACATATCTATGATACTGCCTTAAACCTGATGCCCATTTGTCTGGCTACCTCATGCAAGCTGCTCTTGCCACACATAATCTGACTGTGCACTTGCTCAACGATTTCGTCTGTAGTAGCCTCTTTAGGGCGCATAGACCATTCATAATCCTTCATGCTCTCCCTCCCTCTCCTAAATTCAGCAGCTCATTTTTCTCCGTGCTGTAAGAAAGAGACTCATTCTCAATTTTTTATAGTCGTTATAAATTTCCTACGTGGGGAATGGGGGGCACACCCTTCTTACAGACGTACTTTATGACTGCTCTACAACTTTGTCCATTTTCTCAGTTTTTTAGCACACCCGTTCCCTGTTTGCAGCGAGTTCCTACTGAAATCAATAGCTTTGAAATGTATTTCTTCTACCAAAAGATGTTGAAAACGGTCAAATTATCATTGGGATTTCATTCTAATTTATTCATCCTAGGTATATCGGGCCGAGAACTTCTTGATCGTACCTCTCATGCTTGCAAAGTATTTTATTTTCCGCTGGCAAAAAAAGAAGTTTCTGATGATAAACTATTGCAGCAAAAATGTGTCCGAATTCGAGCGACAGAACTACAAAGAAGGTGTAAGCATTTATGCTATCTTTTGTTTGATTTGGGCTTACGTCGCTTTCAACAATCTTTCAGTCATATCACGACGGTGTCTGGATGTGGCAGGGAGCTCAATGCTCACTTTTAGAGTGCTGCCTCACTGAAATATCACGCCCGAGAATTTATGCCATATATGCTAATAAAATAGCTGTGTTGTGCCACAATGACGTTACATGCAAGCATGTCAACTAAGCATCTTTACTGGGCTACAATGCAGATGCAAGCATTTTTAACTGCCAAAAATATCTTCGCCGTACGCAAAAATGTTATTTCTGCTCAAAAATGTTGTATTGACACATGTGTATATCATCATAGTGTCTATATGGATGTGTTTCTTGCTCTATGTCTCTTTATATACTACCGACCAAGACATAATGTGGCTATTTTCGAATTGGACTCCAGACAACATTTTGTTTTACAGTTGAACCGCCAGGGACGGCCGCCTCCCTAAAACAGCCACATTTATGACTTTTAAAGGCGTTGTTTTAGTATAGGTTTAACAATACTATCACATCCACCACTTTCTTTAACTGCCAGTTTTTTGTCTTCCTAAAGGTCTTTGTAAGTAGGGAGCAGCACTGTATTATGTTTAGTATTAAGATATTTGTTGAGATATGTTAAACTCTTTCCCCGCTAGTGTCGTCTGCTGATAACCTTTGCTAACAGTTTGGACCCAGATCAGGCCCGACAAAACGTCGGACCTGATCTGAATCCAAACTGTTTGACACTCTGATGGTATTCCCGAAAGATTTTTTTGAAAAAAGTTAATTAAAGAAAATAAAAAAAAATCCGCAGACAACAAAAAGCATGCAAAATTACCCAGCATGCAAAAGAGTTAATATAGAAACAAGCGCTATATGGCCAGTATCGCAGAGATTAGATTATAAGGTGAATAGATACACTTAGTCGATTTTTCGCCAGTTTTGTCATTTCGAAATCAAGCCTATTAAAATATACTGAGAATTGTACCACCAAAACATTGAAGTTTTCAGATAAAAATTCTGATAATTTTCTTATTTCTGCTCAAAACATAGATTGTGGGTACGCGTCAGAACTGCTTTGGTTTTTGAGCAGAAATAAGAAAAATAATGTATACCCTGTAAACCCCAGTTTTACTAGATAAAAGAGGGGTTTAAGAGGGTCAACATTATATGGGCACGTTTCGTGATGTTAAGGCTTTTGTGACTACCTATTAGCTTTTCTGTACACCTACATGTATGCCCTTTTTGTAAGGGGTCTACTCTAAAATGAAAGAATAGCTCCCACGGGGAGCCAATACCTTCATTAATAAGTATACCCCATGGGAAGCAAATTCTTTGCTTTTTTAGTATGGATTCCTTATCCGGAGAGAACATAGCAATTTTGATAGAGTTATCCCCCTGAAAGAGTGTCAAATTTCCCGAAGTTACGACTTTTTCTTTATGACCGTAGATTCTCGTATGTTCTATAGGCCTTCATTTGTTTTCCATATACAAATGACTTATGACGGTCTTCTGGTTTTAATCTTGCAGAGAATAGATAAAGAGAAAAAAAATGGCCACAGCGACCAGTACTGGCCAACATGTGTGGCCAAATCTCAGTCTTAAAATTTTTGTTGCAGCATACATAACAATAAACCGGAACACCAGAAATCAAGGGAGGTGTGAGTTTGGCATTTATTGGACAGCATGCTTTGAAAATTGTAAATAAATCAAGTGTTACTGACCGCTGAGGTGAAAGATTTACAGTAAGAAAATTATTTTCTGTTAGAATATCAATAGCCCTGTCATATTTTGTTATTTAGGTGTCTATCAGCGAATATTAGCGATAATATGTGATAATTATAAGATTGGTTTATGCCCCTTGATGACAGTTTATAGTAATTTATGTCGGGGTACGGGAAAATGGAGACTGTGCAATATGCGAGTAGAAAGGCCACGATCAGATTGCGCTAGGCGCAGTCTGATGTGGTCCTTCGCTGTTAGTAAATTAGATTTTTACATATATAATGACCCTGATCTAAAAACGGAGTCATAGCCTGTTCCGGTCTGCACTGTCCATAACTGACATGAGGATGGTTTTTACCCTGTTTTGTCCCGTGTGTATGATGATAAAGCGCTTCATTTGCGGTATGTCGAAATATAAACATGTAAACATAGGGTTGAAAACAGCAAATATACAAGAGAGTGAGACTTCGCAGCGACTGGTGAATTAAGAATGCAAGTCTAACATAGACGAAAATCGAGACCTTTTGAAAATTTGCTGAACTATATCTAATAGGTTCTTCCTAGATCAAATAGAAGACCCTCATCATAAGGTGAATCAATACGCGTTCAAGGGAGGCAATTTGTCGAATTTGTTTTTGTTCCCTTCTAAAATGGGTTCTATTTTAGAAAGAATGAATTTGCTCCTTCTACTCTAAAAGGAAATTCTTTTCTTCTAGATAGACCCATTTATAGAACGGCTTCATGTTGAGGAAGGCAAGCAGGAAGTCACAAAATTTATCTCCCTTAAAAATGACGAAACATCTATCATGTGGCTGCAGTCCACTTAAATGGTATTGCACGGCTATGTTATGCAAAACTGGGCCTTAAAGACGCGATATGTTAAAGGTAAAAAGTAACCTATTTTAACCTAAAAATTTGGGCACTTTAACTCCTTGCCATACTTGTCATTAATATTTGAACACACCTACCTTACTACTGTTGATGTGTCCACAGTGAAGACCATGATCCGATGCGTCTGATCTGGGTTTACATTGTTTCCTTTGCCCTGTTCGTCTTATTGCTTATTGGTCATATGTTAGATGCCCCTGTGTGTTCGCTCAGTTTGGACATCACGTCACAGGAACGTCGTTACAACGTCGCTGCAACGTCACGACGTTGCAGCGACGTTGTTGCGACGTTGTGTGTTTGCTGGGTATTGTGTAATTTCCTGAAGGCGGGACTAGGCCCTCTTGACATATACCTACAGTAAACATAATCGTGCCAAAATGAGCACCAAGTATCAAACGGCTACTGAAACCTATACAGAGAATGGACCTCTAAATTTCACACAGCAAGTAGTCTATTTGTATAAGAGCATAGTTCCAAAATAAATAGATTTAGTTTTGTGTCTGTGGTAGATTTGATCAGAACGTATAAGTCGAGTAATTTTGTATTAAGTGTATACCTAGGTCTAAACGTGTTTTTTAACAATCAAAACAAGTAAGTGATCTGATCTTGTACATGTAACTTGAAGTTCATTTTGTTATTCTTCAATTACCAGTAAACGTCTTAACCCATATAGGACTAGCTGTTATATAAGAAACATAGACGACTGTCATTCACTATGTTTACTGCATTAAAAATGATCACGGGTTTAATATTTTTTACCTGGAATGTTTGAACTGGATTCCAACATGGGAGCCTTGATAAAGACTCATACAGACCAAATAGGTCCATCTTTTAGACAGTTATTATTCGTATTAATTATTTAAATATTTAATTTAGTACTGTTCTGAATACGCTTTATCACATGCATTAGTGTTGGAATTGTGCAGTATATTAAAGCTACTGTGACTGCGTTTGTTTTTCTTTTCTTCATTCTAACGAATACCCACAATCTATTTTTTTTTGAGCAGAAATAAGAAAAAATAATGTATACCCCTGTAAACCCCAGTTTTACTATATAAAAGTGGGGTATAAGGGTGTCAACATTATATAGGCATGTTTTCGTGATGTTGGAAATAAATAATATATTCTTAACCTTTACTATTCTCTGGGTAGATTCAACATACAAAAAAAAAAAAAAAAAAAAACGAAAAAATATATGATGTTATTTTTTTTTCCCAGAAAGAGACAATTTTCATCAAAGGTCAAATGATATTGTTTCTGCATTTTACCCATTATATTAAGCGTTAAAACAAAAGATAAAACAAAATTCCAAACTTTCGATGATTTTACCTCCTTACCTGATTCAGTACATCTTGTTTCTGACATATTTGAATACTTAAACTGCCAGAGATGACATGCAAATGCAAATCAATAGCATAATGTTTTTATATACATATATAAATGTAAAACAAGATAATAAGAAAAGATAACGGGCATACATTAAATAGCAATGCATTTTGAAATATGCAACACAGATCTATTTGATAAAATGTTTGACCATTGATCGTATACATACGGAAATAACGACTTTATTTGGATCGTTATTCTGTTACCGGCGTCTCTACACACTATTGATACTATACAATATTCAAAATTGTTGAAACGTGAATAATTAGAAAGGTACGTTATGACTACCATGAATATGTTAACAGACTTGATCACATATAGTGAATAATGTAAAAAAAAAAAAAATGTGTTTTACCCCTTCTGTACTTATTGCCACATTTGAGCCCGTATAGAGCAAATTCGTATCATACTCAAAAGAACCGATGTAAGCACTTACACATCCCAGAAATACCCGGACTATTTATGCAAATTATGAAATTAGATTTAAATATGACATAATATTGGACAAATGAAATAGTGTCTTACGAAGATAACTGTCCCTGAGGTGCTTTTATTGACCAACTAAAAACGGAACAAATGTTGGACAACGACTGATACAGAAAATATTTATAATGCGCATGACATAAAACGGTCTGAATGCGTTACTAAACAACGAAGACCTGGACAAGCCACAGTACCCATCCTCTTTCTCCTGACGACTGACGAAGGACCTAATCAGACAACGCAGATGCAGTCTGATCTGGACTTTTGTTGTTTGTAATTATGCTCTGATATTCACATTGCGTTGAGAAGTCTTTGTAAATGACAATATGTTCTTAGTAACCAAAAATTATTACTGTTCAAGCAATACCGAAATATCTCTAAATATTGGGACAGTCAGGCCGGAGCAATCAATGTAGACCCTGATCAGACGCCGCATGACGCGGCATCTGTTCAGGGTATACACTGTTTGCCACTCATCTAGCATTATTTTACACACAACAACATGTAGTAAAATTGAGGTGTCCTAATACTTAGATTAGATACGGTATGTGCTGAAAATGCTAGGACTCCCATAGCTCTAAATAAAAGGGATATCAAAGAAAAGTGTTTCCTCCAATTTCTCCGCGAAAAGTACAGGCGCGTCTAACGAGTACCCACAACATATGTTTGTGTGCAGGAATTAGAAAAAAAAATATCAGTTGCAGAATACGTCTTGATATATATTAGATAAATAATGTAAGGGATCAAGTTTTTGTCATTGTATTCCTATAGCATTTGTAAAGCAACTGACATTAGCCACACTCTCAGAAAATTACCCTCTGGCATGTGCGCCCAACGAAGACTCAAATCAGCCTGCGCATCCGCGCAGTCTGAATAGAGTCATTATTGTCCTCGTGAGGAAACAATGCATCCTTGTCCATCCAAAATGCGCCCAGTGAAGATTCTGATCAGACTGCGCGAATGCGCAGGCTGATCTGAATCTTCGCTGGGCGCACATTTTACACGTTGCGGCTTAAATGAATTGCTTCTGTCCTAATGTTCATTCTCTTTGTACATTTCTTGGTGAAGAAATATAAACACAACAATTTTTCAAACGACCGATATGATTAATTCAGGGATTTAAATCTGACAAAATGAAAGTGGTTCGAAATTCCCATGGGTTAGGATTGGACACAAAGTGTTAAATGCAAAAAATCTCTCGAAAGTCTTCCTTAAGTTGATCTTAAATGTTTCTAACAATAAATCACGATATTTCCGTGAATAATAAACAAAATCGTGATAAAGTGTTCTGAGTATATATTATCTATGCAAGAGTGCATAGTAACGCGTTTATCCTCTCATCCCTACAGGACAATACAGATACCTTTGCAAATAGTGCAGATGATGCTGACGACTCCTATGTATGAGCCGTGTCATCAGGATCTACACTGTTTGTCATTCTGTTATTGATTTTTGACTGAAACCCCTATTTGCAACAATGGATGTGTCTAAATTCAGAGATGGCAAAGTCAATGTCAGACGGCCAGGGATGAAAGGATTAAGGTGTCCGAATCTCCTAAGGAGACATTTTGTATGAAATGTCCATGCGTGTTTTCTAAAAAAAAGAAAAAAGAAAGAAAAAAAAAAGAAAACAAAATCATCAATTTGTCGTCTACTGAAGTGTCCAGAGAGTGAGTGGTAAACGTTAACCCATCACTATAAAATGCCGCGTAAACTGAATACCAAACGAAATCCGTAGGTTCAGATCAATTTCGGCATCGTCATCTTCAGATCAGTGATTTCCTTGTTCGGTTTCTACATACACTAAAATTTAGATACATGTATTAGTTATGTGAGCAGCAAAAGGCCATGCAAGTCCTACGCGCATGCGCAAAGTGGTATGCGCCTTCGTAATGTTGCCGTATGTATCCTAAGAAGTCTATGGGCAGACAGGTCTGAGCAAACACTCTAGACCCTGATCAGACGCCGCAAATCGCGGTGTCTAATCGGAGTCTACAATGTTTGTCATAATGCAGCAGTATTTAGATACAAATGGATTTGTACAATTTTTAAGACAAGTGGGCTAAAGAAATATGATGTCCGAATATTTTGGGTCATAAATGAAAAGTGAATGATTGTGTTGAGATTTAACGACACATCAACCCTTGCGGGTCATTTTGTGTCGACTCCCAGAGAAAGGGAAAAAAGAGATAGAAGAGAGAGTAGAAGAGACGAAAGAGAGGGACATGACGAAAGAGGAACAGGAGTGAAAGTGAAGAAACAAAAGAAATAAAAATATTCCCCCCTCTACCCTTACCTGCTACAAGGATAGCAGGCCTTGCCTAAACGTAAGCCGATATCAGTTGGACGCCCCGGTGACGTGAGATACACGACACCTTCGCGTCACCCGACCGACCACCCCCAAATGAAAAGTGAAGCTGCTCACTACCAAGCACTGGATAATCCATTACGAAAACACGCCTATTAAAATATACTGAGAATTTTACCACCAAAACATGAAAACTTTCAGATAAAAAATTCTGATAATTTTCATATTTCTGCTCAAAACATAGATTGTGGGTACTCGTTAGAACCGCCTCGATGAGGCGGTTCTAACGAGTACCCACAATCTATGATTTTGAGCAGAAATAAGAAAATTAATGTATACCCCTGTAAACCCCAGTTTTACTGTATAAAAGTGGGGTTTAAGGGGGTCAAAACTATATAGGCGTGTTTTCCTGATGCGTATTAACCCTTTCATCCCTGAATTTCTGAAATAGACTCTTCCATCTCTGAAGTTGGCCACATCAGTTGTTGCAAGTCAAAAATTGTTCGGTCAAAAATCAAGAACAAAATGTCAAACGAGCCTTCTCATCTGGATCTGCACTGTTTGCAAATGTATTGTATTGGTCTACAGGGATGACAGAATAATAATAATAATAATAATAATAATAATAATAATAATAATAATGATAATACATGTAATAATAATAATGTCTTTATTTAAAGAGGATAACATATTAAGCATACAAATACTTATCTACCATATGGTCCTCTTAACTTAAAAAAAAAAAAAAAAAAAAAAAAAAAAAAAATCTGTAAGCGGACAGTTAAGGCCCTGACCAGATCTTCTGGGCTTTTGCTATTCGCATATATCCCGCCGGCACATTTTCATATAGCGCGGCCCATATGTACTTTCGGGGGTTTTCCAGATCATTCATTCAACTTTGAAACATTAATTGTTATCTGTCTTCCTATTCCAGAACTTCATTGTCGATCATGTTCTCTAAATTAAGCAGAACAATTAGTTGTTCGATTTCTTGCAAACGCCAAAGAATGTGTTGACAGTGCAGTTCCTCGTCCAAATTTCTTGGATGCGTAACAAACACGTGCTGGGTCGTATATCATTAGGTTAATAGTCTAAAATAATATGTACCCAAATTCCTTCCTTATAATATATGAACCGGGACTCAACATTATGTGCGCCCAGCAAAGAAACAGATCAGCCTGCGCATCCACGCAGGCTGATCAGAGTCTTTGCTGTCTGCATGAAAACGTTTTGGACCCTTAGCTACCCACAGAGTACCCTGTGAAGTCTCTGATCAGACTGCGCGGATGCGCAGGCTGATCTGAGTCTTCGCTGGGCGCACATTCACAATTGCCGGTAGAAATTGCTGTGTCCCGGCTCATATGTTTGAAACAGGACATGTAGGTGTCTGCATTATTAGGTCGGTTTTCAGAATTTTGCAGTTTTTTACCAGTTTTTAGTTTTTTAATATTTTTTTAACACTCATTGCAATCTTTGTTACTGCATAAATCAGTCTTAATTTGTTTAACAACAAAATATTCCTTGTTTCCTATATTATATGCTGAAAAAGTCGTGGCTTTCTTCGTTCTAGATAAATATTTTCCCTTTTCGCCACGAAAAACAACAACAGCAACAACAACTCCAACAACTACCACAACGACAACGCCAACAAAGCAACAACAACAACTAAAGCCATTGTTGTTGGTACTTTTCAGAAGCCCTTTGCAGTACCAACAGTATATCTTTTTATGATGAATAGAAAAAAAGAGTTAATAATGCCTTACCTAGAGATTTGGCTCAGTAATACACTTGAGCCATTTCATGACAAATTTAACAAAATGGGTGTGCGCCCAGCGAAGATTCAGATCAGCCTGGGCATCCGCCCAGTCTGATCAGAATCTTCGCTGTGCACTCAATAGGGCCGGCCTCGGTGGCTCAATTGGATGAGCGTCCGACGGGTAATCAGGAGGTTGCGGATTCAACCCCCGCCGGGTCGGTAACGTGCTTTCGTGGAAATTTGATAAGGAAATGTTTTCGACAGTCATTCTCTCCCTTCCGCTGATTCCTGGCCAAAGAATGTGCACTGGTTAACCGCTTAGAGGTCTAAGCCTGCCATGTAAAAGTGAGGTTAGGTAAATTGACCGTGTTCGACATGACCCCATTGGGTTGACTGGGCCGTAATACCTCAACACAAACTAACAAACAAAAGCACTCAATGGGTAGCTAAAGACCCAAGCTTTCTTCGTGAATACAGCGAAGACTCTTATCAGACTGGGCGGATGCACGGGCTGGTCTGAGTCTTCGCTGGGCGCACATGCCGTTTTGTTGGTTTTATCATGAGGCGGGTCATTTTATATACCGTATTCGGCCTAATTACCGCACTGTGCGCTTAAGTTTTTTTTTCCTTCAAAAATCTCCAGAAAACTTTTGGTAAATTATCCTCCTAGTACGGGTAAACTTTAGAGAAAGGTCAGCAGACAACTTCATGAAGGGCGTATCTAATGATATTTGCGCAATATTTTTCTGACTCTTATAACAGCATACGTTGTTGTTACTCATTTAAATTGTCTTGACTTGTCGAGACCATTCAAATGAATACAAGCAACATATGCTTTTATAAAGAAGTTGGGCTGTGCTCTGAAGACTATGGAACTGCTTGACTGTGCCCTTATAGGGTATGTGCGGTATTTGGATCGAATACGGTTGGTGTGTTAATGTAACGTTGATGCAGGAGAGCTAAACAGGAAATTGAGATGACTGTATTATATAACTAAAGCACAACTGAAAAGCGTTTTCTCTTCAAACAAAATGGCTTCCAAAAACGTGATCTGCATATCCTTGTAACAGCTATAATCTGTTACATCTACCACATCAAATCGCTTGGGAACTTTGGCTGCTTACCTATCAAATGGACCACATCAAGTGAAAAAGTGCCTTGAGCATGCTTAAAATGGATTCACATCATCCTGCACATGCGCAAACTATCATCCGGGCATTTGCTCTCCATGTTTACATTCTGTAGTATCCAATGATTATGTTAGCGCACTACGAATGTCCTGATCAGACTGTGCGGACGCGCATGCTGATCTGGGCCTTCGTTGTCAGCATATGACCTTAGACATGTTTTTACATGGCTCGGCCCAACTATTATGTCGAATGAAACGCAGGTCCTTCTGCCGCCTCTTTAATTAAATCGAAAGTTGATAATTTTTAAATTTTCCCTACATAAGAGCAGTTGATGCCCCAACAGAAGAAAGCGGCCCTAATGCCATACTGGGACAACGAAGGCCCTGATCAGGCTGCGCATATGCGCAGCCTGATCCGGGCCTTTGTTCCCCACTAAATGAATCAATGGATGCGGTAGACTATAACATTGAAGTGAGACGTTGAATAGAGAGAAGACCCTGATGGGAATGCGAGAAGGCGCATGCGCAGGCTCATGTGGGCCTTCATTGTTCACATGTGTCATAAGGCCTTTTACATTGTGTTGAGCGTCATTTATATCTAATTTAATTTCAGATGCATTAATGTTCAAGTGTTTTCAGTATAGTTCAGTGATTATCATCTATAAAATTACTTAAGGGAAATTGGTACACGTTCAGGGGAGGGAACTGTCAAAATTGTATTGCTCCTTTATGAACAGGGGCTACTCAAAAACGAAAGAAATTGCTCTCAAGGGAGTGTTTTAATGTCGTCCCGTATTCAAAAGGGGATGTCGCGCTGAAAAACCAAGCACGAAGTCACAGAAGTTGTCTCTCTTGGCGGATATGACGAAAAGTTCAACAAGTGTACCAAGTTACTTTAATGCTTGGAATGACAGGGACAGGGTATTGTGGGGCATATGGTGACATTCAAGGCCTTCTAAATGCTCATGCTATTTACTGCCAGTTTAGAGAATATCATTGGGCTGTACAAACTATATAGTAAACCCGAAATCCCTTTTTCGGACTGCGCGTAAAAGCACAGTCTGTTCTGCATAAGATGCTAAGATCTCTTTAGGCACGGTGCTGATAAAATATGTTCATTTTATCTTTCAATTATATAAATCTGTTTTTTTTTAAACAAGTACAAGTGCATAATTTTACATGAACTTGTAAGCCGGTGCTAAGCGACATATGTACATGTAGCCCCGAAATTTATACTGCTGTCATGTGAAGGGTTTCAGTGTAAGCCAAGGCACCGATTTCCGCTCTTTTATATGTCGATATTTTCAGGGGAACCTTTTATAGCTTTCGTTTGTATATAAGTGACATACTCCTTACAACCTCACCTTAAACTAGAAATGTGTTTTTGTGAAACACTATGCCCCCAACTATATACTTGTCACTACAAATGCCAGAGTTGAAAACGGGCATAACTCTCACGAAATTAATCCGATTGTTTTTCAAAAATTAACCAGATGACAATACTCCTCAATCCCAATAAGCCCACTTAGTTTCAAGACCCTAGCTCAAATAGTTATTGAGATATTTAGCTGACAAAAAAGTGTGACGAACGAACAGATAGACAAACGACCCAAATGCAAAATGCCCTTCAAACGGTTTCAAAGTTAGGGGCATAACAAGCTGTTTCAGTGAACACGGAGAATGATGGAAATTTGAGACGGATGGCAGGCCCACACAGGCTTCCCCATTCGCGCAGTCGGATCAGGGTGTCAGATGTTTGCAGAAACAAAGAAACTAGATAAATGTATTTACAGAGAATTTCATAGACAGCTGAATTATCGCTGTACATCACGAAGACATATCTTTATAATTTTGACCCCCTTAAACCCCACTTTTATATAGTAAAACTGGGGTTTACGGGGTATACATTATTTTCCTTATTTCTGCTCAAAAACATAGATTGTGGGTATTCGTTAGAATCGCCTCGCCAAGGCGGTTCTAACGAGTACCACAATCTATGCTTTGAGATGAAATATGAAAAAATATCAGAATTTTTATCTGAACACTTTCAGTTTTTGGTGGCGAAGTTTTCAATATATTTGAATAGGCTTTTTTTCGTAATGAAGCTCCGCTCCTTTGTTTTTTTTTTTTTTTTTTTTTTGTTTTTTTTTTTAACCGATTTTACCCTAAATGTTCAGATACCTTAAAACTTTACCACACGTGTCTCAAAAGGCATTATATTGATTTTTCTTGAAGCGTTTCAGAAAGAATATTTTATTAAATATTTAGAAATATTCAAAACGGCAGTCACCTTGACAACAGATTTGAACTCTTCAAGGGTCATCAACATTCTTAGTTTTTATTCAATTTTGATCACATTTGCAACAAACTCATGGTTTGTTAAAATATTTCATCTCATGGATACTCCTTATCAACTTTGTTTTTCACTTTAAAATGCCATTTGTAAGCAATATATGCTCGTATGGTATCGTTGCAATATATGCGTTGTTTTGCTATTTTTAAAGATGCATTACGAAAACACGCCTATTCAAATATATGGAAAGTTTCATCTCCAAAAACTGAAAATATTCAGATAAAATCTCTGATATTTTTCAAATGTCTGCTCAAAACATAGATTGTGGGTACTCGTTAGAACCGCCTCGGCGAGGCGGTTCTAATGAGTACCCACAACCTATGTTTTTGAGCAGAAATAAGAAAAATAATGTATACCCCTGTAAACCCTAGTTTAACTATATAAAAGTGGGGTTTGAAGGGGTCAAAATTATATAAGTATGTTTTCGTGATGAATATAAACCATATTTGCCCACATTATTACGACAGACAGGCTCTAGCAAACAGTGTAGTCTCAGATCAAGAGCCGATTAGCATCGACTAATCAGAGTCTACACTGTTTGCAATTCATTCAGAAATTTTAGACACATCAACGGGTAGTAAAATCGACTTGTTAAAGCCTATGGCAAGTATGGTAAGCAGTTAATGTGTCCCAGTATTTAGGTTAAATACGTTAATGCGTATTATCATATGTTCAAATCATCTTCACGGTAGCAACAATGAATTGCTTGCATGTGTGTCCTATCAAACATGATCTTTTGAATAAGATGTTATTTTTGCATGTCTCAAAGAAATTCAGCAACAATCTTTTTATGTTCTGTGCATACTGAAATCGCCAAGGCTCAGAGTTCCAGATAAATTGGTATTTTAAAAGAATACACTGTCAAGGGAGGCAACTTAATCCTTGCCATGCTGAATAAATTAAAATGCCACGCCCACATTTAACTGTCAGCCAATCCGATTACTTGATCCAGGTTGTTGGTACAAATTCATACATTTAATGACATGCAGTGTAGATCCAGATCTACACTGTTTGTAAAGGCAGGGCATATTAGGCTTCAGCAGGATCAGGGTTAAAATGGTTTGCTTCCTTCTGAAAAGACGTCTACTTTAAAAGGTAAGAATTTGATTCCTTGGAAGAACAGTCAAGGAACTGAACTATATCATTTAACCCTTCTCTTGGTGAAAACGACATGCCCTGTCTTAGCAAACAGTGTAGATCCAGATCAGTTGGCTTCTGAAGAAGCCAACTGATCTGGATCTGCACTGTTTGTCATTAAATATGTAAATTTCTATCAAAAACCCTGATCAAGAAATCTGACTGGCTGAAAATTAGAAGTGGGCGTGGCATCTTAATTTATTCAGCAAGGCAAGAGTTAAGAGCAGGCTCTTTCAAAAAGGTCTAAAAGCGCATAAAAGCAAACAAGAAGTCACACAAGTTGTCTTCCTTTAATAAAATGGCGGAAAATTTAACATTACGAAACCGATTCTATTCAAATATACTGAAAATTTTACCACCCAAAAAAGAGAATATTTTCAGATTAAAAATTCTGATATTTTTCATATTTCTGATTAAAACATAGATTGTAGGTACTCGTTAGAACCGCCTCGGCGAGGCGGTTCTAACGAGTACCCACAATCTGTGTTTTTGAGAAGAAATAAGAAAATAATGTATACCCCTGTAAACCCCAGTTCTACTATATAAAAGTGGGGTTTAAGGGGGTCAAAATTATATAGGTATGTTCTCGTGATGACAAGTGTATCCAATCCTGCAGAGCCACATTATGCTCCTTACACAAAGTGCGACCAGTGATGGCATTTAGTTCACCCTATAGTTACATAAAATGCTTCTTTCTGTATGGTAGCTTTTTGTGTTGGGTATATATGATACTTTCACAAAATGTGCCCTGGCTGGTCAGTGTTAATACCCAAACAGAATGATACTGTCAGGATATTATGTACGATACATTCACAAAATGCTCTCTAGCCAAACAATTCTTATACCTAAACAGAATGCTATCTCATTACGAAAACACGCCTATTCAAATATATTGAAAATTTTACCTCCAAAAAACTGAAAATTTTTAGATAAAAATTTCCGATATTTTTCATATTTCTGCTCAAAACATAGATTGTGGGTACTCGTTAGAACCGCCTCGGCGAGGCGGTTCTAACGAGTACCCACAATCTATGTTTTTGAGCAGAGATAAGAAAAATAATGACTACCCCTGTAAACCCCAGTTTTACTATATAAAAGTGGGGTTTAAGGGGGTCAAAATTATATAGGCATGTTTACGTGATGTTGGTGTTTTGATTTTCAGGATACTATGTATGATACATTCACAAAATGCTCCCTAGCTGATCGGTTTTCATACCCAAACAGAATGATGTCAGGGTTGTTTAGTTGTCAGGGTATTTTGTATGATACATTCACAAAATATTCCCCAGCCGATCAGTTTTCATACCCAAACAGAATGACGTCAGGGTAGTTTAGTCGTAGTTATGTATGATACGAGGGTGAGTCAATAAGTAACCAGCCTAACTTATTTTCGGTTGAGATCCACCTCTTCTTTTTCGATGCAAGTGCCCTCTAGTGTGATGCACTTAGACCACGGAACACATGAAATGAACCAGTTTATAGATACCTGTAAGGCAAGCCAAATGTTTGTACTGTAATTACGAAGAACATTGCCTAAACACACCTGAATATACTGGTACTAATTATCAAATTGCTAACTTCAAAAGAAAGAATGTCTTTCACAACAATGTACACGTACACAGAGTCTGTTAAAATATTTAATCACAAACAAAAAAGTTGACTACAGCAATCAGCTTATAGTATGTTATACAGAAAGCTGAGCTACGCTGTAAATAGCCTTATATTACGAAAACACGCCTATTCAAATATATTGAAAATTTCACCACAAAAAAGTGAAAGTTTTCAGATAAAAATTCTGATATTTTTCATATTTCTGCTCAAAACATAGATTGTGGGTACTCGTTAGAACCGCCTCGCCGAGATTATGAGTATTCACATAGATTTTGGTACAAGTTAGAACCTCCTCGGCGATGCGGTTCTAATGAGTACCCATAATTTGTTGCCGAGGCGGTTCTAACGAGTACCCACAATCTATATTTTTGAGCAGAAATAAGAAAAAATAATGTATACCCCTGTAAATCCCAGTTTTACCATATAAAAGTGGGGTTTAAGGGGGTCAAAATTATATAGGTGTGTATTCATGATGAGAATTTGTGACCAATGCTGCCATTCAGGATACGATTAAACTAAGTTTCATCACTTATTGCCAGATCCTGCTTCAATAGTCATGTATCCATTTATTTATTGTTACTGACTATTTAACACTTCCAACTCTACAACCCAGAAAAAAAGGCTTTGCAAACAGTGTAGAATCAGATGATACGGCTCATGACGCTCTACATTATTTGCTTTAAAGTTTTCTAGTTTGCCACAATACTGTTTGGCTTTTTTTTTTCAGATTTTTGTCCACGAGACAACCTGTTGTGAGATAATGGACTCATCCAAGAGGATAATGACATAACGTCCGAAGCATTTAAACTTTTGTTGTATATACATAAACTTAGTATTTTCATGATTTTCTTGGAGGTTATTTAGATTCTCTTTGACAACATAAATTATGTTCACGAAACACTGTGTGTCAAAATATCTTTGTGAATTAATTCTACGAAGAACAGAATCATCAAACGGCAGTCAGAGAGAAGCACTTAAAAATAAAAATGCTTTAATCTGATATTCCTATCATTTTTTGTATAAAATGTAGTTTGGGCATCAACGTTTAACTGTAACGCCGCTGAGTATGTTGTAACATATTTACCCTAAGTATTCGGACACCTCCACTCCATACCATACTTGATTTAAAGTTTGAACAAGTACATTTTACTACGCGATGTTGTGTCTAAAATTTGCTGTATGAGTGGCAAACAGTGTAGACCCTGATGAGACGCCGCGTTCTGCGGAGTCTCATCTGGGACTACACTGTTTGCCCAGGCCTGTCTGTCCAACACATACGATAAATATGGAATATCAGCAGATGTGGTTGTTAAGGGAAATAAGGAGAAAAGAAACATTTTCGAGGGAGCTAACTCTCTTAGAATTATTTTGCCTCCCTTTTGAAAAAAGACGCACATTCTTTTCTTTTAGAGTAAGCTCCCTTTTCAGAAAAGGCTTTGTGTGCAGGAGAACAACCAGGATGTCCACAAAAGTTGTTTCCCTTGGAAAAATGGCGATAACTTAATAAATGTATTTCCCCCCTTTAATTGTATCTCATTGGAAGCATAAACTAAGCTTGACAATGAAATTAGCAAACGTTGTCTTCCTTGTAAAAAATAGTGAAACATTATACAAAATGAATCAAATCTCGCTAAATTTAGTTGTTTTTTTGTTTTTAATTTTTTTTTATTGGGATGAGAAAACTAAGTTAGACTTTGAAGTTAACAAAAGTTGTCTCTCTTGTAAAAAATGGCGAATTACAGTCTCCTTAAATTTAGCTGTTTTATATCAAGGGAGGCATGAACTAAGTTTGACATTGAAATTTTAATTTAACCTTGTTGCTGTCTTCAATCTTGTATCATTGCATTATCAATCAAAATAAATGTTTTACTTTCCCTCCGAAAACTCAAAATTACATTCGTCATTGTAAAATTGCTAGATATGATAGATTTCATCACGAAAACATGCCTATATAATTTTGACCCCTTTAAACCTCACTTTTATATAGTAAAACTGGGGTTTACAGGGGTAGACATTTTTTTTTTCTTATATTTGCTCGAAAACATAGAGCCTCACCCACAATCTATGTTTTGAGCAGAAATTTGAAAAAATATTAAGAGTTTTTTATCTGAAAATTTTCAGTTTTTTGAGATGAAATTTTCTATACATTTGAATAGGCGTGTTTTCGTAATGTAATTGTTAACCTTTACCATTCTCTTGGCAAATTCAGCAGACGACAAAGTGACGATAGTTTTCTTATTTTTCCTAGATAATATGATTTGACCTTTCATGTAAATTAGACAATTTACATAAACGGTCAAAGCCTAGTTTCTGGGAAAAAGTAAGAAAACTCATTTCACCATGTTGTCTGCTGAAATGTTACCCAGCATGCTTAGCTTAAAATCATTTATGAGACAGGTTAATTTTAAACCCTTAAAGCACTTATAACATCTGCAGCAGACGTCATTTTAATTTTCGTTTTAGTATATTTCAGAGAACCTAAGGCTTGACATTCCCTAGCAGACGATTCACATGTAATGTCACGTCTTATATCTCTGAAAAAAACTAATTAAAAAAATAAAATGCCGTCTGATGTAATTCTGCTTAGCGTTTTAAGGGAAAGAGTTGGTCTGACACGACCAGCATAGACACATACTGATCTGCAAATTTACAGTATCAACTCTTCATATACAATCTGACTATGATATGAGCCAGCGCACGACAAGCCCTACAATAAGACCTGTGTGACCACCAAAGACTCAGATCAGCCTGTAAGTACACGAATTATAGAAACTGTTCTCATTGATTCCTCTTTAAATAACATGGATGCTGTAGAATGCACATGCGATCAGCGAATACTCTGATCAGACTGCGCGGATGCACAGTCTGATCGGAATATTCGCTGGTCGCATAAGTCTATTGTCGGTTTTGTCGCGCGCTAGCTCATATTATATGTATTCACTATTTGCTGACCAAATCGCTGAAGGATGAACATTATCTTCGCAAACAGCACAGACTCTGAAAAAACGTCGCTGGCCTGAAGTGAACTTTTGTCCGTCCTTTTCGCTCGTTTCTCTTTTGATATACAAGGCTGTCGATTGTTTGTAGAACAAAAATGACATCAGCATAAAATGTTGACAGATTCATATTTGTTGTGCCTTATACTCGCTCGATACTTAAATCCTACTTTTTATTCACTATGCACCACTTGCAAATTTTTAAACCTTGTCTTTCTTATGTTTTATTGCAAATTAGTCAATGCATTATTAATTTTAGGCTTCTTTTGTGTCATCATAAAATACGTTAATACAATGCATTGTTTATTGGTGCGAATGTTGGTACGTACAGCTTCGTGTATTCAATTATAATCATTTAACCCTAGTCCTGCTGAACCCGGATATGGCCTGCCTTTGCAAACAGTGAGATAAAGATCAGTTGGCTTCTTAAGAAGCCAACTGATCTGGATCTGTACTGTTTGCCATTAGATATTTGAATTTGTATCAACAACCTGGATCAAGTAATCCGATTGGCTGAAAATTAGAAGTGGGCGTGGTATCTTAATTTATTCAGCATGACGAGTGTTAAAACAGCTTTATGCAGTAACTAAAAGGTTGCTAGACATAACAAACCAGCTTTATAGCTGTTTAAAAAACAGCAATATTCAAAATATCTGCCTAATACTGTGGACTCCTGCATATTCCTGTTTTCACTATATATTATGAAGAAACGTGACTATATATTACATAGACTTGTTAATGTATTGCTCTCGCTTGATATCTTTAAAGACCGACATATATAAATATATGTAATGCATACATGTACTACCCAAATTATGTCCATGAAAGAGACAGTTTTAAACGAAAGTAGAACTATGTGTATTTGATAATCAGGCCAGAGGCGATGCGTCCATTATTTGTAAATGTTAAAATAAAACCTAAAGATTTTTCATTGTGTTGGGGTTTAACGGCACGCCAACCCTTGTTGGTCATTCAAGTCGTCTCCCAGAGAAAGGGAGAAGATAGATAGAAGCGATAGTAGAGGAGATGAAAAAGAGAGGGACAGGGAAGAAAGGGGAACAGGAATGAAAGTGAAGAAACAGAAGAAATAAAACAGTCCCCTTCTATCGTTACCTGCTACAAGGACAGCAGGCCTTGCCCAACTGTAAGCCAATATCATTTGGACGCCCCGGTGACACCCTACCATCCCCTACTTGACATCTTTAAAGGTCAACATATATAAGTATATGTAATGCATACTATCCAAGTTTTATGACCACAAACATTATGGAAACATGCCTATTCAAATATAGTGAAATTTTTACCACCAAAAAATGAAAATTTTCAGATGAAAAATTCTGATAATTTTCATATTTCTGATCAAAACATAGATTGTGGGTACTCGTTAGAACCGCCTCGCCGAGGCGGTTCTAACGAGTACCCACAATCTATGTTTTTGAGCAGAAATAAGAAAAATAATGTATACCCCTGTAAACCCCAGTTTAACTATATAAAAGTGGGGTTTAAGGGGGTCAAAATTATATAGGTATGTTTTCGTGATGAGAGTTGGTTTTAAACAAAAATAGAAATATGTGTATTCAATAATCAGGCCAGAGGCGCTGCGTCCATGATTTGTCAATGCTACAAAATAAAAGTTGAATATTTTAGCAATCTCTGCACAACACCAGCAGACTATCTAATGATGGGGTTTTATCATTTGTTCTAGAAAGTAGACATTCATGCAAATAAGAATACATTTTTAAGAAAGGCCAAACCCTATTTTCCGAAAAAAAAGAACATTATTTAAAATATTTCAAAATTCAATGTAACTGCTAAAGTTTATACTCAAAATGGAAATCTATAATACCTTTTGTCGCTGAATTTAAAACAATAAACATACAATGACTGGGTCTTGGTACACAAGTATTTGAGAGATATTCAAAATCACGTTTTAAAGTTAAATGAGGTCTGATTTACTTCGATGCGCACAAACACTGAAATGACACTTAAAGTGATACATAGTTCAATTTAAAAGTTAAATGATTTCCATTTGGTGAGCTAGCGACAATACTGTTTTTCTAAGCGTTTTAGCTAACATTATCTCTACGAAACCATACAAAATATGTTAATTGTAAGAGCTTTTGACTAAAAAAGACAATTAAAGGCAAACATTGCCTAAAATAAATAAATAAATAAATAAATAAATAAATAAATAAATAAATTTCATTAAGTTGGATATGCAGGAAAATGTTAAATCAATATCATATTAAATTAATATAACAGAACACTAGAAAGATGCCTCATTACAACACATTATAATTTATGGCGTACAAACTTTAAGCAATTTATAAAAAATACTTTAGAAGCGGAACTAAATTTCCGGTTTGGACCTATATATAAAAGAATAAAGGATATTTCTGCACACAATTCGAAGACTTCGATTCAGCGATCAAAATTCGCATCCTGATCTGATCAGCGTGTACAGGTACAATGTTTACATTGGGTTCATACTACAAGGGTCTAGGTAGAGGCTACTGTCTATATGCCTGTAGCGCATATTTTGACAGCTTAGAGCACGACCTTACTGCACAGATATGTTTGATGGAGGGCCCTGAAGTCCTGTGGTGCCATTCCATTAGACTTGGTCGTACGGGTCGCGTTAGGCGAAAATGTGCTTCAAGCATATGCCGAAATGAATAGATTCAGATTAGCCTCAGACCTGCGCATGCGCAAAGTATACATGTAACTAGGACTTTGCTACCTGTTGATTTATTCTACAATATTCAATTCACACGGCTCAAAGGGCTTGATCAGACTGCGTGGGCGCGCAGTCTGATCTCGGCCTTCGCTGTCCGCCTATGCCCAGACATCTTTTCGCTTTTGGCCTCTCCTGAGATCACGTGACAGTTCATTAAGTTTAATTGTACACTTAATGTCAACCCTATAACAGCAGCCGATTGAATATCGCAATATTATACATTTATTACAAAACATATTCTTAATTTCATTATGTAACACATGAGAGATCATAGCAATAAAAATGCGTCTCATGGATTAGAAGAATGAATCATACAAGCGTCTACTGGATTAACCTTACAGAACAGCACAGAACAGAACAAAAAAAATTCAAATTACTCTCAGGCCACTCACAACTGGCATATAAGAAAAAAAAAAAAAAACAACAACATTTACATAGCGATGTAAATTAACATTGGTTATGATGGTGGGGGTACTTGCGATCGTTTCAGTCTGAGTTCACCCTCAGATGATTGGGCCTGGTCGATCACAAACTACATAGGACGCAATTCCGCCATTACCCAAACAGGGGCACTCATATAGCTTAACCCTTTCACCCCTGAAATTCTGAAATGGACTCCTCCATCTCTGAATTTAGACACATTTATTGTTGCAAATACGGGGTTTGAGTAAAAACTAAACACCTGCATGTCAGTGTACATCCTTAATGTGTCGTCTCATTTGCATGTGCACTGTTTGTAAAGGTACAGTCGAACCTCGTTATCTCGAACTCGCTTATTTCGAATTACCGCTAATCTCGAAGTGAAAATCTGGTCCCTGTTTTAACATGAAACTATGACAACAGGTAACAAAATAATGTGGAAAAGAGGAGAAATTGCTCCTAAGGAGCAATTTCTCCTCTTTTCCACATTATTTTATATATATTTCTAACTTCAGGAGTCAAATTACATATTCATTTGTTAAATGTGGTTGTTCAATTTCTTGTTTTCCTCACTCTCTCAACTCTGATATGTCGAGGTACGGATATCTCGAAGTGTTTCAGTGAGTCCCTTGGAATTCGAGATAACGAGAGTCGACTGTATATGTTTTGGTCAGCAGGGATGAAAGGGATAACCCATTTATGCCCAACATGCCATTAAAGGGACATTGGCAAACTCTGATCTGATGCCACGTTCTGAGGCGTCCGATCAGAGTTTACATTGTTTGCATTAAAGACTGGAATTTCTACAAAATGTGGCAATAATTAAAAAAAAAAAAAAACAAAAAAAAAAAAACAAAAAAAAAAAAAACTGACCAAACCACCCCTCTTATTGGAAATGGACTGGTACAAATAGTTAACACAGAAGAGTCCACTCGGTATAATTGGGTTAAGTCAGAGCCAAATCTATGCAACGAGAGGACAGTCCCGCTGCTGGCGCACTGTCATAACACCCTAAAGAGCCGTATTTACCGTACATATTGGGACAGACAGGCCTGAGCAAACAGCGTAGACCAAGACATCAGGAAAGCCTGCCTATATAACTTTGACCCCCTTAAATCCCCCTTTTGTATAGTAAAACTGGGGTTTACATGGGTAAACATTCTTTTTTCTTATTTCTGCTAAAACATATACTGTGGGTACTCGCCGATGCGGTTCTAACGAGTACCCACAATGTATGTTTTGAGCAGAAATATGAAAAAAAAAAAAATATTAGAGTTTTTCTTTTTATCTGAAAATTTTCAGTTTTTGGAGATGAAATTTTCAGTATATTTGAACAGGCGTGTTTTCGTAATGTCTAGATGTCAAAAAACGTGGAATCTGACCAGGGGCTGCACAGTTTGCCATTCATCCAGCAGTTTTTGACACACCCACAGGTAACAAACTGAATTCATTCAAATTTAGGAAAGGTACGGTAAAGAGGTGAGGTATTTTAATATCTATGGTAAACACGACACTGACACATATTTTTGTTAAGATTAAACTACAAAGACATGTTATTGTTTAAAAACAGTGTAACTACATTTAAAGACTTCTGTTAGGTCACAAGGGTTACGCTAGAACGTCATAGAAACAGTCGTCTTAAGGTGTGTCAAAATCGAGAAGTCAAGGCTTATGAGGAATTGATGTGGGGCAACTGTGATTTGACTCCCTTCTGAAAAGCGATCTACTCGAAAAGGAAAAAAAATGCTCCCCGAGAAAATAAATGCTTTCCTTTTAGAAAAGATCACTTTTTCAGATTGGAGCTAAACCAACTTAGACACAATTGTCTGCCTTGCAAGTGGAACCTGTATACATTCCCCTTAATGTCTTTTAGACGTGGTTTGGTGCCCCGTAAAGCAAGTAGGAAGTTGTCCCCTTTGTTAGAAATGTTGTTAAAGTTGTCTCCCTTGTTAAAATGACAGAAAATCTACCAAGTACAATGTATATCAAGTTCCGCTCAGTCTTCTTGCGCATATATATATACGTACCCGCAGTTTGGACAGAGAATTCACTGCTCGTACTTTCTATGTGTAGAAAAACGATATAGTCTAAGCGGGCATGCAACATTGAAACAATGATGTTTCAACGTTGCTTCAACGTCATACACATTGAATCAACATTAAAACAACGTTGTTTCAACACTGTGTGCCTTAATGCCGAGGTCTTGACTGACCAGACTGAACATAAGCGGTATTTTGAGTAAGATATACGAACCTTTTTCTGATGACTTGACTGTGTTGGGTTATACGATTAAGTAAAATGAATTGTATTTTAATGGTACCAATTAGGAAAACAAGGTAAATTCTGCATGTAATGAATGAATAGTAGGACTAGATGTGTGTCTTGTTTTGTGAAGGCATCATTTGATTTGATTTATGGTGTTTTGTTGATTCTATGCGTTATAATTGTTTTAACAAAATTATAGAATAAAGCTTTGAGGACAGGAATTCCAAAAAGAATAAAACCGGTCTATTAACACATCATGTAAATCGCATTCTTCTTAAGCCATTTTCAACAACAACAAAACAAATAATATGTTATCTTATCTCTCCACAGAAACTTATGTTGTGGTATTCGAAATGAGTACATACAACTTACGCTTTTGTGGAGAAATAAAAAAAAAAAAACAAAAAAAAAAAAACAATCTAAACAAAACAAAACAAAACAAAAAAAAACAAAACAAACATTTATCTTGATAACACTCTTATCTAGAGCTACATGAGACATATTCACATTATAATGTGGGAAATGATGAAGAGTTTGGAAATTAAGTATATTAAAACAGATTTATGCTGTACAGCAGATTGCTAAAAGTAACAAACAGTTGGTTTGAAATCTGCAAATTTATTGAAATCGCCCTAATAATATACCCTGGCTTACATACCCCGGTTTTCACTATATATTATAGGGGAACTTGGAGGTACATAACGAAGACACGCATATATAATTTTGACCCCCTTAAACCCCACTTTTATATAGTAAAACTGGGGTTTACAGAGGTATACATTATTTTTCTTATTTAAGCTCAAAAATAGATTGTGGGTACTCGTTAGAACCGCCTCATCGACGCGGTTCTAACGAGTACCACAATTTATGTTTTGAGCAGAAATATGAAAAATATCAGAATTTTTATCTGAAAACTTTCAGGTTTTGGTGGTAAATTTTCAATATATTTGAATAGGCGTGTTTGCGTAATGTGAAATCTGCAAAGTTATGAAAATCGCCCTAATAAAATACCCCGGCCTACATACCAAAGTTTTCACTATATATTATGGGGAAAATTGGAGGGACATCACGAAAACATGCCTATATAATTTTGACCCCCTTGTACCCCACTTTTATATAGTAAAATTGGGGTTTACAGGGGTATACATTAGTTTTCGTATTTTCCAAAAAAAATTATATATTGTGGGTATTCGTTAGAACCGCCTTGCCGAGGCAGTTCTAACGAGTACCCTCTATCTCTGTTTTGAGCAGGAATATGAAATATATCAGAGTTTTGTATTTGAAAAATTTTCCTTTTTTTCTGCTTGTAAAATGTTCAATATATTTGAATAGGCGCGTTTTCGTAATGACACGTTACATACATAATCTTATTAAGTAATGATATGCAAATTCATGTTTCGAAATTTCATCAACTGAATCTATTGAATGACAATAAGTACTGTACCGAGTATACATATATATCCTTTTGAACAAAAAGCAAGAAAGGAAAAGAAAAAAAAAAAAAGAAAGGAAGGAAACATATCGGTACATGTTAGGCGGTTAATGGCTATCCATAGCTAATGTTACGTATAAATTATTGAATGTCCGACTAAAAATGAAATTTTGTATTTCTATTTATTTGAAGTTGTCGGTTATTTGTTTTTACATATTTTTCTACAAAACAAAGTACGACAAAATAATACGTACCCTATTAGGAAAAACAGATAGACATATCCCAGCAAACGGTGTAGTCCCGGGTTGGACGCAGCAAAATGCGGCGTGCAATCAGGGTCTACACTATTCTACAGACGTTTTAGACACTTCAATAGGTATTCGAACGGACTCCGACTCCTTTTAGAACCTTTGTACGTGCTACGTGTAAAGAGTCTAGGGGACTTAAAACACTTAGTAGTTTTTCCATCATATTTTACAAGGGAGAATTTTTGTGCATTACTGTTTGTTTTCCGGCACACCGAATCCCTTCTAAAAGGGAACTACTCTAAAAGGAAAGAATTTGCTCCCTAGGGAGCAAATTCTTTCGTTTTAGAGTATTCCCCTTTTCACGTAAATGTTTTGACGTAAATGTGAACATGTACTTAATGTGTCCAGATCCTTAAACCAGTAAATGGAAGTATGACCTACGTAGGATGAAGTCTGAAGATTTTCAGAATGACGACACAACCAATCTTCCATATATAAATATTTGTACGTTTATTATTTTCCCATTCACATACGTTGTACCATTAAGCATTTTTAATGAACTTCGGAATTTTGATCACATCACATTGCCTTGCTAAAATTTAGTAGAAATTTCAATTTCACTATGTGTTTTGATAACCTGGTCCACCGAACAATCTCAATATCTAAAAGGTTTTAAATAAATATCGCTTTTTTTTTCAATCCTGCTAATGTAATTTTAAAAATAATTTTTGAGAGAACTTTTATTGCTGTTGACTAAAGTGAAAACAAAAATGTAATGAACAACCTCTATGTATTGCCATAAAAGGGTGAGTTTAACTATTTAAAGCGCCAAGCAAAATGTGTAGCAGACGACATTCTAATTACTTTTTTTTCTTTTTCAAAGAAAACAAGCCTTGACATTTCATCTGAATCTCTGCTGGGAAACAGACGATCCACATGAAATGTCAATATTTATTTTCTTTGCGAACTAAATACAGAAAATCACAATGTCGTCCGCTGGAGTTGTTATTGGCACTTTAAGGGTTTATGCTGAGTATCTAATACACAATGTAATTAACATACAGAGCTATAGTTTGTGACCGGTGAAAAGGTCTAAATACTACTGGCTTAATGCTGATTTTTTTATCAGGAAAAGTTTGATCTTTGATATTAATATTAATTTCTGACGGACAGGCCTGAGCAAAAAAGCGTAGAACCAGAAAAAACTGCCCATGAAGGCCTTCATTGTCCGATCACAGAATCGCCCATTTAAATAAAATTATTGGACATTGAAAAATAAAATGAAGAATAGTGATCAGATTGTGCAGAATATGCGGCATGATCTGTAGTCTCTACTTTGATATAAGGTATATTTCCTCACGTAAGAGAATATCTTTGAACATGAAAGTGTATATGATACTATTCTGATTTAAGGGGATTTGATAAGATTACGAAAACATGCCTACTTAAAATACACTGTATACTGAAAATTTTACCACCAAAATAAATAAATAAATAAATAAGATAAAAAAAAATCTGATATTTTTCATATTTCTGCTCAAAACATAGATTGTGGGTACTCGTTAGAACCGCCTCGCCGAGGCGGTTCTAACGAGTACCCACAATCTATGCTTTTGAGCAGAAATAAGATAAAATAACGTATACCCCTGTAAACCCCAGTTTTACTATATAAAAGTAGGGTTTATGGGGGCCAAAATTATATAGGCTAGGCTTGTTTTCGTGATGACTTGGTAGATTTTCCGCCACATTTACAAGGGAGATACCTTTTGTGACTTCCTCACTGCATTCCTTAGACTGGCTCCAGTCTCCAGTGACTTAATTTTTTTCTTATAATCCTGTTTAATAATCCACTAAAATGAAACCCAAAATACTAGTGACCAGCCTCTATATCATGATATTATATTTGGTTTCATTTAGTGGATTATTAAACAGGATTATTAGAAAAAAAATTTAGTCATTCGAGACTGGAGCCAGTCTATGCGTTCCTTTACAATGTACATCACGCCCCTTCATTAACAGGGTCTACGTTGAGCAAATTCTTTCGCTTTAGAGAAGACCGATTTTCAGAAGGGCGACAAAACTATTTTGACATAGTTACCTCCCCTGAATGTGTATCCAACCCCTTAAATGAGTACAACGATTCTCTACTTTAAATTACAGAGAACCCTCTTTATACCGACACTCGATACAACGATAAAATCCATTATAATGACAATTTGACTGTCACGAAACCTTCGCTTAAGAGGCAACAATTAGTAACAAACTATGCAAGAATATTGGTTTTAATACTTTAAAAAAAACACATATGTTTTGGATATTTGTTAGAATCGCCTCTGGCGATTCTAACAAATATCCAAAACATATGTTCTATAAGAGGAAATAAGAACAAAATAAGACCTTTCTTACATATCAATCTGCTCATTTAGTATTCTGCACAACAGCAAATTCGTTTTAATGGCAATGTCTTTGGTAACAAAAGCTGTCGTTGTAACGAGGGTTCACTGTAGCTTTAAAGTAATTAACAATAATATATTGCTATGAGAATCAGCAATATGGTTGAGCCAGTGTGTAGTAAAATGCAGGAGTTCAAATTTTAGGGTTAGTAAGGTTTCTTGTGTCCTTAAATTTAGGGTAGTTGCGGTATGTTGATTCTTCATAACTTTCATATTAGCAAACAGCTCATTTTTTACCTTTTTATCTCAAGACATGTTTGACATTTCATGCGAATCGTCCCAAATAAGTTGCACAAAATGCCACTTTTTCCTCAAGCGGCAATGAATAAATAAATAAATAAATAAATAATTAAATATCCATTATGAACAAAAAATTCTTCAACGGAAGAATAATAAATTATAATATCTTTATTGTTCACTCAACTGTAGGGAATGTTTCATCATCCCGGAAACAAAACTTCAACCTCTACATCCTATATCAATTTTCATACAGCTCCCTAATCCAATTAAAAATAAATAAATAAATAAAAACATAAATAACTAAATAAATAAATAAATAAGTAAATAAATAAATAAATAAATAATCTGCCCCTATCAAACACTCAGACGTTTTTCACATGTTGCTAGTAGAAACAAAAATATACATTATCAACCGTATATCCATGGTAGGAATAAATATGATTCAGGATCCATTGGTGTCATTATGAAAACACGCCTATTCAAATATATTGAAAAATTTACCACCAAAAAATGGCAATTTTTCAGATAAGAAAATCTGATATTTTTCATATTTCTGCTCAAAACATAGATTGTGGGTACTCGTTAGAACCGCCTCTGCGAGGCGGTTCTAACGAGTACCCACAATCTATATTTTTTAGCAGAAATAACAAAAATAATGCATACCCCTGTAAACCCCAGTTTTACTATATAAAAGTGGGGTTTAAGGGGGTCAAAATTATATAGGTATGTTTTCGCGATGTTAAGGAAATCGCATTTCCATATTAGGCTTGGCTATTCAGTAAATATCATTATACTTAATTTATTTTTGGCAATAAAATAAGTTTTCCAAATTCGTTCATTTGATCGAAATCCATTTAAAACCAATAAGTGCCATTTAATTTAAATAAAATCAAGATATTAAAAATAATTGGAAAGGTATTGTAGAGAGGGAAACACTCAGACCTTTGTAGAGGGATAAAACCAAGACTAAATGTTGTTAATGTTATTAATAAAACCCACAAGTGAGGTTCGGGCTCTTAGCATGAAACCCCATATTTTGAAAAAAACGGGTTCCATTTCCACGAAAAATAAACAAAATTCGGATGAAATCATTTCTTTTGATGATTTTGTTTCTTTTCAGCCCGCTCTGGATATCAACATAGGAGTAACCATAGACTGGTTCCAGTTTCCAGTGACTATTTTTTTCCCTTATAATTCCTTATTTATTTGCTTGTTGTTCTTTTCTTTTTGGATAATCCATTGAAATAAAACCAAAATAATATCATGGATATAAAGGCTGGTCACTAGTGACCAGGCTTTATAGTCATGATATTATTAAACAGAATTATCAGAAAACAATATTTAGTTACTGGAAACTGGAGCCAGTCTAGAGTAACCAACCCACTAGTTTACCTATACTATTTTATTCCGTACCGGGAACAACATGTATTTAGTTCAGTGATACAAATATTACAGAACTGGTAAGACGCCGCGCTTGTGTCGAGAGATCTGGGTTCAAACTGTTAAGGAATAACTGCATTTTCAGGGAGAGGCAACTCTTTGAAAATTGGTTTAAGTTTGCACAACGGCGTTGATTATTATCTGCATTCACCAAATTTTGGATCACTTTTTATTGTTTGCATTGCATAACTCATACATGCTAGAGCCTGTCACGACTCTATATTTAACCTATAACTCGCTAATTTGACAACATTCTGATATATTTGTCTTATTTTTTATGTCCACAAAAATAGTAAATTAACGCTTAGCACTCTGGGTAAAATTTTCAGCAGACGACATTTTGAAATATTTTTCTTATTTTTCCCAGAAAACAGGATTTGACATTTCATGCAAATTGTCTCCTTAGGAGACAATTTGCATGAAATGTCAAATCCTGTTTTCTGGGAAAAATAAGAAAAATAACATCATTTTGTCGTCTGCTGAAAATGCCCAGAGAGTGGTAAAGGTTAAGATCAACAATTTGTTAAACTTTACTGCTTTGTCTTAGATGATATTTAGCTTTATTAATGTGAAGAATAAGAAAAAAATCGTTTGCCTATATCGCATAACTTCTGCTGAAGGTTATCTGTCATCAGAGAAATTGGACATTTAAAAGTTAGTATGTGACAGAGAAATTGGACATTTAAAAGTTAGTATGTATATAAAAATCTTTTATGCAGTGTGAAAATAACAATAAAATGCGCTTATGTAGTAATAATAAGTACTTGTTATTTTATTTATTGGTAATATTTTATTTATTTATTATGTTTCTAACATTTCAGTGTTCGAACGAACAATACATTGAGAAGGGGTTGGCGGGGCGGTAGGTCAGTGGCCAAGTAAAGGAGAGTAGGATAAATATACAGTAAAAACAATAAGTATAGCAGTACTTCTTGTCATGAATCATTCTTTCGAGTGACAAGAAAAATGAAAGCACCAATGAATATAAAATTGTTGTATTCAGATGATAAATGCAATAAACCCTCTGTATACCGAAATTCGATACAACGATAAGATTTATAATAATGATAATTTGACTGCATCACGAAAACATACCTATATAATTTTGACCCCCTTAAACCCCACTTTTATATAGTAAAACTGGGGTTTACAAGGGTATACATTATATTTCTTATTTCTGCACAAAACATAGAATGTGGGTACTCATAAGAACCGCCTCGTCGAGGCGGTTCTAACGAGTACCCACAATCTATGTTTTGAGCAGAAATATGAAAAATATCAGAGTATTTTTGTCTGAAAATTATCAGTTTTTGGAGGTGAAATTTTCTGTATATTTGAATAGGCGTGTTTTCGTAATGGGCACGAAACCTTCGCTCAAGAGTTGAAATCATTCAGAAATTATGCAAGAATGTTACTTCATGAAGCATGTTTTGGATATCTGTTAGAATCGCCTCAATGAGACAATTCTAACACATATCTAAAACATATGTTGTGTGCGGAAATAAGAAGATAGCAAGCTCTTTCTTACATATCATTCTGCTGCGTTTAAGGGTTCTTTATAACAGATAATTCTTTTTAACGGCAACATTTTTTAGAACAAATGCTATCGTTGTAACGAGGGTCCACTGCAACTATAAATTTCAAACTTAATGAACTTACATCCAGCTGCTGTTGACATTTTGAGGTAAAACAAATCCAAATATTATGAACACGTTAATCCAGTGATATAAACCTCTTATCAACATATCCATTTTCACTAGAAACACTTCACCTACATCGTCGGTGAGGGAAAAATTGAAAGTAATCCATGTATTTTGAAACACAGACGGCGAATGTGCAAGAACAATTATTTACAACTCATCCGAAATATATACAAACGATTGAGACGAAAAGCATAGCTTTTCCTCGCCACATTTTATCGCATCATAAAAACTATCATTGGCTAAGAAAGTTTCTACTGTCACAGGTACGAACTCTTAAAATTCCGATTGGCTTATTGATGTCACATGACCTAGACGAAAACATCAATAGTTTCTCCAGGTATCGAAAGTTTTAGTGGTTCAGAGGTTTAACCGAAAGAAAGAATTCAATTTTTGACGGTAAATGAAACGAGAAAAACCGATGATCGTTTAGCATTCATATTGATAAAAGTATGAAGCTTAATGAGTCTATTGGTAAAAGACAGTTTCCACCTCATTTAAGCCTTGCCAATAGAAAAGGGTTTGTAATAGAATAGTGCATATGCTAATATGGAGGTCAATATCAGCCATCACACCTGCGCAATCTGATCAGGGCCCTCACTGCCGTCTTATAGAAGTACGGACTATCGTATTAGGCTTCTAAGATCAGCAAGGGCTCAGATAAGGTTGCGCGTTCGCGCAACCTTATCTGGGCCTTTGCTACTCGCATATGTTGAAATGTCCCATTTCTTTTGAAACAGTCCGTTTTAAAGGCAACTGCACTGTGAAGAGATAAAAGGCAAAATGTGAATGGGTTATTAGAAAATCAACACACTCTCATGTTTGAAAGGTGCAGGTCAGACCAGCATGCTCATCCGCGCAGTCTGACCAAAATCGCTATTGTCCCCACACATCTATAGTGCACAGGGAATTGTTTCAAGTATAAGTGAACAATAACGATTCTGTCCAAACTGAGCAGATGCACAGGCCTGGCTGGTTCTTTCCTGCGCACCCAGCAATAGTAGTTTGTTTTCTTCAACAGAGAATCCCTTAATAATAAATATGCTGTAAGATTAACGCTTTGCATGTCGGGTAAAAAAAAAAAAAAAATCAGCAGACGACATTTTTAAATATTTTTCTTATATTTCTCCCTAAAAATGGGTTTTGAAATTTCATGCAAATTGTCTCCCTAGGAAATAATTTACATGAAATGTCAAAGCCTATTTTCTGGGAATAAAAAAACAAATCACCAATTTGTCGTCTGCTGAATTAGCCGAGAGGGTAGTTAAGGTTAAAAGTGATGTGTCTATGTTTAATTATTTGAGTCTGAAGTTTTTTAATTGAGCCGTCACGTCAGCAAACGTACCTTCGGACATGTGCGCCCAGTGAAAATTCAGATCAGCCTGCGCATCCGCGCAGGCTGATCAGAATCTTCACTGGGCGCATTTTGGATAGCTAAAGATACTAAGTTTCTCAATGCGGACAACGAAGACTCTGACCAGACTGCGCGGATGCTAAGACTGATCTGAGTCTTCGTTGGGCGCATATGTCAGAAGGTACTTTTTCTCGGGTTGAGACTCAGTTCATGTAAATTGAACCTGAATTTTATTTAGTTAACATAAACTGCAAGGTTTGGATGTATGCGGACACATTATCAAACCTTATTGTGTGTACCATAAATCATCATGAAAACATGCCTATATAATTTTGACCCCCTTAAACCTCATTTTTATACAGTAAAACTGGGGTTTACAGGAGTATACATTATTTTTATTATTTCTGCTCAAAACATAGATTGTGGGTACTGGTAGAACCGCCTCGTCGAGGCGATTCTAACGAGTACCCACAATCTATGTTTTGAGCAGAAATATGAAAAAATATCTAAAGATTTTATCTGAAAATTTTCATTTTTGGGTGTGAAAATTTTCAGTATATTTGAATAGGCATGTTTTCATAATGGTTCCGACAAACAGGACTGACGAAACAGTCTAGGAGCATTTTATCGTTCAAGGTTTACACTGTTTGCCGTTGCGTCAGTACTTTATAGACAAATTACTATGCAGTGAAATTGACTTGTTGAAAGCTTAGGACATGCAATATGGCATGAAAAACGCGCATGCGCGTTTGAGAGGTTCCGAAGATGGCAGCTTGAACTTTAATCTGCTGAATAAGCTCCTCCACAAGATTCTAATTTCGATTTTAGGTATGTCATGCTATATGATGTAGATATTCCTAAAGAAAAATGGTTGAACTATTTGCAAACAGTAGAGACCCTGAATAGAAACCGAATTTTGCGGCGTCTGATCTGGGTCTGCAGTGCTTACCAGTTGCCTGTTTAGGGGTCTCCATTCTTCAATGGATTAATAAAAGCAGACAGGATCTAAAACATATTTTATTAATTTCACAAAATGTAAAAGTGGATATTTTGGTCAATCGTAATGAAATGCCAAGTCTTATTTTCTGTGAAAAAAAATACGAAGAATAATATGATTAATTTTCATCTGCTGAGTTTGCCTACAGAGTGCTAAATTACAAGACGTATCCCAGGACACAATAGCTCGCCTGACCTTGCTCGTGTACATCACATGAAAAGAGTCTAAATCATTCATGATTACTGTATGTATGTATGTATGTATGTATGCATGTATGTATGCGTGTATGTGTGTATGTATGTATGTATGTATGTATGTATGTGCGTTTTTGTGTATGCATCTGTATGTATGTATGTATGTATGTATGTACGTACGTACTTATTTATGTATGTACGAGGTACGTATGCACGTACGTATGTATGTATGGGTGCACCATGTAACGAATCGGAAAGGAACGTGTGTTGCTTGCAATCGTCCAGCCACTCGTTCCTCCTGCCGTAAGCCTATTTCTCTTTCAATAAGATTTATATTTGCTCATTTATAATTACACTATATAAAACCGAGTCTGTTATTTTTGTTGATTTGATGTCTTTCTTGCTTCAAAAGGATTTGTTTTGAGAACTTCTTTATTACTTGTAATCTAGAATTCCCGCAAACATTGATAGATTTCAGTTTAAACAAAATCCGGTATTTCACTGTGGCCCGGGTACCATTTTGCCCACACATGGTGTTTAATGTTAGTATGCTGGGTATAAATTTCAATTGACGACATATTGAAATAGTTTTAATTTCCTAGACAAATAAAGTTGACCTGTTATGCAAATTATCTCCTGAGATAATTTGCATGATATGCCAAAACCTATTTGCTGCACAAATAAGAAATAATATTAATTTGTCGTTTTGCTGAATTAGCCCAGAGAGTGCTAAAGGTTACTTGTGTGACATTCAGCCATAAAGTGACATTTACCCACGGGTGACGTGCCTTTATTACCCAACATCTGCTTTCAGCCTTGCTACCCTTCAACACCGCCAGATTAATTCGAATTTAATAAATACCTTGAAACGCACTGGCTAATACTTTTATTACCTCTTATTTGCCAATTGGCTGTTTCACAAATTCTTTGGATTTTATTAGGAACGAAGTTACATAAGAAGTAATTGGAGTAAACAGTAGCCAGGAAATGATCGGCTGGGCGTAAGAAAAAAAGGAAAAAACTGAAATAAAATTTATTGAAAAAGCAGTAAAACATGAAGAGAAAAAACAACATAATACAAACACAAGAACTTTCATGGCAATCATTAAATAAATCAAAGGCGAACGTACAACAAAACAAAATTAAAACTCTTTATTGGAGAATTTAAACCAGACAAAATTAATATAACACACATGCATTAGGTAAATAATTAGAGGCACGAATATAAAGGCCTCTAATCTCGTGTCCCACTATTAGCCCATTAACACTTATACCGTGTTTACCCTAATTTTGGACACATTGACTCCCTCCCATAGCTGTCTTAAGTTTCCATTTTACTACTGTGTACATGTGCCTGTCGAAGACCGGCATTCGTCTATTGAATTAAATAACGACTGCATAAAAATGCATTATCTGCAGCTATAAAATTAAATGAAACTAAACTTTTTTCTCTGATGCTGACGTCCATATCTAGTGACCAGCCTTTTCTTTTTCTAGGTTAAATTTCATTCGGTCATAACGCACACACAGCAAACACACAACGTTACAACAACATCGTTACAACGTCGCAGCAACGTCACGACGTTGCAGCGACATAGTAACGACGTTGTTGTGACGCTGTGTGTTTGCTGGGCAGAAATTATTACAACCAAGGAAACCAATAATAAATGTTCATATCTATAGTAGGTGATTATCTGTGCATGCCAGTATAACATATTGCAAAATCTCTTTGAAATCATAAAAAAATGTCCAGAATAATATATCTCAAATACCAACCCGAACAAAACAAGAGTATATGTTCGACACAAAACTCAGTCAAATCTAAGGGGCGGGAACCCTATTCAATGCCTGTAAATACATTTGGTTTTATTTTAGTGGCAATATCAAACAGGATTATAAGAATAAATGTTTGGTCTCAAAAGACTGGAGCCGGTCTAGTGTCTATATGTGTGTCTAAAACTACGCAATTGGACGGCAAATAGTGTAAACCCAGATCAGACACCGCGATCTTTGGTGTCTGATTAGGGTCTATACTGCTCAGGCCTGGCTGCACAATACTTAGGACAAATACGTATATTCTTCAAAACACATCTCTTTCCACTCTATATAAATGGAAAGTGTGTGGTCAATATCTGTAAAAACGGATTCTTTGGAACCAAAAGACCCATCAATGAATCGATAATATCAGACTCAGTTTTATTGAGTTGTTTTCATGAACAGTAATGTAGACACCAACACTGCCCACGCCCTCTAGCCAGGTGCTGAGCAGAACCATTTTCATAATTACGTTAAATTACGTTAAATTACGTTAAATTACGTTAAAGCCCTGTAAACCGAATCAGACACCTTTGCAAACAGTGTAGATCCAGATGAGACGGCTCGTAACGAGCCGTCTCATCGGGATCTACACTGTTTGCCATTCTGTTTTGCAACAATGGACACATCCTAATCAAAAGATGGAAGAGTCCATATCAGAAGCTCAAGCGTGAAAGGGTTAATCGAGCTGTGTCTGGTGATTTTTGGTTTTTGACATCTGCGTTATGGAAACGTAATAGGGTTGCTTAATGAAATTAATAAAGTAATATGAACACTACTACTTCTACCACACTACTACTACTACAACTACTTAAAAAAAAAAGAAAAAAAAAAGGTTTTTCTTATCTTAAAATTTGCCCATCTTACCGTGTTTCCCTTCGCAATAGCATTTAAATTTTCAATGTTTAAGCATAACTTTTCTTTGCTATGTCCATACATATTCAAGATATCGCAAGGACATCCGCTAGGTTATAAAGACAGAACTGCTAGGTCTTAAAGCAAACTTATGTTCTAGGATTGTATTCAACTTTCAAGCGTACCATATTCACCCTAAGCATTCGGACAGAGTTCGACCTTGCATTCTGAGCAAACATTGTTTATCAGGATCAGAAGCCTGAGCTAGGATTACACTGATTGTCTCACGCCCAGCAGCATTTAGGTACATCAAAGGTTAACAAAATACAGTATAACCTCAATGGCTCGAACACGGATGACTCGTTTACCGTGGATGATTCGAACTCTTTTTTCAGTCCCTACAAAATTCTTCCAATAGCTCAAGAAAACCAATATTTAGGGATTTTTTCTTTTTTTATCATGGAATTGTATGCTGTGTGTACTCATTAAAATCGCCTCATCGAGGCGATTCTAATGAGTACACTCAACATACAATCATTGTGTAGAAAATCGAAAAGATTCCCCTAAATTGTCGATCTTTGCTTCCTGAACTGGTGCCATGATTAACCCTCAGTGGCTCGAACTACCCATGTCGAACGAATTTCCATGGTCCCAAAGATGTTCGAGCCATTGAGGTTCGACTGTATACTAATTCGAATTTTCGGACCAGTATGTTAAGGAGATAAGATGTTCTAATAATTGTGTTGAACACGGTACTAGGGACATATGTCTTCTTTCAATTTTCAAACAAATTACCGTCACTTCCCGTCAAAAATGCACCAAATACACTCAGATCATCTGGGTGCATACTCTTCATTATTATTTCTGCATTACTAATAGAAAAAAAAGCGAATTTATAACACCAAAATTTACTTAGTTCATTAGCCCGTGCATCTATGCTATCCACGCTGTTCGCTCACACTTATTGAATTTTCCTGTAAGAGACCATCGAAGTCCCTGATCAGACTGCACATAAGCGCAGCTGATTTGGATCCACCCTGTTAACCTTTCGACGTCAGGTCGGTTTCAATGTGGAAGTGGTCGATCGACACCTTTTCTTAGGGGCAAACTCATTTATTAATGATGCCAGCCCCTTAACCACATTTAAGATTCCATTGACTGACGAATCGAAGTGTGCCTTTTGTCGTCTTGGGGTTTCGAATTTCCCACAAATGGACAATTAGTTCTAATGCCTTCCTAATACGGGGTACACATCAAACGAGGCACTCAGATGTGAAGAGGTTATACGCTGTAATTAAATTAAATAGCTTTAAACGCAAATATAAAAATGTAACAATATCTTTTACTTCTCTGCGGTCAAAATGACAAATATGTGTCTATTATATTTAAAATCTAGTGTTTCATTCCATAAGCAAAATAAATAATCATAAAAATTTTCGTGAAAAATTTCTGTAATAAAGAAAAAAAAAAAAAATGAAAAAGAAAAATACCGTATTTAATCCAATGATTCGGACAGACAAACCTGTGCAAACCGTGTAGACCAGATTAGACGCCGCAGAACGGTTCTGCGGCTTTTGATCAGGGTCTACACGTTAATCCAACATTTTTAGATACATGTACATTATCAGATCGTAAAATCTCACAGTAAGCAAAATATAGGAATAAGGCATAGGCGGAGCGCTCCTTACGCTCGTGCGTAACATGCATAGAAAAATAATATGTTTGCATAATGAGACATCAACTACATGTAGCATAAAATATTTTGCTTTTTGCCAAAAGGACTGCTCTTAAAGGAAATAATTTATTGCTTCCAAAATAAGGACTACTCTAAAAGGAAAGAATTTGCTCCCTCTGGGAGCAAATTCTTTCCTTTAAGAGTAGCCCCTATTTTGGGATACTAGGGAGAATTTTTCAGGACTTTTCCTGGGTATGCGTAAAAATAATTTCGTTCTGGCTACGCCATTGTAAGGTGTCTGAATATTTCGGGTAAAACTTTGTGGTTTTTAATTGTTTCAGAATTCTTCAAACAGTGTGTGTGAGATACAATGTGGTATTAAATGAACTCTAATGCACGAAGTGGGTACTTTATCAAAATGGACTTTTATTAAAACGGACTCGCATTTAGTAATAATGTACAGTTTTGAGTCATATGGTTTACGCCTTCATAAAAAAAAAAAAAAAAAAAAATGTGACACGCTATGCGAAAAGGTGCCATCGGTGCATAGTTGGTCAGCGAACTTCCAGAACAGTCTGCGCATGCGCATAGTCTGATCAGGGCCTTCACTCTCCGAAAATGAAGATTATATCGATGTATAGCAAATGACCTTATCTGCTTGATAAGAATCTTTATAGTTCTTATATACCCCCTACCCCTAAGATACACTTTCTTATGCCGCGGTTACCTATCTCGTTAAGTATCAAAAGGGCGCGCCATTAGAAAACGTGTTTTCAAGGCATATGTATACATGTACAGCTACGGCTGAGATTACTTGTTAAAATTATAGCAGACGACAATCTAAAATATTTTTTTCTGACTTTTCCCAGGAGACAGTACAAACACTATTTTCATGGAAAATTAAGAAGAATATCATCGTTTTGCTGAATTTTCCCGTTGAATTTAAAGGCAAAACGTAAACAACTCAGTCCACCTATTCTCCATTCACTTGCTATTGTATACATGTTCCGCAGAAAATATCAACGAAGAGAAAATACCCCGATTAAACTGCACGAATGCAGATGCTGATATTGGTCGTCGTCATTACTAAAACACGCCTATTAAAATATATTGAAAATTTTACAACCAAAAAAGGATAATTTTCAGATAAAATATCTGATACTTTTCATATTTCTACTCAAAACATAGATTGTGGGCATTCGTTCGAACCGCCTCGGCAAGGGGGTTCTAACGAGTACCCACAGTCTATGTTTTTTAGCAAAATAAGAAAAATAATGTATACTCCCTATAAACCCTAGTTTTATTACATAAAAGTGGGGTTAAAGGGGGTCAAAATTATATAGGCGTGTTTTCGTGATGACGAAACCCCATTTTCTCATGGCGTGATTCAAATATATGTATCTAACTTTGACACGTTTTAATAAAATTGATGTTTTTTGACAATGGTTACAAATTGTGAAGCTATAAACTAGATAACATCAGTTAGAACCCCTTTTAACTCAATTAAGTTGTCAAATACAAAAATTTAATAACTGGTATGAGATCTAGAATGTGAACTTGGAAGGTAGAATTAATGAATTATTAATATGGCCGAACATTACAAAAAGATGTCTTCGGGGCATATGTGAACATATCAAAAACAAATCCAGATTATATTGTTTACATGTATCATTACGAAAACATGCCTATTCAAATATATTGAAAATTTGACCACCAAAAAATGAAAATTTTGAGAAAAAAAATTCATATATTTTCACATTTCTGCTCAAAACATAGATTGTGGGTACTCGTTAGAGCCGCCTCGACGAGGCGGTTCTAACGAGTACCCACAATCTATGTTTTAGAGCAGAAATAAGGAAATAATGTATACCCCTCTAAACCCCAGTTTTACTATATAAAAGTGGGGTTAAAGGGGGTCAATATTATGCAGGCATGTTTTCGTGATGTTAACGGGCCCATTACATTACCAAGTCTCTATAATGTACATCCTCATGTACCCACTAAATATATTGTGAAAATAGGGAGTGCAGAAGTATAGATGTTAAGCAGAATTTTCAGATTTTTTTTTTTCTTTTTCAATTTTCATAACGAAAACAAACCTATCCCAATATACTGAAAATTTTACCACCAAAACAATGAAAATTTTCAGATAAAAGTTCTGATATTTTTCATATTTCTGCTCAAAACACAGATTGTTTGTGTCGAGGCGGTTCTAACGAGTACCCACAATCTATGTTTTTGAGCAGAAATAAGAAAAATATTGAACACCCCTGTAAACCCCAGTTTTACAATATAAAAGTGGGGTTTAAGGGGGTCAACATTATATAGGCATGTTTTCGTGATGTAAATATGAATTCAGTCTGTTATTTCAGTTTGTTATTTCTTTCAACTTTTTGTACCGAATAAATCTGTCTTATATACGTTAAAACACAATTTCCTTTTTGTTCTCCGTATTATAAAATGGAAATGCCATGTCCTTCATAGCTCAAGGTAATAGAGCTGTTCAGATAAATAGTATTCTTATTTCTTCACAAACATATGTTGTGGATACTTATTAGAAGCGCCATAGAGGCACTCATAATGGGTACCCGCAATATACGTTTTCGTGAAGAAGTTTTACGACCCAGTCAACCCTATGGGGTCATGTCGAGCGCGGTCAGTTTACCTAACCACACTTTTACTGGGCAGGCTTAACTCCTAAGCGTTAACCAGTATTGTGCACATTCATTTGCCAGGAACTGACAATTGTCCTTCTTGAATCAGCGGAAGGGAGAGAATGACCGTAGAAAGTATTTCATGATCAATCTCCAAGAAAGAATGTTGCCGACCCAGCGGGGGTCGAACCCGCGATCTCCTGATCTTCAGTCGGACGCGCATCCAACTGAGCCGCCGAGGAGAAAAAGTCAAACCGTTATATTTAAAAATCGTCTCCTCCAGAGCGATGGCTTAGAAAGCGAATATATTTGCTAAAAACCTTTATACATGTTATTTTCCTTACAGCTGGATACCTTCACAAGCAGTGTGACATCAGCCAGATGAAATTAATCAGGATCTACACTGTTTTGATCCTTGACTGAATCTGCTATTTTCATTTGGGGATATGTCTCACCAGTGCGAAGATGGAAGATTCCATTTTAGACTCTCAGGGATTACAGAACGTCTCTTGAAAAGGTTTATGTCACTGCAACAGGTATAGGGTTAGTATTTTGTGGACTGCCAAATTACAAAAGCAATTTAAGCCTTATTTGAAGTGTTGCTTTATAATCAAAAGGTAAACAGAAAGCAAAGTGGCCAGCTTGAAAGATGATCATAATGTTAGCACCAGAACAAGAAAACGTAACGCATGAAAACAGAAAAGACCTCAAAGAGGACAGCCATTGAAGATGACCATAATGTCAGCACCAGAACAAGAAAACGTGACACGTGAAACCAGAAAAGACCTCAAAGAGGACAGCCATTGAAGATGACCATAATGTTAGCACCAGAACAAGAAAACGCACCACGTGAAAACAGAAAAAGACCTAAAAGAGGACAGCCATTGAAGATGACCATAATGTTAGCACCAGAACAAGAAAACGTATCACGTGAAAACAGAAAAGACCTCAAAGAGGACAGCCATTGAAGATGACCATAATGTTAGCACCAGAACAAGAAAACGTATCACGTGAAAACAGAAAAGACCTCAAAGAGGACAGCCATTGAAGATGACCATAATGTTAGCACCAGAAAAAGAAAACGCACCACGTGAAAACAGAAAAGACCTCAAAGAGGACAGCCATTGAAGATGACCATAATGTTAGCACCAGAACAAGAAAACGTGACACGTGAAACCAGAAACAACCTCAAAGAGGACAGCCATTGAAGATGACCATAATGTTAGCACCAGAACAAGAAAACGTAACACATGAAAACAGAAAAGACCTCAAAGAGGACAGCCATTGAAGATGACCATAATGTTAGCACCAGAACAAGAAAACGTAACACGTGAAAACAGAAAAGACCTAAAAGAGGACAGCCATTTAAGATGACCACAATGCTAACACCAGAACAAGAAAACTAACATAGCACATGAAAACAAGGCATAACTCAGTGGGTAGCAAAGGTGTTTTCTTCATTGTCCTATCATCTGTCAGGTAGCGGATCTCAGAGGACACCGGTATCCCAGCAGGCACACAACGTTGAAACAACGTCGATTCAACGTTGATTCAACGTGTTGCCTGCTGGGATGGTTCTGTGAGTGTAAACTCCCTAATAAAGACTTCCGAAATTGTTGCACTCTTTCCGAGGTCTTTTGTTTTTTTACATATTTTAATGCAAAAATGTATCCAAATGTATAATTCAGTCAGTTCTGCAGTTCTTTATTATGTGGGGTGGGGAATGGGGGAGGGACACATGGGGATACAAAATGCATGAATTGTTAAGTCAAAATATTTATAGATTTGAAACATTTGGACTTCGCACAACGGAAACAATGATACGAAAAGATCCCATTACGAAAACACGCCTATTCAAATATACAGAAAATTTCACGTCCAAAAACTGAAAAGTTTTTAGATAAAAAACTCTGATATTTTTCATATTTCTGCTCAAAATATAGATTGTGGGTACTCGTTAGAACCGCCTCGGCGAGGCGGTTCTAACGAGTACCCACAATCTATGTTTTTGAGCAGAAATAAGAAAAATAATGTATACCCCTGTAAACCCCAGTTTTACTATATAAAAGTGTGGTTTAAGGGGGTCAAAATTTTATAGGTATGTTTTCGTGATGCTAAATCCAACTGCTAGGATAGACAGGGTAGACATCTTCGCTGTTCGCATATGACATAAGGCAGACTTTCACATGTTATTGCCCAAATGATTTTCACAGCATGTCTGTTTCCTGTACACTTGTATACAAATTATACACATAAAAGTATAGATATATCAGTAATTTCATGGGGTCATACGAGATAGGTGATTAAACAAACATCAAAGGAGAATCAATGCGTTCAGCAGCTGCAACAGCAATTAACGCTCTGCATGCTGGGTAACAATTTCAGCAGACGGCATTCTAAAATATTTGCTACTTTTGCTACAAAATAGGTTTGACATTTCATGCAAATTGTCTCTGTAAGAGACAATTTGCTTGAAATGTCAAAGCCTATTTTCTGAGAAAAATAAGAAAGATAAAAAAAAAAAAAAAAAAAAGAAGAAACATAAATTTGTCGTCTGTTGAATTATTCCATAGAGTGGTAAAGGTTAAGTTCGGGATACCGTATTTACCTCAAATATTCGGAAACCTAAACTTCTTACCATACTTGTCCTAAAAAGTTTACCATTCTGTAATATTGTTATATTTTTCCCAGAAAATAGGTTAATGGCCTGTCATGCAGATTGTCCCCAAACGAGATAATTTTCAGTAAATGTGAAAACTTTTTTTTTCTAGGGGAAAAAAAGAAATGGCCGTTCGTGCAGATTGTCTCCAAACGAGACAATTTGCAGTAAATGTGAAAACTTTTTTTTCTGGGGAAAAATAAGAAAACTTTCGCCAATTTGTTGTCTGCTGAAATATCCCAGAGAATGGTAAAGGTCAATACTGGAGACACCTTCTCTACCCCAAATATTTGGACACTTTAAGTCCTAAGCATACTTGTCCTGCCCAATTTTACTGCTTATACTTGTATCTAAAAACTGCTGGAGAAATACTAAACAGTGTCGACATTAATCGGACGCCATCTTTGTGGCGTCCGATCTATGTCTAGACTGTTTGCTCAAGCCTGTCTTTCCGTTTCCGTCATTTTAGGGTAAACCCGATACTGATTAACCTGGACAAAAATGCCCTTGTATTATATGTGAAAAATGAAATCCCCGGTCCTACTGCTCACCCGCGGTGTAACAAAGCCATTTATGTATATAGTATTCACAGAGTTTGAAAGAGAAGAACGAATGCCCCGATCGGACTGCCTACCAAGTTTGGAGTCAGTTGGCCTTTCGGTTTAGGAGAAGAATCAAAAAATATTTTTTTTAAGATGGCAGCCATGGTGGCCATCTTGGATTTCCGATCAGAATGAGTTTAGCTATTTTGATCTACTTTAACCCCGATGCTTCCTATCAAGTTTCAAGACAATCGGCCTTTTGTTTCAGGGGAAGAAGCGAAAAATAGATTTTCAAAATGACGGCCATCTTGGAATTCCCATCGGAATACTTTTAGTTATTTGTTTATCTCCAAATCGACCCGATGCTTCCTACCAAGTTTCATGTGAATTGGCCTTTCAGATCAGGAGAAGAAGGTAAAGCTAGATTTTAAATATGGCGGTCGCCAAATGCAGCCACCTTGGATTTCCGATCTGAACAATTTTAGCTATTTTTGATGTACAAGTCACCCCGATGCAATTCCTATCAAGTTTCAAGTCAATTGGCCTTTGGGAGCAAAATATAGATTTTCAAGATGGCGGCCATCTTGGATTTCCGATCGGAAAGATTTTAGCCATTTTTGATCTACAAGTCACCCGAATGCTTTCTACCAAGTTTCAAGTCAATTGGCCTTTCGGTTCAGGCGAAGGAGAAAAATAGATTTTCAAGATGGCCGCCATTGTAGCCATTTTGGATTTCCGATCGGAACGTTTAGCTATTTTTGATCTCCAAGTCACCCCGATGCTTCCTACCAAGTTTCAACTCAATTAGCCTGTCAGTTCAGGAGAAGAAGCGAAAAATAGATTTTTGAGATGGCCGGCATGGCGGCCATCCTAGATTTCAGATTGGAACGATTTTAATTATTTTTGATCTACAAGTCACCGCTATGCTTCCTACCAAGTTTCAAGGCAATATGACTTTTGGTTCAGGAGAAGAAGCGAAACATAGATTTTCAAGACGGCCGCTATGGCGGCCAGAAAGATTTTAGCTATTTTTGACCTTCAAGTCTCCCCGATGCTGTCTACCAAGTTTCGAGTCAATTGGCCTTTTGGTTCAGGAGGAGAAAAGAAAAATAGATTTTCAAGATGGCTGCCTTTGCGGCCATTTTGGATTTCTGATTGGACCGATTTTGGCTATTTTTCTACAAGTCACCCCGATGCTTCCTACCAAGTTTCGAGTCAAATGGCCCTGGGGTGTAGGAGGAGTAGGATGTAAAAGCAAATTGTTGACGCCGCACGACGGACGACGGACATTGACCGATCACATAAGCTCACCTTGAGCACTTCATGCTCAGGTGAGCTAATAATTGTGCAGAGATAATCTATATGTACAGTCCAAGTAAGGCTCTTTTCAATGTATAATCCTAATAGTTTCTGTTTAGAAATCTTTTTTAATGCTTATATAACCAGATTTTAGATGAGACTCTCATAATTACTTAATCGTTTCGTTGTTCCTCTTGTCGTACATATGGCTTTATGGTATTTTATCTGCATGTAATTTGTTTAGCTCATGTTGTATCTCTGTCCAGATCTGTTTGCAATTTCACCTGAATAGAATTGATATTTGGTCTATTAGTATATACCGTAGCGCATTCAGCAAAGAGATCAGTATAACAATATTTCATATGAACGGGCTAATCATTGATGACAATTAATAATAGTATTGGCCCTTATATTGAGCCATGTGGAATCCTTGCATATTTTGAAATTCCTCGTTCACTATCTATTGCCTGTTGACGGCAGCTGAGATAGGAAGCAAGTCAGTTTAGTGCAGATTTACTAAATTTTATAGCGAGAGCGTTCTAATCAATAACGAGTGGTCGACTAAGTTAAAAACTTTTCTAAAATCAAGATACAGTGTTCCTATTACGTCGCCTATGTCGATGCAGGAAATCCAGCGGTCTTGACAAGGGCTGTTTGAAAGCTAGGTTTTTGTCAAACCCTGATTGACTTTCACGCTTATATTTGTTTAAAGTAAATGAGAGAACTCAGGAACTGATGCAATTGGATGAACATCAAGGCCCTAAATGAAAATGAACAGATGGCAAGCAGAGTTGACCACTCTTTCCCAAAAAGGTTAGAACTCTGTTACTCAAACTTAACTGAATATATAATAAACTTACATAATTGTTAAAAGATAAACATTGGAAAGTGAAACACAATATAACACTTAAAAAGTACCACAATGAAAGTACCGCCTTGGAACGGTCAGTAAGGAATTACTAGGGGGAGGGGGCTTAAGCTAGCTTTACGGTATCCCAACCCTCGCCATCAGCTTCCATAGTGGTAAAAAACATACATTTGTTCGGTCCGTGTGGAGGTCGTCTAACTCATCCATGAATCATTACGGGCAACAGATCAATCGCAGATAAAGCCTATAGTGAAGCACAGGTGAGGAACGTGTTGAGACATTTGGAGATCCCTGGATTGTCAAACAACACTATTTGAATACTGGAGCAAAAGAAAACCACCAGTTAAAGCCCGGTTAAGTATCTCATGAAATGCTTATTGATGTGCCTTTCGAAAAGTCTGGAAACGTCACGAAAACATACCTATATAATTTTGACCCCCTCAAACCCCACTTTTACACTAAAACTGAGGTATACAGGGATAGACATTTTTTTTCTTATTCCTGCTCAAAACCATATATTTTGGGTGAAGAGGTTCTAAGGAGTACCCACAATTTGTGTTTTGAGTAGAAATATGAAAAATATCAGAATTTTTTATCTGAAAATTTTCATTTGTTGGTGGCAAAAGTTTCAGTATATTTGAACAGGCATGTTTTCGTGATAGGCAATATAGAGATGGGTCGATAGCTGGTAGGGTCAGATTTATAGCCTTCTTTGAATATCGGAAATACTTTCACAAGATTAAGTGTCAGTATCCAAACGTTTATTAGTGAAAGCAGTTATACCGGGAGAAAACATTTGAACAGCAATTTTTAGAATTCTAGGACCAGGCCCATCAAACTCGGTCGCTTTAGAAGCGTCTATGGTTTAATAAACGTAAAGACTTGTTCTGTCGTTATATGTGGTATCCGAAAATATATAGCAGTTGGGCTTTACTGTTAATGACGCTATTAAGTTCAAAGATATCAGCCAGCTTTTATTTTACGAGTTTGATTTTGATTGGAACAGGATTGTCTTCAAGCTTCAAAATATATGAAAACCTCAATGCAAAGTCTTCGTTCAAATCTAACAAACTAGGTATGAAGTCATGCATCTCATTGAAGAGGACAGATAAGAACGCTTCTTCGTTAAAGTGTTTAAAACTTTGATATGTAAGTGCATTTTGAAAGTTTGCCACTGACCTTTCTGGTAAAATAGACAGGGTAATGGTTGCTTACCGAATAGAATGGTACAAATTATTCAATAATATTTTCAAGGTCTGCACATCCGCACTATGCCATATATAGGAAGTTAACGCCTCCCCGCCCCCTCCCCCCCCCCTCAACCCCCGAGATTGTCTGCGCCATTGACATTTCTTTTACAAGTAGGTCAACCCATCTAGAAGTACAACATGGCGGGCGGTAAACTGTACATACTAGACAAAAAAAAAAAAAGAATTTGGCAAAGTATTCAGCCAAAACAGATTCAATTGGAATATTTTTAATTCCTGCATGCGCATACAGTTTAACATGTTTCGTATATACAGTATAAGGCCGCCATTTGTTTTATCCTAGATGTCTGATCTGTCTTTACAAATAAGATCAAATCCATCACTGGATACCTGACTGTCTGAAACAGATATCGCCAAGAAAGTTTTGTAGATATCAAACATCTCAGGACAATTCTCATTAGCAATTACGATTTTCAATTCATCTAGCTTAGGAATAATATGTCTGATGTTCAAATTACAAATATGAAGACTTTAGGGAAAAAGAGTTAAATCTAATGGTTTTACCGACTGATTCAACAGGCAGAAAGGTGGTTTCTTTACCGTCGGAATTAACCTGCTGCTTGATATCGTTATCCTTGTTTTCAGACCCACATACCTCAGTGTCAGAAACCCTACTACAATAGGAGTCTGTAATAAGAGTTTTGAAATTACTAAAAGTGGCAAGCCTGTTTGTTGTGTTTAACGTAAAAAAAAATTCAGATAGTTTTCGTGGATTGTGGAATCTTTTTGGACACTCTTTGGATTCCTATCGAGACTAGTTCGAGCCCATTAAACCAGTGTTTCTGCCATTTAACCAGCGATTGTAGGTACTATGACCTTTTCTATAAAATATTTGACAGTACTTTTGCGACGAGCGACGACTTCTTTGCATTGAGACTGTATAATCATTCGTAGAAGTATGTAGAGTAACACAGTGGTAATTATCTATGTTGCTTGATAGCCTTTTAGTGCCCAAAGAACTATGGTGAACGTCTTTGGGACTGTCAGAAAAAAATGACTAATGTTTGGCATCGGACTGTTGCAATTAGATGGTCGAATCTAATACGGGTCGAAGCGTCTTTTCAATAATGTCCTAGTAATATTTTCTGCTGACCATTCCAAAGTGTTTTCGCTTTTGCAGTTCTTCTTAGCTCGTATACAAGTTATAGCTAATGTGCTTCTTTGTTTCGTCATTTTTATTCCTTGATCCTTTTCTTTTACCGCCTCTGAAAGGCTGTTCCTCGTGAGTGTAGCTTTTACTGGATAATTTCCACTAATGTTACGTGATGTCGTATTTGAATAAAAATGATAAAGGTTGCCATTTGAAGCAAAGAAAAGTTACGAAAACCAAAATGTCGTGCCTTTTGGGGTCTGTGTTCCGTAATTGTGGCAATTTGAAATTCTGCTTTCATGACTGCCCACTTTGCTTTTCAGCTTCCCTGAACCGAAGGCTCAGGATTAGCTATTGTGATATCTTGCGTTCGGCATCCGTCCACATCTTCGAAAGACTTCTCGTCTGAAACCCCTAAGTCAGTTTTCTTCAAACTTCATGTGCAATCTTCAGTTAAAGGGAGATTGAAAATTTGTACAAATGGTCATGGTCTATTAATCAAGATGGCCGTCATGCCCATATAAGGTAAAAAACAAAAGATCCTCTTCTCCAGAACCAAGAAAGCTTTGGGGCTAAATCTTGGTATATATCATTAAGGACTCAAGGTCTACTCAAGGTCTACCAAGTCTGTTCAAATGGTGACCTTAGGTTGACCTTTGACCTTTAAATGGCAATGTCGACTTTGCGTCTAAATACATTTATAAGGTGGAAAATGTTGATATCATTTTCTCAAAATGTATTAAGGACTAATGGCTGAAACTTACAATATTAAAATAGTAAAACCTTTTAGTTACAATCAAAATTCTGTCCCCTGGGGGATTGCCCTTATTCCTGGAGTATATACATGTATGAAAGTGTATAATTTTCTAAATGCTTGAGTAATTTTCACCAGATTTCGCATGGAAAAGGGTAAAAGAAAAGCCCAGAGAGTGCTACAATCACAAGCCGCAGCCCTTCCCAGACCCAAAGAGGTACAGGAAACAGACAAACCAAACAAGCGCAAATTGAACAAACGTGCGAAAAGCACTAAGATTAGCTCTTTCTTCCCCAAGCCAGGTAATCGCAATGCTAAAAGAACTGAAAAACACAATAACAAAATAACACGAGGGCAAGACTTAAAACAAATCGACCCGAAGAATAACCCATAAAGCAACAAAGAGTAAGACTCACACAGGGACCACCGCCTTAGAACGGCCAGAATAAACTAACGGGGGTTTAAAGCACTTTTACAGCCGACTAATTTCGCCCAGGGTCCCGAAGCTACTTTTTATTATAACTAGTAAAACAGAAAGCAAACGTGGCAGCTGTTGAAAGTGACCAAAATGCAAGCATCACAACACAACTAGTAAAACAGAAAGGAGCCTTCTGTCGAAAGGGTATTGAAATTTACCCTATATTGTAAAACACTTAAAAGTCGTCTTCTCCAGAACCAAGAAAGCTTTGAGGCTGAATCTTAGTATATATCACCAGAGACGCAAAGTCTACGAAGTTTGTTCAAATCATGGTCGTAGATTGACCTTTGCTTTTTTCACGGCAAGGTCAAATTTGCGCCCCCATATATTTGTATTGGGAAAATGTTGAAAAGTCATTTCTCAAAATGTATGAAAGTCTTATGGTTGAAATATGCAATGTATAATTAAAGTAGTAAAACTTTTTGGTTACAATCGAAATATTGTCCCCTGGAGGTTATCTGACCTTGTCCCGGTCTATATACATGTATCAAATGATGTAATTTTAAAATGTCTTCTTCTCTTAAACCGCTCGAGCAATTATCACCGTATTTCACATGGTGCTCTCTGTCGAAAGGGTATTGACAGTTTGTTCAAATGGATTCGCGCCATTGAACAAGACGGCCGCCTTGCCGATATATGGTAAAAGCACATAAAATTCTTCTCCAGAACCAAGAAACTTTGAGACCGAATCTTAGTATATAGCACTTGGGACTCAAGGTCTACCAAGTGTGTTCAAATGATGGTCGTAGGTTGACCTTTTTACAGCAAAGTCCAATTAGTGCCCTTATCCTGTATGGGGAAACTATTGAAAAATAATTTCCTCAATATGTATTAAAGACTAATGGCTGAAACTTACAATGTATGATTAAAGAAGTCAAAGTGTTTGGCTACCGTCAAAATTTTGAGTGTTATCTGCCCTTGCCCTTGGGCTTAATACATGTATAAAATCGTGAAATCTTTAAACATGTTCTTCTCTGAAATCGCAAACAATTTTCACCAGATTTTCCACGGGGTCTTCTGTCGAAAGGATGTTGACAATTTGGTCAAATGCTTCAGCGCCATTGAACAAGATGGCTGCCATGCCCAGATATGGTAAAACATTTTTTTCTCCAGAACTAAGAAAGCTTTGAGGTTGAATCTCGGTATACCGCATCGGGGACTCAAAGTCTACTAATTTTGTTAAAATGATGATACTAGGATGGCCTTTAACATTTTTAAAGTATGGTCAAATTTGTGTCCTTGTTGCTGTTGCAATACCAGAAGAAGTTGCAAATCATTTGCAGACATGCAATGGCTGTTTTTATCAGATGAGCGAATTTTGGCCCATGGGTCTCTTGTTTTGTTTTCTTAACCCCGCCCCCCCCCCACCCGCGCCCCATCTCCCTCCTCCCAAGTAGTTTTCCTACTGATCATTCCAAGGCGATTCCTCTGTTGGAATTCTTCTTTGTTTGTGCGTCTGTGGTTTCTGTAGCGGTTGTATTGTCCTTATTTGTTCCTCAGCTCTCCTTCTTTTGGTGCTTCGTGATTGTGACATTTCCTCGGTACCTTCACATATATTTTTGTGAAAATGTTTCTTGTTTCTGAGTCTGGATGAAAATGTTAGAGGGTGGTCACTGTATTTGTACATCGCTGAATATGAATATTTTTCTTGTAAAATACTTCATCAGGAAGTGGAATAAAAACAATATATTCCTTTGGGATAGGGTACTATCATCATCGACGCTCAAGGGGTACAGTATAGCTTCTGTCTCTTTTCCGCTATGACCGTAGGACAAGTAGACAAATGGAGCAAAACTGAGATTCTGATAGCTTGTTTATTATTCATAACAAGTTACAATGCTTTCCGACTTTCCCATGCATGTGGCATTTGTGGTCTTTTTTTATGAACTTCCAATTTTTTCACTAGCCTAATACTTTACCCAAAAGCGGAACACAGACGACAGACGCCACTGGGAATGGGATACTTTCCTATGTATTCTCGTACTTTTATTATTTTATTTATATTTTCACATTATCAGTCAGTCAGAGTGTTTTTTTTTTTTTTTTCGTACATTCCATCCAAACTGCGAATAGCAATGGCTGAAGAATTATATCATAGCTTGGAATATTCTTGAAATCGCAGTGTCAAATTTGTTTGCATTCCATAATTTATAGACAGAACAACAAGACTATAAACGAGACTACAGACAACATGGTACGCAAAATACCACATACAAGACATAGAAATTCCTGAATGTTTTCCTGGTAAATGTTCATCCGTTAGTAACAAGGGAGAAAACTTTTGTGACTTCGTGTTCAGTTTCCTGTACACCAGCCCACTATCACCCACCCACACCGAAAAAGGGCCTACTATTATAAGAAAGAAATTGCTCCCGACGGGTGCAAATTCTTTCTGTTTAGAGTAGACGCCTTTTCAGAAGAGAGTCAAACCAGTATTTTCTGTATCTCATGGCGGAAAGCAATAACATCCATAAATCAATAAACATACATTCCACCGGTTAAGTTTATGGCCATCATTAAATTAATGGTAGAACAAATTGTTGTAACACACCTCTGTTAGTTCTGCATATTTGAAAACCAATTAGCAGTTAACAAACTTAAGAGAAAATGTTGGACTGATCGCAAAGTTTGGGACGCAAATAATTAGTTGCTCAGGCCAAATGTTGCTAAGAATTTTATTTAAGTCAATATCGTCCATCCACTTCATCCACCATAGTACCGTCATGTCCTATCTCTGGGATTTGCAATTACAGTCTGCAAATCTCGCTTTCGATTAAAGCGTCTCATTAAATCTCTGGCATTCCTTAAACCGAAATTGCAGACTTAACAGAAACAACCATCAGACATAAAAAGTAAATAAATGCAATGTCGTAGAATATGCTTTATGTCCTACCGGTATTGCACTTAATATTCGGATTGTCTAACATCTTACCATAGTTTTCTTAAAATGTTAACAAATCCATTCATCTTTCCAGTGATGCCCCTTACAAGTGGAGACTGATTGGCATACACCTTACATCCTGATCAAACTGTTTAATTTGATTTAGGTCTGCACTATTTATCTATACATGTCTATTTGAAGAATTCGTGTAAATACGGTAAATGATGTTCTCTGGTCGTTATATAAGCGCCGAGTAAATACCATCAGCCCATATGGATTAATTAATGGACCTCCGTATTGATTCTATAAAACATTTGGGTCAATCCGTTACGAAAACCTACCTATTCAAATATTCTGAAAATTTTACCACCAAAAATTGAAAAAAAATCAGATAAAAAATCTGATATTTTTCATATTTCTGCTTAAAACATAGATTGTGGGTACTCGTTAGAACAACCTCAACGAGGCGGTTCTAACAAGTACCCACAATCTATGTTTTTGAGCAGAAATAAGAAAAATAATGAATACCCCTGTAAACCCCAGTTTTATGTATAAAAAGTGGGGTTTAAGGGGGTCAAAATTATATACGCATGTTTTCTTGATGCACAGAAGCACGTACGAAGTCCTAAATATTTTCTGTAAGAATTCAGTCTTATCTAAGGTCTCTTGTATACAATCTGTTATCGTTTATTTTACCGCCTTTTGGGGAGATACTCTTTCAATGTAGGTAAGTCTTTCAAAACTTCCCGTCAGAACATCACACTCGTGGGAAACTCCATAATCAGAGGTTCGACATTTAATGGAAGGTGCGGCTTTGTTGTATCAGTAAAAACAAGATATAGGTTTGTCTGTTATAATTCCTTATATTTCACTGAAAGTACCAAAGAATGGTTGAATGGTTGAATGACACAGTAAGACCTCATAGAACAACACACCATCGAAAACAGAACGAACAAAACAAAAAAGGTCCTGTAAGAGAAATAGCGCCTTAGAACGGTCAATAATAAAACTGTTTGTGGGGTAGGGCTTATACATGGATTTCGGAGCGCTCAGCCCTCGCCCTTAATCCTGATACAGCCAAGCTACATATTTTCGGTCCCTACCTCATCAGGGGGTTAACATAGAACATATTTAGAGTGCGTTCTCAGCTCTGTGATGAAACACAGATGAGGACTTGACTACATACTAAAACCAATAGTAAAAGAAAACCACTACTTGAATCACTGAGAGCCTGACTACAGACAAGTAAGATCAGGTACACGCCATTAATAAAACATTTAGGATTGAAACTGCGGCCCGACTCACCGTTCTGCAGTTAACGTTTTCATCCCTCCATTTTTTTAAATGAACTCTACCATTGTTGAATTTGGACATGTCTGCTCATGCAAATAAAGGTTTAGTCTAAAATCAAAAACCAAATGGCAAACATTATATAACATGATGAGACGGCTCGTTTCATCTGGATCTTCACTATTTGCCCAGGCATATGGTTTGGTCTGCGAGGCTGAAAGGGTTGACCATTATGCAGACAGTGTGTCGCATAAAATCTACATTATGATTATACGTGTACTATCGTTTTCTGTCGATTAATAATCGCTGTGAATTGTTCAAAAACTTCGAAATGTATAAACAAAAAACAAAATAACCATGGTTTGCGATTGTCCGTACCTAACTCTTACCCAATTTAGGTGAGTACCTTAAACTATGTCGATGGCGAACCTTTCGTTTGGTTGTATGAAAGCCCAAACTCCATGGGTCCACTAATGGTTTTCTTTTGTTCGGACTGTCAGTGTATATAGCTTTATCATTAGCCTTCTTTTTTCATTTTATCGCAGTTATCTTAATGTGATTTAATTGCTTTCTCTGTAATGAGGCAGGAAATGAGTTAGGAAACCTCTACAAGAACCGACCAATTCTATTTATTTTGAGTAATGCTGGAACATAAAGGGTAGATTAGGATCCTGAAAGAAAAAAAAAAAAACAAACAAAAAAAAAAAAAAAAAAAAAAAAACAAAAAAAAAAAAAAAAAAAAAAAAAAAACACGAAAATCCCGAAAACACAACAACAACAACAAAAAAACAAAACTATGCCTAGCGTCCCATAAAAGGGACATTGGCAAAAGTTAAATACATGAGTTTCTATAAAACATGACATCAATTAAAACTAACCAGACATCCCTTCGACTTGAAAAGGATCCGTCCAAAGAGTTGAGGTAAAAGACTTAATTAGGCATAAATGGGTTAAGCCACTCGGGTCCCGGGTAATATTGTTAACTCTTTCAACTCTGAAGACCAACACAGATGCTATGCAAACAATATAGAACGAGCCGTCTCATCAGGGTAATGCCATTTTTTTTTCTTTCATTTTAGACTGAAACCTCTATTTTCAACAATGGACCTGTCCAAGTTAAGCGACCACTTCAAGAACTCAGGGGTAGAAAGGGTTAAATCACACTGACCGTTTTAAGGCGGCGATTATTTTTTTTGTTCGCTGTTCCTCTTCGTATCAAAGGTAGACGGCTATGTGTGATTGTGGCACTTCCTGAACGTTTATGTCGTGTGGACTCTTCTAGCACAACGTTTTGGACCAGTCTATTTTGAACAGCAGGATGTATGGTTAGATTTTTATCATTACTATTTTTAATAGAAATTCCTGTATTTAATGCAAACAGTGTAGACCCTGTCAATTATCCTTTTTGGGGTTTCCAGACTGAAATGGGTTAATTTTGCGTGTAGAACTTACACCTCGTTTCCTATACCTTATATTGTAAAATCCTGATTATAGCAAATACTTTCTGATTGAGTACGAAATCAGCCTAGCAATTACTATAAATATGGAAGATGTACTTTGCGGTAGGATTATAATAAATGGAATCGGAATGTTTTTTGTCCCAACTTTGATGAATTGCATTAAATACAAGACGTTTTGAGCGCCACCGAACTGGAAATGGACCTCTGTATAAAGGACAAGGTAGAAAAATCCACTTGGCATTAATGAGAATGAGACATAACCGCGATGATATTGCGACATTGAAGATTTTATACAGTAAACAATCTGAAGGTGTGCTGGCCGAGCTGAATGTTGCTGTTTATACATATTCCATCTATTATCCCATTTATGCCTAACGCCCCATGAAAGGTACATTTGCAAAAATGTAGATCCAGATCTGACGCCGCGGAACGCTTCGGTCTACACTGCTTGCATTAAATCTATAAAACATTGCACATGTAATGATATTTGAAAGGAACTGTCCAAAAAATTGAGGTAGCGGAGTCCAGTCGACATAAACGAATTAATAATAAATGAAATAAGCTTTCAGTCGATTCCGTAAGCAACCGTCATGTAACAAGTAAGTAACTTGGATATGCAAGTGAAAATAGCGAGTTCCTAGATGGTAGCTCAGATAGTTCATCAATCCCTTGTACCTGCATCATTATTACTACCCCGTGTAAGACTGTCAGCTTTACTTGCTGTTGCGTTTACTTTTTTGTGCCATGTTTTCTTGCACCCACAAAACTAGCATGGTGGTCACCGCCTTCAACCACTGTCTACTTTAATTTCTGTTTTTGTTGGTCTGTATTGTCTATGTTTTATGTTGTGCGTTAATGTTGGAGAGTACGTTATTTGTTAATGTCGGTACCTGGGGTGACGGTTGTAATCCATTAAATCTGTTTGTTGTTTTAGTCCTTGACCGTACGTTGGCTGTGCATCTGTTATAGTTTATTCTTTATATAACTTTGTGGCTCTTGGCTGCGAAAATAGTTTTGTTCCCATCAGTTTGGTGCCTTGTCTTGTCTCTCCTTTCAGTTTTGTGATCGCCTCATTTGAGTAAAAAGGATCGGTTGCTACATGTCTGAACGTACGCAATACTAAGGTCTGATATTTTTTGTTTACTGAGTGTGTTGTGTTTATTTTTGCTTCCAAAGGAGCCCTATTTTTTTTCAGAACTTAAACACACTACATGTAGCTATTTGGTCGATGACCAGTTATCACACTCTCGTTTCTCACTTACAACTTTGCTTCTATAACCTGATCATGGAGCCTGTCTCATTGGCTCAGTTGAATACGCGTCCGAGTGGTGATCAGGAGGTTGCGGGTTCGACATCCGCCGGGTCGGCAGCATGCTTTCGTGGAGATTGATCACAAAATATTTTCTACGGTCATTCTCTCCTTTCCGCCGATTCAAGACGGTCAGTTGTCAGTTTCTGGCAAAAGACTGTGCACAGTACTGGTTAACCGCTGAGAGGACTAAGCCTGCCCAATAAAAGTGTGGTTAGGTAAACTGACCGCACTCGACATGACCCTATTGGGTTGACTGGGCCGTAAAACCTCATCACATCACGCAACATAACCTGATCGTGGGGACATTAAGTAAGGAAGTAATGAGTTTTTCTATTAGCAAGGTTTTGGCGTCTCAATAGATATTTTTCGATAGGCATTTCACATCTATTTTTGATAGCTCCATTTTTGTGTTTTAGTATTTTATCATTTACTACAGAACACGATTTGTTCATCTCCATATTAACTTTGTTTGGCACAACTGTTGTAAGTGGCAGGTCATAAAACGCCTGTCTCCCTGTTATACAATTGATTCTCGTTATCTCGACTTTGCTTATCTCGAACAACCGCTTATCTTGAAGTGAAAATCCGGTCCCTGTTTAAACATAAAAATCTAACAGCAGGTAACAAAATATTGTGGAAAAGAGGAGAAATTGCTCCTCCTCTTTTCCACAAGATTTTATAATATATCTCTATCTTTAAGAATCACAGATAGACAGGGACAGACAGACAATTCTGCAAATCTGATATGTCGAGGTACCGATATCTCTTAGTAATTCAGAGAGTCCCTTGGACTTCGAGATAACGAGAGTCGACTGTAATTGGAATTCTCAGATTGCAATTTACCATCATTTTGCACTTTTGTGTAAGGAAACCCTGCTCTGGCCAAATAATTGTGTTTTCCAGGATATCTCCATATCTTTTTGGAATGCATTAAGATAATTCGTAGTGTCTTTCAGTAGAAAAAAAGACAAAAAGACACATGTCGATGTTAAGGACAATAAATACAATTTCAATAAAAGTATATTTCCCTAAACTGATTGTGTTCCCTTTGGAAAAGAGGTGTGGTGTAAAAGGAAAGAACTGGGAGCAAAGCGTTCCTTTTAGAACAGATCCCTTTCTTAGAAGGGGATTTGTGTGCAGGGAAGCAATCAGGAAGTCCTAAAAGTTGTTTTCTTGTGAAAAAATAGCGAACTATCTGCCAAGTCCCTTTAATATTTTTGATGTACTTAGGGCTTGCAATCGACATCGGATTTACATGTTACCTGGGTTTTCGTTGTGGTGAGTATTGGATGAAAGACTAGGTAATAAACTGTTCTCTTTTTGTGTCTCTGATTTAGTAAAACCATGAAAACATACCATTGTTGTTTCTGTCTCAAGTGAAACAATTTTACTAAAGCTTAGTCTATATTAAAGCTATTGTGATGATCTGCATTTTAGGTGTATTGCAAAAGTGGTTTGTGTTACAAGAAACTGAGAATTTGATATAATAGATTGTAAGCTAAACTCATAATATCAAAGCTTTGCTGTGGCTGTTAGTAAAACATATTTCACTTAAATATGTATGAACAACTTAAAAAAGAAGTTTTTGATATTTGACTATTCAAAGACCCCCGCAGCTTCTTACCATCTATTTTGCACGCTGCAAGCATGTTATTTTTTGAACATCAATCATGTATTGAAAATAAACATTAATAATAGTACCATTTTGCAGTGTATTGCCGTTTAGCACGCCTCATTAAGTTAAAAATTAACCCATTTATCATATTTTGCATTTCATTTTAAAATTGTGTACATATTTGAGATACAGTCGGGTAGAGACAGAATCCTTAGCCATATATAGAAAATTTGATAGTTACACACAAACGACGCCCGTATTTTTAAAATTCATTAATAAAAAAAACAAAGCACGTTCCTGAAACATGATAACAAGGATATTTGCTACATTAAATGGGCTGCGTTAAGCGAAAAGGCGCCGTCAAACATGCGCAAACTGTGCGGAAACAAATCATCTTGCACATGCGTAAAGTATCATCCAGGCTTTAACTCTCTATTCATACATTCTGTAGTTTCCAATGATTCTGTTAGCGGACAGAGAAGGCCCTTTTCAGACTGCGCAATGCGCAGTCTGATCCGGGCCTTCGCTGTCCACATATGCCCGATGACACGTTTTTGCATGGTGCAGGCCCATACAGCCAAAGTAACGTTTTGTATACTGGGTAAAACATTCCATTCAAACAAAATTTCTCAGCTCATCATCCCTACAGAATAGATTCAAATGTTCTAGTCCTCTATGACTTTCGAGCTCGTAAGTTACGTATGAAAACAGAATTCTGCTTATGGAGTGTGTGTGTTTTAACCCTGGTCCTGCTGAACCCGTACTGCCCTGCCTTTGCAAACAGCGTAGATCCAGATCAGTTGGCTTCTGAAGCCAACTGATCTAGATTTGCACTGTTTGTCATTAAGTGAATTTGTTTCAACAACCTCGATCAAGTAATCTGACTGGCTGACAATTAGAAGTAGGCGTGGCATCTTAACTCATTCAGCATGATGAGGATTAACATTGTCCTTCATGGACAAATTCAAAGTACGTATGTTATTTTCGAACTTTTATTTTGGTCTGCATATTCATGTAATTGTCTCCTAAGGTACTTTCATGATACTTTAGAAACACTGTTAATCCATTTATGACTAGCGTCCCATAAAAGGGATATTGGCAAATAGTGTAGACCAAGATCAGGGTATAAACTGTTTGCATTAAATACAGGAATTTCTATCAAACATGGTATTTATATATATAAAAAAAAAAAAAAGACTAGACATCAGTAGTATAGGCTGGCACTATGGACACACCAGCCTATACTACTGACATCCTTTATATAGGAAATGGACCAGTCCAAAGACTTACGGAAGAAGAATCCATTCGGAGAAAATGGGTTAAAGAAGTTATCCACATAAAGCCACAATCACGAAACACTGCTCTCCCGAGGCACGGAAAGAAACTGGTATGAGGAACAAACAAAGGAAAAACAAAGCTACGCGTTACAGTAACCGATCGACGAAAAACGGAAGAACAGAGGAAACACCTTGACATGGTCAGTGAAAAAAACTACTTGGGGGTTTATATTATGTTTTACAAGCGGGGAACCTCGCCCTTTAGTCTGATGCAGCTGAAATTTCAAATACGTGTTCCTTCCGCATAGGCTCCCTGTACCTCATAAGGAAATATCACAGTAAATCACATAAGATCACAAACTATGTGTTAAAGCAAGGCAGAGTGCTCAAACCAGATCGCCAGAAAACTACGAGTAGGACGACGATGGGTCCGACCATAGGTATCGACAGTCAAGCACCAACCTTCTTAAGTCTTTCCTTGGCACACTCGATAATAATAGACTCTTGCAAACAGCATAGATCCAGACGATTGAGCCGTCTCATCTGGATCTAAGCTGTTTGGTATTCAGTCTTTCAACTTTACATATAACAGTCTTTTCAAGTGGCCGTTTGTTAATAAAAAAAACAAAAAAAAAAAAAAAACAGACGACAAATGTCATCTGACATTTGGCGCCGAAAGAGTTAAACAGTTTGAGGAAGTATCCTTTTGTCAGTCTGTGGCCAGACTCACAGTATTGAAATTTAAACAGAAAACAAAGTTATCAGCCATAATTGGGTTAACAATCATGAATTTAGTTTGCCGAAACACCTTCAAGTTGTAACCTGTCTTTTTGTAGCGAAAGACACTCTTCTTTTTGATTGTCCTGAAAAATCAGTTTTACCAACTTTTTTTTTCTTTTGTAGAGTAAGTCACCATACAAACCTTTGTGCAGACGTTATATCTGGAAGTTCAACAACCTGCGATAAATAAATTCTAAGATGAAAGACCCTTTACAGCAATGGACACACTCACAAAATATAAAAAAAAACAGTTGAACTGGACAAAGCTGGAACATACTTTTGTACCCATTACACATCGTCACATTAACGTCGATGCAATGACATTGCATCAACGTTAATATGACTCTTTATAAACGTCATGTGCCCACTGAGCAGTGTCAAGGTTTCTGGGGCCAGACTAGTTGATTAGGCCTAATTAGTGACCCTCGTCTAAATTCTAAAAAAATGTCGGGAATGTTTTACATATTTGATGATACCAGTACCTTTCTTGCGAAAGAATATGCACCAGTACTGGTTAACCGCTTAAAGGTCTAACTCTGCCCAAGATAAAGTGTAAACTGACTGCGCTCGACTTGACCCAAATGGATTGACTGGGCCGTAAAGCCTCAACACAAACAAAATAGCAGTACCCCTGTTTAAGAAGTTTAGCAGTTTAAAAGTTGTTTCTTTTTTTCTTTCTTTCTTTTTTTTTTTATTAAACCTTCCACCCCTAAGTTTCTGACATGGATTCCTCCATCTCTGAATTTGGACAAATCCATTGTTGCAATATGGGTTTCAGCCAAAATTCAAAAACAGAAAGACAATCAGTGAAGATCCTGATGAGACGGCCCTGACTATGTATTAGAAGCGCAGAGGCAGAACGAGGTCCTGATCCGACTGTACGGATGCGCAGGCTAATCGGGGCTTTTATAGTTCGCAATTATATATATTTAACAACGATTTTCATTTGTACATAGAATTGGTACGCGTATATCATAAAAATTCGATGTACAATGTTAAATCGTCGTTTTAAGTGCATAAACTGTTAAAAGGGCAGGAAAAGTCACTCTGATATATGATCTGTTTTTGGCGAGTAGTGTCCCTTTGACTTCACATAGTATCGGAATGCATTTTTTTTTGTCTCAATCCGTTTCAGTATAAGAATGAATTTCATTTTTGGAGAATGTTTTTCAATGTATAAACGAGGGCGAATCACTCACAAACAGGCCTCAAGGTTATAAAAAAATTTTCATGCTCAACTCAGCTGAGAATGAAATTTTCTTTGCTAATAAATATGAAAATGCCAACAACAGTTGGCATTTTCATATTTATTAGTAGAGAAAATTACATGCTCATCTATGTTTAGCATCAAACAATTTGCAACTGTCGTAATTTGAGATTTATTAGCGGGACAAATTTTATGCTCAGCTGAGTTGAGCATGAAAAAAAGTTTTATAACCTCGGGGCCAGCTGAACAAAGGCTCATAAGAAGACAGAACCGTACTTACCCTAAGTATTCGGACACCTCAACTCCTTACAACACTTTTTCTACAAGTTGAACAAGTACAATGTATTACCCTATGCTGTGTCTAAAATCGCTGGGTCTATATTGTTTGCTCAGGCCTGTCTGACCATTTACATATGGTAAATATGGTAGTTCATGTGTACACGTTGCTTTCTCTGGGTTAACCTTATTTTTGGTTTTGGACAGATATTACATACTGGTCCAAAATCTTGTTTATTGAGGGCAGCATCCTCCTCCGTGGCCCTCATGTCGAGTTACAGACATTGCCTTTTGCGAAGAATGGGTAGGCGCGATTTCACGCGAGCTTGTCTGTCCGGTGACATTTCTTATCGTCTGAGTTTGTCTTTCGGGGAAGCTGATTAAAGTAAATAATCCTTACGCTAGGGTCCACGACCCGCAAAAACACATTCACGTGATTATATCCATTTACCAGTTCTAACCATTGGTGATAGGTCATTAAAGGTGAAGAAGTTACACAGGAGTGTATATAAATTTAATCTTAACAGCATGGTGTTGTAATTGAAAGTTAATAGTAATAGTACTAATGTCGACGAAAACTGGCATTTGACAAGTTTTTTTATTAGATCGTGCCAATATCTAGCAAGTTCATTGATTAGATCTTGTCGATAACTATCAGTGAACCAAACATTATCAAATTATTCCGAGCAGTTTCATATTTCAACATTTTTTTGCCTCGGCGAGGATATTTATAAACTTTCTGAAGTCTGGCTTTTGACAATTTCATTGATTATTTCTTTTCAGTATATATCAATATGTCAAATATTACCAAAATATTCCCGTTATGGTGATTATCATACTTTCAATGTTTTTGCCTCGAGAGGCTATTCATATATATTTACTAAGAAAGCTGGCATTTGACGATTTCTTTGGTTAGGTATTGTCAGTATATATCTGCATGCCAAAATTATCAAACATATTACAAATATTACAAGCGGTTTAAAACTTATATCGATTTTCATAAACGGATTACTGACGGACGGACACGCCTCGGCGAGACTGTTTATATAGAAATCTGTCTTTCGACAATTTCATTGGTTAGGTCTTGTCAATATGTACCTGCTTGCACAAAATTATCAAAATAGTCTAAAAGGTTTAAAAGTTATGGCGTATTTTATTTAACAAATCGATTCTGGACGACGGACGGGCATGGTGGTTATAGGGTACTCCCCGTAAATCCTGTTTTCGGATGATTTTATCATTACGAAAACGTGCCTATATAATTTGACCCCCTTGAACCCCACTTTAATATAGCAAAACTGGGGTTAACAGGGGTATACATTATTTTTTTTATTTCTGCTAAAAATATAGATTGTGGGTACTCATTAGAACTGCCTTATTGAGGCAGTTCTAACGAGTACCCACAATCTATGTTTGAGCAGAAATATGAAAAATATCAGAGTTTTTTTTATCTGAAAATGTTCAGTTTTTGGTGGTAAAATGTTCAATATATTTCAATAGGCATGTTTTCGTAATGTACTGCGGGTCGTGCAATATATGTCTCTGCATTAGTTAGTCTATGATATCGTATTAAAACATACAAAGCAAATCAGCCATACACTATGCATAATGTTTTCTTTTTCTTTATTTATTTCGGTATCACATAGATATACATAATAAAACAACACATATTAAATATACATACATCTTATACACATAAAACAAATCACAGAACTTATATCATGGCTTGCCAATCAATACCATGGATAACACAGACAAGAGTAAGTGATTATTCTTGTTTCCAATGTGGTCATTTAGTATCGATTGCAAGTCATAGTAAGGCACAGGACAGGTGTCACATACGAATAAAATATGGAAAGGAAACCTAACACTCAAAGATATAAATTTGCAAATAACATTAAGACCTAAGAGAAAACAACATAAATAATAAAACTGTGATACCCACAATACCAAAATTAAATAATATGCATTTATAATCTAAAGGGTAAGCTTTGACAGCTTTTTTAAATTTATGAAACCCAAATATCTTCTTAATATGATTGAGGAGGCTATTCCATAGACAAGCAAATGGCTTTTTACCGAAACCTTTCACTTGGGAATAATAAAACATTTTTTTTTCTCTTAATCTTGTTCAGTAAGAATGCTTTAAACTTGCTAGAACAGATGGGTCAGTAATAGTTTCCCACTTCAGTTTTACCATTTTTTATTAAAAGAGGAACAACACTAGCTGACTTCAGGTCATCAGGCACGATACCTTGCAGCACAGACAGTTTAATGACATGGGATAAAAGACACGCATTAATTGGGGCACTGTTTCTAACAAATCTTGCTGGTATGCCATCCAGAACGGAAGCTTTTTTGACGCGTAAATCATTCAAATACTCAATACTTTATTTTCTGATATGAGCGTAAATGAAAAAAAAAAAAAAAAAAAAAAAAAAAAAAAAAAAAAAAAACTGTTTGGCTTAGCACTTTTCGAACGAAAAAAAATGGCCAACAAAATGTTTTCCAAATTTACTAACTATTTTTTGAAGTTTTTCAACAAGCTTTGAAGCCACTGTTGTGTAAAATGAGTTGAACTTTTCTGCGACGTTTACTCTATCAAGACAAACTTCCTCTTATATATGCAGGCTTATACTACTAGCTGCCTTTTTTGGACGGCATACTAAGCTCTTTTAGACAGTGTCACAATGGTTTTGAGTCATTATTTTCACGTTCAAGTTATTCTTTAAGATAATTTCTTTTAGCATTGTAAATCAGGGTCTGCGTTTTATTGCGAACTATTTGAAAACCAAATGATTTTCATCAGATCTATCATTCTTATATGCTTGAAATGCTATATCTCTGTTCTAAATAGATTGCAAAAAGGTTCTGTCCTTGTTTTTTTATATATCAATAACAGATATGAAAATGGATTGAAATCTCTCCCAAGCATCAGTTACATTGTCAGAACATAAAACAAAGCTCCAGTCCAAATTTAATAGATTTATCTGAAAAGTTTCCTTATTGGAATGTTTCACTGAGCGTATTTTGACTGTATAATGTTTGTTTAAAGCTGCGTTAATAACTTTTCGAGTACAGTAAATTAAACTGCGGTCACTGATGCTAAGATGTAAACACCTGATTGTGAGATTTTATGTTTATCTGAGACAACGATTAGATCAATCATTGAAGAAGACTTTCCAGTAATTCTATTTGGTTCCTTTATCGCCTGAGAAAAATTGAAGAGGCCCTTGAAAGCGCACAGTGATTGTACCAAGTTACACCTTTTGTGCCCGATATATCTTTGTTAAAGTCATTAAGAATAATACACACCTTTTGGTGAAAGTCGGAATTAGACAGACACATTTCCTTTATCAGCGCATAAAAGTTGGACTGTTGAGGGGGTCGATGCATAACTTATTAATTATAGCAGTACAAACAATATTAGTGAAGGTACGGGAAATGCCGCAATCGCAAAGCACATCCCTTCTGAGGCACCAAAAGAAAAATAAGGAATACATAATGACGACAAACTACACTTATGAAACCAAGACGCACAAAGAAGAACTGTAACAGAGGAACCGCCTTGGAATGGTCAGAAGGAAAACTACTGTTGGAGGAGGAGGTGTGTTACGCCATAGGCGGTCAAGACGCACCGAGGGTCCCCCAGAGTACCTCATATGGGTATACATATCTCAGTGTATTAGATTCGCCAGAGCGTCTTCAAATCTTAGCGACTTTAACTGTCGTAATAAAGCCTTTACTGCCAAACTTCTTAGGCAGGGATATCGTTATTTTAAACTTCGCAGGGCGTTTTCGAAATTTTATCGCAGACACAATGCCTTGGTAGAAAAATGGAACGTCGGTCTGAAAACACTTCTGCATCAAGGTATATCGAAACCAGAGTTTTACGGTGACTTAATGTTCAGATTTAGAAAAAAATGTAGGAAAATCTAACTTTTCAGAGCAATTCAGAAAACTAATTAACCGTTATAAAAGAATTGGTTATAACCTGGATATTATGCGGCAGGCTGCATGCCCGGTTATCAACCCAATCATTGTTGATGGCTGTGCTTCACTCTTCAATTGCACGACGGCGGTTCGGGCCGCAGACTCAAAGATGGCCCCTTCGTAAAACATTAACCAGTGGGTTGAGGCTTAACGATATGTCTTTGGCTTGGCCTGCTGTGGTTCAACTATTGGTTTTCATTCACTCTGACACACAGTAGAATTGCCACGAGTACTCGTCTTTGTTTATCATAGTGATTAATTTGATTTTTATGTTTTCGCTTTGATTATATATCTCTGTATAAAGAGTAGCATCGGGACCCAGGGTGAAGTTGGCTGGCCTTAAAAAGTGCTGTAAACTCCCGGTGGTTTATTCTTCTGACCGTTCTAAGGCGGTGGCACCGGTGTTAGTCTTACTCTTTGTTGCTTTATGGTTTATTCTATGAGGCGATTTGTTTTAAGTCTTGCCTTGTGTTATTTTGGTCTTGTATTTTTCAGTCCTTACCTCGCTTGGGAAAGAGAGAGCTAATCTTAGTGCTTTTCGTACGTTTGTTCGATTTGCGCTTGTTTGGTTTTGTCTGTTTCCTTTTCCTCTTCGTGTCTGGGATGGGCTGCGGGCCTGTAACTGTGGCACTTTCTGGACTTTTCTCTTACCTTTTTTTCCAATTTGATTAAGTTCCGGGTTAGGCGATGCCTATCTGTATTACTACACAGAAGAAGACTCTAACAAAGTTAGAATTTTTAACAACTTTTTTTTTACATATACTATTTACAACATATATAACTATACAGACAACAATACAAACAACAATACAATAGACAATTCCAAGCAAGTCTGTTCACACTGGCACGGTTGGGGACTTATACTGGGTATATTACTTGATTAATATGGCTTGGTGAATCAATTTTATACACTCAGTATGATCCCAACCAAAATGAGGAGAACTCTGTGCCAATGTGAAGAGACTGCCTGTCTTTGTTCCTTTCACCCTATTTTAACTTGCTCTAGAGCATTTTCTAATTGATCAGATATTTATAGCGCTCGTATCATACGCGTTTTCCCGCGCCGCGATACTTTTTATTCTCAGAATAAAATATAATCTATTTAAACACAGCATATGAGCTGTATATATCTACTGGTCATGGAGACCTAATTTTTTTTTATTTATTTATATTTTTAATTTTATTTATTTATTTATTTATTTATTGATGCACCTGAACATTCTTCGGTGGAGTCCCTTGTTGGCCTCTGCTCGACCTCTGTTCTCTATTTAGGTATCGTATATCAAATCAAAATATTCTTGGAAGGACACAACGAACTGTCCACTGATGGCATTGTTTCGTTGCCTGATTGTCCTTTATTTGGACAGTGTCGGTGGGTGTATATATAGTAAGGCTATAACCTTGAAACGCATCACTTTCACGCTTTATGCGCTCTTCATGCTTTATGCGTTTAGCAACCAGTTTAGCCGAGTTAAAATTACTATTAATAAACAAGTGGTAGTACAGGTGAAATAGTACCACCCATATAAAGCTAAAATGTGGTCAGCTTGCGCCGCGGTCTGCTCCGAGTCGTAGCAGGGTGGTGCTTAAAGCTTAAATCCGTTTTAGTCGCGCGAAACCTCACCTTTCATTCTGATGGAGCACCAGATTATAAATATATGTTCGGTCCGCATAGGGATCCTCAGCCTCATCTGAGAAACATCACAGTAAAACACATATAATAGGTCAAAACCATGTGTGATGAAACAAAACAAAAGGCTCAAAGGCGACCTAACGCCAGAACACAAGAAAACCACAAACAGGACCACGATGAGCCCTACCACAGACTTTGATAGTCAGGTACTAACAAGCTAAAACAGATTGAGAAGTGAGCCGTTATGTAGTCTGAGAACAGATCCACCGTCATGCATGGAAAGAAGGAAGCAATGTCATTTACCATAATTGAGTTAACAAACAAGCATGCAGTCTGCAACAATTTTTCCATTAAACCTATGCGATAACAAATGAGCCAGCGCACGACAAAACCTACGATAAAACTTGTGCAACCAGCGAAGACTCAGATCAGCTTGGGGATGTGCAGGATAATCTGAGACTTGGCTCGTCGCACAAGTCTTATCTTAGGTTTTGTCGTGCGCTGACTTAAAAATAAGTGAACATTAACCAGGAAATGCATTAAGCACAAAGTATAGCTTCCTGAGACGCAGACGAAATAAGAGATAAGGAACAAACAACGACAAACCAAAAGCCATATAGACTCTCGCTATCTCGACCTCGCTTATCTCGAATAACCGCTTATCTCGAAGTGTAAATCTGGTCCCTTCCTAAGCATGAAAATCTAACAACAGGTAAAAAAAGATTGTGGAAAAGAGGAGAAATGCTCCTAAGGAGCAATTTCTCCTCTTTTCCACAATATTTTCAATATAACTCTAACTTTAAGAATCTAATTACATATATATTTGTTAACAATTTGGTTAATCGAATTATTTTTTCCTCAATTCTGAAAATCAGATATGTCGAGGTACGGATATCTCGAAGTATTTCAGAGAGTCCCTTGGAATTCGAGATAACGAGAGTCGACTGAATGAAACCATCGATGCACGAATAGACAAAGAACTAAAATAGAGCATACAAAGGACTAGATTAAAACTCCAAGCACTGACAACACTGGTGGGTCGATTGTCTTTGAGCGTAGGCCGAGAAAGTGGTTCTGAACGGGGGCGTAAGACTCTTTCATTTAATCATCATCTTCCTGTACTTGAAACAAACAGTGCAGACCCTGATCAGACACCGCGTTCTGCTGCGTCTGATCTGGGTTTGTACTGTGCCAATGTCCCATTCTAGGTCTTACAGATACATTTGTTAACATAGCACTCTGACGTCACGGCGACAAAATAGCGCGGCTATAAATAACCGTTACTCTGATTTCGTACAAACCCGCGGTTTGATTTCATTGGTCAATGATAATCACGTAGACAACAACCTTAAGGACATGCTTAGGCTAGATTGTAAACAATCACCCTATAAAATAATTTAAAATAAATAAATAAATAAATAAACGGTGTGGATACATTGTTTTTTTTTTCTCTAGCAAATACAACATACAGTTATTTAACCAACGGAAACTTGAGCCTCTCGGAATAAAAACGGCCTTATGACATATGCGACACCGTAGACTCAGATCATTCTGTACATATGTGCAGTCTAATGAGGGTCTAACCGGGTTGCAGATAAAATATATTGAGCCGCAACGTGAGAAAACGTATCGTCTGTCATGTGCGCCCGTCCAAGACCTAGATCAGCCTGCACATATTCGTTCCCACATGAAGAAACTTTGCCTCCTAAGCTATCAAAAATGCGCCTAGTGAAAATTCCTATCAGACTGCGGGAATGCGCAAGCTGATCTGAATCTTCGTTGGATTTACATGTTCATAGGTACAAGGAGTGATCGAAACATTCGTTGATTAGCCCATAGATTTTGAACTAATATCTCATCGTGCTGAAATTTTGTAAACTACATTAATTATTTACCCCCGGATGACTTCATCATAACGACACGTGCAAAGAGGCGCGCATAGATGACGTGATTAAAAACGCGCTTCATTGTAAATTGAGACATCAGACAATTAAACTACTCTAAGTGAAATTAAGCAAATCGCCGAAGAAAACAAAGAATATGGCGCAAACTTCGCTCTAACGCAGGCGTGTGCCAAGAACTGATTTTTGCCATTCAAGAGGGTCTCTGGAAGATGACTCTCGAACAGGAAGGCCGGTGACAGTAAAGACCAGAAAAAGGATTGCCAGTGCTGAAGTTTAGTGATGAGACAGACGAATCACAGTTCGTGACGTTTAGGAGTCATTCAAAATTAGCTCAGGAAATTTTGACTCAGGACTTAGAAATGCGACAGGTTTGCGCTAGGTGGGTACCACGTCTTTTGCAGCCAGTACAAAAGACAGTGAGGGTTGAAATTTGCAAAGCTGTCCTCCTGAAAAAATATTCAGCTAAAGCAGATCAGTTACTTGTGACAAAACTTGGGTACACTTTTATTGAGCCCGAGAGTAAACAGCAAAGTTCCTTATGGAAACATCGTCCCTTGCCAAGTCAGCTGGAAAAGTCATGGCCATAATTTTTTTGTGATATTCGAGGAATTGTTCTCTGTCACATATTTCCGAACAAAACTATTGTCGATGATGGTGAATATTACTCGAATTAAATTTAAACTCAGCTACAGCGAACCGTCCAATAAAAGCTCCCGGACCTCTACCGATCAGGCCATATTTTTCCATCAAGACAAGTTCAGGAACAATTCTTAGTCTAGGTGTCGAGACTCTTGCTCAACCAACTTATAGTCCAGACCTGGCAATTTGTGACGTCTGGCTGTTGTTTGTGAAGGATATGTTAGAGAGAGGAACCAACCAAGCGGACTGGTTTCGTTCTTATCCTATGTATATGTCAAATTTTGAAATAGAATATGTTTAACTAAGGATAAAAGAAAGAAGCGTGGGTCCATAGAGATGTTCATAATGAAGGCGCGGAAGGTGATGTCACGTGACGGCATTGGACACGTGTTTTGCATGTGGACCGACAGGTGGCAGAAGTGTATTCGTACCAAGGGAAGATACTTTGAAAAACAGTGATCACTAAATGTAAGTATTTTTGTTTTTCTTATTTTGAAACAACTTAAAAATGAAATGAACTTTTCGACCACCCCTCGTACGTTTTCTGAGGTTGTCTTTTAATATTCAATCTGGTTAATATTCTATTAGAAACAATACCCCTGTTAGATTGTGCGGATGCAGAGACTATTTTACGTCTACGCTGGTTGTTTATGTCATAAGGTGAACTTATATTCTGATGGAAAGGCCGGTTCGTGTCCGTGCCGGACGCATTGACGCGATAATTGTATTTAACGGATTATCAAATTGCGCGTTTATTATGATAAAAAAAAATACACAACTGAGACCTTTATTTTTTTCTTGTTTTTTTTTTTTTTTTTTTTTTTTTTTTTTTCATTAAACATTAAATCAATACTATACAATGTCTATTAACATCGTTTTGTTTTGGAGAAATATAATCGCTATTGTTTCAAATTGTGCGTGTATGCCAATTTGATAAAGAATGATAAAGAATAGAACAGAGCTGTTCCACGTGAAAAAGTGCATTCATGTATATGCGGACACCTAAGGCCGATATCAGCCTGCCCATTCACACAGAACTACCATGATCGTCGCGGTCCGTTTACAAAATTATTGGCTACTATGGAATATATCGAGGTATAGCAAACACAGTGTGGATTCGCTAGCTGATCTGGATTTTTACCATTCGCATATTCCTCGAATGCTTTACCATTCGCATACACCTCAAATGCATATTTTCTCATAACGCGGCTTAAATTTAAGAGGAAAAGAGACACTGTCAGGGGAGACAAGTTTTTTGTTGTTGTTTTTTTTTTCAAAATTGATCTTGCCCCTTTCTGAAACGGGTCTACTCTAAAAGAAAAGAACTTACTCCAAGAGGGAGCAAGTTCTTTTCTTTTAGAGTAGACCCGTTTCAGAAGGGTCTTGGTTTGAAGAAAGCAACAGAACGTCAATAAAATCATCTCCCATGTCCAGAATGGTGGAATGTCTACCAAGTGCATCGAGTCTCCTTAATATGTAGTGTGTTTGTAACACAATCTGGTCGAAGCAATACAGCCAAAGTGTTCGTACTGCAGGATTATAAAGGCAGATAGTATCATGGATATTTGAACATGGTAAGATTAATTTCAATTGTTTATTGTAATAGTCGTTTTTTTTTTATTTATGCAATAATGACAATCCGTAGAAGTTTCTTCCTTCTTTCAATTCTTTTAAAACGTGACTTCTTTTTTAGCTTTAATGCACGTCCACATGCATTAAAATCCTGGACTATACGAGTAGATGCAGTTAGAGGTAGAAATCGTTTACGGAATTTAACGGACCTCTGACAGTAACATAGGCAATCTGCCTATTTATAAATGTTTTTCCGAGTGTCTATGATTTTACCATACCATTACATTTGATATTTTTAGGATGATACAAGTTCTATAAAGAAACGGAAGTATCGTTATTGTAAATATTTGTCTTACAAAAACCGTGTTTATTTATTTAGGAGGAAGGGATAACATTTTTAGAAAAAGAAGAAAAAATAAAACGGACTCAGATATCGATGTTTTTCATGCAAGTGGTTGTTTATGCATATCTTTATGAAATCTACAGTTATATTCGGTTATATAACCAATTTTTGGACTAAAATTGATGGTACAAATTTACTTTTTAGTGCTATCATTTATTGTTCAGTGATCCGGTTTGTAAACAGGTGCTCCAGGTAAAATAAATTAGTGAACTCAGGAACTGATACAATTAGATCCACATCAAGTTCTCAGCATCAAAGAGAAAGGCAGCCAAACACAATGAACACACACAAAAAGAGCAGGTGGCAAGTTTGGCATCTCTGTTACCCAAAGTAACTGAATATATCTTTTACTTAGTAAACATAATTGTTAAAAGAATATTTGTAAATGAAACATTATAGAACATTCAATAAAAAAGTACCACAATGAAAGTACCGCCTTGGAACATTCAGTAATAAACCATTGTGAGAGGTTGTTGGAGCGGATTAAGCTAGATTTACGAGATCCCAACGTTCGCCCTCATTTTCTATAGTGGTCAAAACATGTACTTGTTCGGTCCGCGTGGAGGCAACTCATCCATGAAACATTATAGGCAACAGGTATATCAAAGATAAAAAACAAAAGTAAGAGTAAAGCCCAGGGAGTGCCACAATCACAAACCGCAGCCCTTCCCAGACATCAAGAGGAAAAGGAAACAGACAAAACAAAACAAAACAAGCGCACATCGAACAAACGTACGAAAAGTACTAATATTAGCTCTCTCTTCCCCAAACGAGGTAATCGCAATGCTAAAAACACAACAACAAAATAAATGAAAAACACAACAACAAAATAAAACAAGCTAAGACATAAAACAAAACGCCTCGTAGAATAAACCACAAAGCAACAAAGAGTAAGAACCGGGACCACCGCCTTAGAACGGTCAGTAGCGTAAACCACCGGTGGGAGGGGGACGGGTGTTAAAGCACTTTTACAGCTAGCCAACTTCACCCTGGGTCCCGATGCCACTCTTAATACAGAAATACATATTAATTCGGTTCGCATAAAGGCTCCCAATTCAGTTAGTGCATCAACGCGATAACATAGAAATCAGTTTAATCACAATAATAAACAAAGACGAGTACTCATGGCAAATTCTACTGTATGCCAGAGTAAATGAAAACCATTAGTTGAACCACTGCGGGCCAAGCCAAAGACATATCCTCAAGCCCCAACCCACTGGTTAAAGTTTTACGATAAGCCCGTCATTGAGTCTGAGGCCCGAACCGCCGTCGTGCAATTAAAGAGTGAAGCATAGCCATCAACAATGATTGGGTTCACAACTAGGCGTGCAGTCTGCCGCGTAACATCCAGGCTATAGCCAATTCTTTTATAACGGTTAATAAGTTTTCTGAATTGCTCCGAAAATTTAGACTTTCCTACATTTTTTTCTAAATCACCGTGAAATTCTGGTTCCGATATACCTTGTTGCAGAAGTGTTTTCAGACTGACGCTATATTTTTTTACCAAGGCACTGTGTCTGCTAAAAAATTTCGAAAGCGCCTTACGAAGTTTAAAGTAACGATAGCCCTGCCTAAGAAGTTTGGCAATAAGGGCTTTATTACGGCCTATAATGAAGCAAAGATGAAGACTCAACAAAAAACAACGTATTGAAACACTTCGAGATTTCTGGGTTGTAAAAAAAACACTACTGGAGTACTGGAGCAAAAGAACGGTTATCTTAGAGATAAATATCAGTATTGTTTTGCCATTTTTAGTCAAATTAATAAGTTTCGGAATCCCATTAGATTTACAAGACAATATTAATAATTAAGAACCCAGGTGATTTTTGACAAGTAAAATAGAATAATAATAATCAAAAATAAATAAATAAGTAAATAAAAACTAAAAATACATCTGACTACTTAACTGAAGCGTAGCATACATCTTCCTACGGGTTTTACTTCACTGCCTATCTATACAATATATGCACAAGTATCTTGTTTTGCACAGTTGCCTTCTTCATGCAAATCATTTCTGCAAGAAGGCCTATCGGAACCTGAAGTTAATAGTGACTTAGTATTTAAATTCAGAAAAAATACACGCTTGCAATGATTTTAGCACTCAATTTCGTAAAATCATTCTTCGATATATAAAGATGAGATACAACATAAATATGATACGACAGACTGCATGCATGGTAGTTAACCCAATCACGGTTAATAACTACTTTCCTCTTTGGTTGCACGCCGGGCATCAGACTCTATGACTGCTCCGGCCTAAAGACTTAAGTAAATCGATTGGTGCCTGATGCTCTGATTCTGGTCAGGTCCACCTGAGTCCAACTGTTGGTTTTCTCTTGTATCAGCATTTCAGTTATTTCTTGCTATCAAAGCCTCATCTTTGTTTCAGCTCTTTATTCGTTTGATTTTTATGTTGTCGGAGATGTTGCGGACTGAACAAATATCTTGTGTATACCCCACGGCAGAACTAAGGGTGAGGGTTGTGGCCACGTAAAATCGATTTAAGCCCACCCTAACACCCTCCCCTCCCCCGCCTCCCGTCCCTCCTCCCGTAAGTTCTTTTTTTTTTTTTTTTTCATAGCCGTTTGGCCATGTTTTGGAAGAAACTGTCCGTTTGGCTGTCTCTTTGAAGTGGTTTGATCGTTGTGCCATTACCTTAAGTGCGTCCTTCATTCCCTTTGGTGTCTTGAATTGGAAGGTGTTAGGTAATTGTATCGATTCCTGATCATTGGCTTTCTTTCTATAATATGTATGTGTGATACTGAGTGGAGGTTGCATTTCTGCAACAAAAGGCAAGCAAATGGCTAAATATATGGACGTATTATTTATAATGTATACTAAAATGAATACGCCAGGATATAAGTTAGATAGTTCTATTTAAAATAGTTGTAATATTGTAATTTTCCATAGTTACGACTGCTGCACTGAGAGTGAAAATACAGGGCTCTTGTCTCAAAGGTATCAACCCCGCTTGCCTCAGGTAGCTGGTTACATACATTGTGTACACTAAGCATATACAAATGCCTGCAAAAGGTTGAGCCCACCCTGGTTAGTATGAAAATCGAATACCTCCTAAGCCGGTGCTAGGGGCGGGGAGGGGGTGGTGGGGGTATGCAGCCTCGCAAACTACAATGTTGCATAAGAAAAGACTCAATCAAACCGAGTCTCCGATTTTCGTGATTTTGTGTGTTCTTTGTTTCCAAAGGAAATCCTTTTGACTTTTATTTTACTCTACTGTAGCTGGTGTTGTGCATTGTCGCGGCCGTAAAAAGTCTCCCCAAACATCATTATAGTGCAGGTTATATTTTATTTCCTTTGGGATCATTGAGCCCATCCTGGTTATTTTGAAAATCGAATACCGGCGCTAGGGGGCGTATGCAGCTTCGCAAACTACAATGTTGCATATGAAGAGACTCAGTCAAACCGAGTCTCCGATTTTCGTGATTTTGCGTGTTCTTTGTTTCCAAAGGCAATCCTTTTTGACTTTTATTTTAGCTGAGGCAATGTTTTATAACCTCGGGGCCTGATGACAGTCAGAAAATCACCACACTATTTTAGAATGGCATTCTCAACGTTGTAATTAGTACACAGTGACGTTTTACAGTTACTTGGAAATAGATGATAAATATATTAAGAAATCAATATTACAAAATAATCCGGGGCACAGCATTACCTACAGGACTGCATCTGCGTCCAGCAAAGACTCAGGTCGGCATTACGAAAACACGCCTATTCAAATACACTGAAAATTTTACCACCAAAAAATGGCAATTTTTCAGATAAAAAAATTCTGATATTTTTCATATTTCTGCTCAAAACATAGATTGTGGGTACTCGTTAGAACCGCCTCGGCGGGGCGGTTCTAACGAGTACCCACAATCTATGTTTTGAGCAGAAATAAGAAAAATAATGCATACCCCTGTAAACCCCAGTTTTACTATATAAAAGTGGGGTTTAAGGGGGTCTAAATTGTATAGGCATGTTTTCGTATTGGACGTCTGCGCCGTCTGCCTGGTCACTTTACCAACAGGGTGCCCTGCGAGGACTAGTGTGACTCTGACGATATGCAGGCTGATCTGACCCATCTACTTAAAGTAGTGACTTAAATAATCGAAAAACAAATAACTTCTTAACTTCTTAAGCAAGTGTACCGATATCATAATCTACGAAAACATTTGCTAAGTTTTGTCGCCGTAATTAAGAATTAAAGTCCAGATATAAAGTTGGTTTCAAAATACCTCTGCAAGAAGGTCTATCCGAACTTGAACTTAATAGCGATTTAGTCAATAAATTCAGAAAGACTGGTGGCAAAATTGATATTCGGAACAATACGATTTTTTTTTTAATCGAAACAAAAAGATAGGTTACAAAATGTATTTTCTGTGGCAAACTGCATGCATGGTCAGTTGTTTTATTTGTTGTGTCTTTTTTGTCATTATTTGTTCCTAATCCCTCCGTCTTTTGTTGCCTCAGAAAGACTGTGATTCGTGATTGTAACAGTTCCTGGGTATCGTCGCTTACATCATCACGAAAACACGCCTATATAATTTTGACCCCCTTAAACCCCAATTTTATATAGTAAAACTGGGGTTTACAGGGGTATACATTATTTTTCTTATTTTGTTAAAAAACATAGATTTTGGTACTCGTTAGAACCGCCTCGGAGAGACGGTTCTGACGGGTACCCGCATTCTATGTTTTGAGCAGAAATATGAAAAACAAAATATCAGAACTTTTTTGTCTAAAAAAATCTTTTTTTGGTTGTATAATTTTCAATATATTTATTTGAATAGGCGTGTTTTCGTAATGTTTCGCCGGGCGCACATTTAGTCTTGTTAGACGTGCTGTTGCCCGGCTCAAATGAAGTTACCCAGGAAAAATCAGTCCCTAACCACAGCAGTAATTTGCTTTAATGACGACACAACAGAACAATTGCAATATAGGGATCAAACATGGTTTTTTATGCATTAACATTCGCCAGGTCCCGAGGGATGTGTTGAAAACGATTCCGGAGCCCACGGTTTTCAACACCTTCCAAGGACCTGGCGAATGTTAATGCATTGAAAAACCATGTTCGATCGCTATTATTGCATAAAAAAGCGAAAACATTTGCTATATTTCGCGTTATTTCTTGCACTATTTTGTTTCGCCTTTTCACTGATGTCTCGCGAACGCAGTTTCCACTGACTATGCTCGTTCGAGGGCCGGGCACTGCACATCTAGTGACAGCAGCAATTCTGTGGCCCCGGTACAAGCATATTGAAAGTTGCATAGCCGTGCATTAACAGCGCGTGAATTGCCTTGTTAATACACGGCTTTTCGCCGGTTAATGCACCGCTGTTAATAACGTGCGGCACTGCTTTTTATGCAATAATAAACAAAGTAGAACTGCGACAGAGGAACCGCCTGTTTCATAACGTGATATGTGCTCACATCCAGTTTCTTTTACCTATAAACTGCAAACTGTCGGCTCATTTAGAAAGCAAGTATCAAAACGTACACAGCTAAAACAGTGAGTGAACAAGTTAATAATGTCCAGGGTTCAGCTTCAAAATCATTCCTTTACACAGTCATATACCTTTTCTTAAGGTCCGAAATTATAACATTTGAAATGGGGATTTAAAAATATTATATGTTTATTCAGTAGGCGAAGTAAAAGTATATCTATTGACTTTGTCGTTGAAAACAGATGTTTTTCGAACACTTAAAATGTGTATTGCAAATCTGTCTTTAAATGTAAGGTAGACTTTAACTACAGTCGACTCCCGTTATCTCGAGGTCCAAGGGACCCTCTGAAATACTTCGAGATATCCGTACCTCGACATATCAGATTTGCAGAATTGAGGAATAAATAAATCGACCAACAACATTTCAGAAATGAGTGTATAATTTGACTTCTAAAGTTAGAGATATATTGAAAATATTGTGGAAAAGAGGAGAAATTTCTCCGTTTTTCCAGAATATTTTGTTACCTTTTGTTAGATTTTCATGTTTAAACAGGGACCAGATTTTCACTTCGAGATAAGCGGTCATTCGAGATAAGCGAAATCGAGATAACGAGAGTCGACTGTATTAATATTGTTTGTACCAAAAAGAGTTCTAGATGGACGAGTTGCAATAGCTATTCGTATTAGATGATGGTGGTTCCCAGCGCCGTAGTTTAACTAGTGTTTTTAGCTCCGGCTAGCAGTGCCACGAACCCTCATCCTCATCACTGCTAGTAAATTCGCTTCATTTACATGTGTTTCATGGTTTACTGATGATAAAGAGGACTCTATGTGATCCGAAAACTTACTTGTTATTTGGCTGCATTAGTATTAAGCGCGAGATTTCGATGGAATAGAACTAGTTTTTTTCCCGCCGAAGACAAAAGGGGATATGGTAATGGTCTCCGTCTATCTATCCGCCCGTTCGTCCGTGCGTCCGTCCGTCACACTTTTGTCCGCAGCATAACTAGTACATAGAAGGAATATGAATTACATACACTTATTAGTGTAATGCTGATCGGAATAAGCGGAAAAAATGCGGCATTACAACAAAGCCGTTTTCTAATGGCATGTCTCAAATATTAATTGTCACGAAAACATGCCTATATAATTTCGACCCCAATAAAGCCCACTTTTATATAGTAAAACTGGGGTTTACAGGGGTATACATTATTTTTCTTATTTCTGCTTTAAAACATAGATTGTGGGTACTCGTTAGAACCGCCTCACCGAGGCGGTTCTAACGAGTACCCACAATCTATGTTTTGATCAGAAGTATGAAAAATATCAGAGTTTTTTATCTGAAAATTTTCAGTTTTTTGGAGGTAAAATTTTCTATACGTTTGAATAGGCATGTTTTCGTAATGTTGTCATAGGTCAAATTAGGACTTACCAAGGTCTCAATCTACATTACTGTTGGCAAGTGTTCTAAGACGGCATATAAGGAATTCATTTCACTAAACGCAATGACTGAACATTTTATTCGGAGATGGTCAAATGACCTGTCTTGTCAAACCCAATATATCTGCATCGTAATATAATAAACTAAAAGTCATATGTTAACAACAGCTGTATACCGTGGCTTATATTAAACTTTATCATTCTCTGGACTAATTAAGGAGACGATAAATCCATTTTTTTTGTATTTTCGTATTCCTAATGAGACAATTTGCATGAAATATCAAAAAGCCTTTTTTTCTGGGGGAAAAAATAAGAAAAGTATTTCAAAATGTCGTCTGCTGAACATTTTACCCAGGTTGGCAAGCGTTTACATATAATTTATTTGTAATAACCTACACCATGATTGTTATCACTATATGTATCTTTGTATCACGCATAACTACCTGCCAAATATGTATTATTTTTTGAGCCGCGACATGAAAAAAGGTGTCTTCGGGATAAATACAACTTCAGTTGACTCTCGTTATCTCGACCTCGCTTACAATGTATCTCGAATAACCGCTTATCTCGAATAGAAATCTTGCCCCTGCTTAAACATGAAAATCTAACAACAGGTAAAAAAAATATTGTGGAAAAGAGGAGAAATTGCTCCTAAGGAGCAATTTCTCCTCTTTTTCACAATATTTTCAATATATCTCTAACTTCAGGAGTCCAATTACATTACATATTTGTTAAATGTGGGTGTTCGAATTATTTTTTCCTCAATTTTGCAAATCTGATATGTCGAGGTACGGGTATCTCGAAGTATTTCAGAGAGTCCCTTGGAATTCGAGATAGCGAGAGTCGACTGTAGTGAGGATCCACATCAGACAGCAGAGATATATGTCCTGATCAGAAACTTTGCTATACTTCATGTTCTACAGTATCCAAATGCTTCTATGAGCGGGCAGAGAAGATCCTGATCAGTCTGCGCAGATGCGCAGGCTGATCTCGGCCTTCGCTGACGTATTTACCTGGAGATACCTTTTTCGCACGGTGAGGCTTACTTGTTTCTAAATGAGAACCTAGATCTAGGTTGTAATAATTTATAAAACTATACCTACATCAGCTTGTCATTCATAGTGTGTGTCTACTAAAAGTATATACCCATTGCCATATAAGGGTTTAATAACCTGTGTGTAAAAGAAAATGTACAAAAGGTTCCTCTGAATTATTAATGTAGTACACGTATATTTAAAGCCAAAAATAACTTTACAGCTTATATTTATGTGCTCCATTACGAAAACATGCCTATTCAAATATATTGAAAAATTCACCACCAAACAATGAAAATTTTCAGATAAAAAATTCTTTTTTTTTTTTATATTTCTGTTCACAACATAGATTGTGGATACTTGTTAGAACCGCCTCAGCGGGGCGGTTCTAACGAGTTCCACAATCTTTGTTTTTGAGCAGAAAAAAGGAAAATTAATGTATACACCTGTAAACCCCAGTTTTACTATATAAAACGGGGTTTAATGGGGTCGAAATTATATAGGTATGTTTTCGTGAGGCTACTGACTTTTGCTGAGTGAAATTTAAAAAGTTTTTAATGATGTTAAAGAACAACCATTTGTGCACATGATACACATTTGGGCCCTTTTTGTCAAAACAATTACCAAAAGGATCTCTCGAAAACAGAAGGGATCAAAATCAAAAGTTACAATGTTAATTCACTTTTGTAAGGTCACTGTACCTTATATACATATTTATTTCAGACGAACGACAACGCTTTATTCGCTTAGACATGTATTGAAAATTGTTCTTAAATTAACAAAAAGTCTGCGTTATCCATTGTGCAACTTCAGAACGCATCGAGTTTTATCGAGTCGGCCGTGTGATCAAACTTTACAATGTTTGTAATGGAAATCCTACAGGACATTGTCGTCCATTTTTCTTTTGACATGATCAGAACCTTTGCGACTTTTTCTGGCCATACCCTCTCTGTAGAGGTCCAATGACATCACCGTTTAAAACTTCCAAAATATCGGAGATATGGATTTTACGAGCGACGAAAGTTTACTATTGTTTTTATTGCAAGGGAGATAATTTCAATGTGAAACAACTTTGAGTAATTACCATTTAAAGCCAGACGGATCAGAAAAAATGTTTTTCAGGGAATTTTATGGACGAAAATTGACTTTCAGATTTTGTGTTGAAAAGTATGTTCTGCTTTTGAAGTTGCGAGAAAATCTGAAAATACTGTTTTCGATAAAAGTGCAGGGAACTCGAGACTGGAATCACTTACACGAATCACTCTCTCTTGAACACTGCTAGCCGTAGAAAACAACTGAATTAATTTATTACAACCAGATCAAAGTAGAAACAAAATTACTTATAAATAAACAGTGACAAGTTACTTTTGGTTTTGAGTGTATATGCAAGATCCACAGTACTTTAATTCCTAACGCCCATGGGTGTAGACAATCTTAGAGTTGCCATTACTCCGGAAGCATTTTATGAAAGGTCATGGACTGGTCCAATGCTATTTCCTATGGACTATTCATACAAGTATTAGCTTTCATAAAAAGCTTGGTCTACGCAAAGCATAGCTCAAGCTTTTTGTGAAAACTATTACGTGATTATAATAAACATTGAGCAGAGCAGTCCATGGACTATAGCATTGGACCAGTCCGTGACCTTTCATAAAGTGGTTCCGGTGTAATTGCAAACTAAGATTGTCCACATCCATGGACGTAAACGATAAAAAGACTAGATCTTATATAAACTGTATTTATTCTTTTTGTATTGTGACACATTAGGGGACAATTTGTATGAAATGTCAGATAGTATAGAAGATGTCCCATTAGCTCAATCTCCTACCAATGACTGAGACCAATGCCACGATGAGGAAGAGCACACATATCAAGACCGATAGTACACACGCCACTAGAAAAAGAAAAGCAAAGCATCCAGGGCTCAGTTGTTCAAAGCGTCGTTAGCTTAACGAGCTCGTTAAAGGTCATTTCGTTAACTGTTTTAGCGGATTCAATATACAATATTCTGATATTTTTTTGCTGAAAAAATGTGGGTAGCTTTTGCACTGCAAAAGCTACCCACATTTTTTCAGCAAAAACTTTCAGCATATTTGCGTATCACTTGATGTAAATTTTAACGAATCGTTAACTAACGACATCGTTAGTTTTGAACAACTAGGTCCAGCTCTTTCTGCCAAACAAGGTGACCATAATGCTAGACAGGATCCACTAAACATCACAATAAGACAACGAACAGGAAAAAATATGAAGAACAGCCCCCGCAACCTAATTTCTGGGAAAACACGAAAAGTATTTCACAATGTCGTCTGGCGAACTTTTTACCCAGCATGCTAAGCGTTAATACACTTATTGATATTACAGGTCATCCTGTTGAAAACTAGGGAAAAAAGCAATAATAATAAAAAAAAATCAGCAATTTGTCGACTGCTTAATTGTCTTTGATAATGGAAAAGGATATGTGCCCAAACGACGAAACGGTACCTTCTGACACGTGCACCAACGAAGACTCAAATCAGCCAGCGCATCTTCGCTGCAGTCCTATCAACGTTTGTTGTCCGCATAAAGAAATTATGAATCCTTGGCTATCCAAAATTTGCCAGTGAACATTCTTATCAGACTGCGCGAATGCGCAGGCTGATCTGAATTTTAACTGGGCGCACATATCCGAAGGTACGTATTCCGCCGTTTGGCCCATATGCTTTTATAATATTTCAGGTCATCCCGTTCAAAACATCTCCGTTCCAGTCTCCATAGCAAATGTTGGGTATCCATTATACGGTAATATGTATTCTAGGATTACTTCAGGGAGGGACTGGGCTGCAATCTTCCAGCCAGATAGATAAAATTGTAAGTATTCTGCTGATAAACAAGTATTATTCCAACTATTCTTTTCAGGTAAATGGATACGCTTTCAGGCAGTACCCAGCAAATACACAACGTCGCAACAACGTTGTTACAAAGTTGCAGAGACGTTGTAACGACGTTATTGCGACGTTGTGTTTGCATATTGCAACAACGTCGTTACAACATCATCACTGCAAGGTCACGACGTTGCAGCGACGTTGTAACGACGTTGTTGCGTCGTTGTGTGTTTGCTGGGTAGAGCTCTGATGAAGTAATTTTCCTTTCCTCTGGAAAAGTGTTTTTTTTTCTTCTTTTTTTCTAAAAAGGAAGAATTTGCTCCACTTGGGAGCAAAGTGTTGCCTGTTAAAGTAGAGCCCTTCCAGAAGGGGTTTGGTGTATAGGAAAGCAAACAGGAAGCCAGCAAAATTATCTACCTTACAAACAATGATGGGAAATCTACCAGGTGTTTCAATGCCATTAAATCATGGGCAATGCAAAACAGTGGAATAGAATTTATCTATAGAAAAAAAAAAGAAACGCTTTCAATGAAAACATTTATCCTAGGCAACCATAAGAAAAACTAGTGACACGAACATGCGCTTAATAAAACAAGTACGAAGGTACACGGAAACTCGTAACAACGGAATTGGTTTATATTTATTTAAGTTGGGTTTTTACGGCTCAGTCAACCCGTTTCCTCTCTAAGTGGTTAATTAGAACTTATGCACATACTTTTGTCAGTATCTGACGTTTCTTTTTTAAATCAGCGGAAGAGGTGATGGTCGTAGAAATTATTTCATGATCCCTCTCCATGAAAGTTATGTGAGCTGAAGTTCGAACTCGTGACCTCTGGATCTGCAGTCAGAAGCGCTTCCGACTGAGCTCTGGATTCCGGCACATACAACACTGAAATGGTCCTCCCAAAGCATTGAGTAAGGGTTTAGTTTAATTGCTGGCATGCTAAAGCTGGTATGATGGGTTAGTGCCGTAGTAAATGCTGGTGTCTGTAGCTGCCTTCCTTTACTCGTAACTGATGTGGGTCTATGCGGGCTGTCTGTTATCTCATCATTTATGTTCGCAACCCCTCCCTGATGAACACAAACATCATTAACATTCTTATATTTTATTATAGTTTGATCAAATTCGCATCGAAACGCACAGTTTGTTTCATGTCATTATCATTATCAACTGGAGATACTGGCGGAATCCACAGTCACGGAACACAGCCCTTCCAAGGCACCAGGCAGGGCAATGACTACACAAAGCAACACATCACGAAAACATGCCTATATAATTTTGACCCCCTTTAACCCCACTTTTATACAGTAAATCTGGGGTTTATTTTCTTATTTCTGCTCAAAACATAGATTGTGGGTATTCGTTAGAACCGCCTCGCCAAGGCGGTTCTAACGAGTACCCACAGTCTATGTTTTGAGCAAAAATATAAAAAAAATATCAGAGTTTTTTATCTGAAAATTTTCAGTTTTTGGAGATGAATTTTTTCTATATTTGAATAGTCGTGTTTTCGTAATGACTAAGAAACGAATAGAAATAGCAAAAGAATAGTGACTATGGTCGCATCAGCCCTGCTACGCCTCCTCTGAAATAAACAAGCACTGTTTTATAACATCTTTGGCTGACTATTTCACCTACTTTCCAGCTAGCAGTCTGTTTAAATCTGCATCAGACTGTTTTCGGCCGAACAGGAATCCTGTTGGGCCGATAACGGACTAATATAAATTGCAGTTGAATTCTAGCTGGGTTGTTTTGTTTCAGTTTGCTATCATAATCAATGAATATAAAGGATGTGACGTCAGTATTCTTCCGGATACAATAGACTGGTGTAATGGAACCTTGAATACTTTCAATTTGCTCCCAGATTTTACCGCTTGTCAAGCAGAGGACGAGTTGGACACCTACTTACTCTGCAGAAACGGCTTATGGTGGAATGGGGAAACACGTAAGTCCTGTCCAGTTTGGTGTATTCGTCCATCAAGTTGGTGTGTCCATGTTATGTATAACCCCATGTTTTCCTACAATATATAGTGAAAACAGGAATATGTAGATGTTGACATTTTGAGCCTGATTTTCAAACTTTGACAATTTATAAACCAGCTTTTTAATTTGTTTATTACGTCTTGCATTTTGTACTGCATAAATTTGTCTTTATATGCTTAATAACCAAATTCTTACCATTTTCCATAGTATATGGTGATTGGTTTTACAATGTATGGCTAACATAGCTTTAGAAAAGAGGGTATATCGGTAATTTTTATTTCTAAACAGATCACATGTTGCGAATACTCATTCGAAGCATCTTGCAGAGTACCTACAACATATGTTTCTTTTCTGTGGAAAAAAAGGTGGTGGGGTCGGTTCTGTGGAAAAATGAAGGTGGGCTGGGTTGAGGATATCAGTATTTTTATTAAAAGTAGCTTATCTGAGGCTATGATTGAGAAGTATATATTTTTACATAAGTGTGTTAACGTAATAACCATGCAGTGACCATATTATGTCGAAGCCTTGTCATGGGAAAATATACCCTCTGGGCAAATAAGGATATGCGAAAACCTAGATCAGCCTGCGCATCCGCGTAGTAGGGTTTGGGTCTTTTTATATACTTAATAGTACTGCTTCCAAGCAGTTACGATTTTACAGTCCGATCAAAAAGCTGGATCAGTTGAGATTCTCAATTTCTCCAGATCAATATCGCGCACTCTAAAGGCTTTTTAGGTTGACGTCATGACGGAATTGTCCTATGTCTTAAACCAACCAAACGCTAATTATTTGAAAGGAATAAAACTACTTAACCAGGGAAACCCACACAATTATGAAGCGCACAAAACTCATTTTTCCGAAAACAATAAGGATTGTCATTTCATGCGAATTATATCCATAGCAGACAAAATATGAATTAACGTTAAGTCTTATTTTATCTTAATATTCAAACGATTTACTAAACCGCGAACGTTATTTTCTCGAAAACGTGAGAAAAATATTATGTCGTCTATTGTTATGAATGACCTTTTAGGGTTAATATGCAAGATATATGGGCCGGCGCACGATAAAACCTACAATATGATTTGTGCGAACAGCGAAGACTCAGATCAGCCTGCGCATCCGCGCAAATTGATCAGAGACTTCGCTGAACACAAGTGTATTCTACAGCCTCTGGGCTATCCAAAGAAGAATAAATGAGAATCCCTGCCATACTTGGTGGATGTACAAGCTGATCTGAGTCTTCACTGGTCGCACTTTTCCTTTTTGAATTTTTGTCGTGCGCTGTCTCATATCATAAATACATTACTATCAGTCACGTGATCTGATGCTCTGTATCAAGTCTAATGGACGTTCCCAGATCCCCGAAGCACACTCGACGCAAGCGTCTGATGTGATCCTGTAATCTGGAAATATGTACTGTTCGGATATGACTGAAGGCACATCATCTTTTTTTCACATCTCATGCCGTAGTCATGTGAAAAGATTTGTATTTGCTCAGCTCATTTATGGAGCTCCGGTCTACACCTCCTAGCAATAACGCAGGTTTCAGACTCAAAGGAGGAACATATATAACAAGGAAATGGTCATCCGTGTAAAACAAGGATATGGTCTGTTCCTTCTTTAACCCTTGTCCTGCTGAACCCGTATATACCCTGCCTTTGCAAACAGTGTAGATACAGATCAGTTGGCTTCTGAAGAAGCCAACTGATCTGTATCTGCACTGTTTGCCATTAAGTTTGTGAATTTATATCAACAATCTAGATCGAGTAATCAGATTGGCTGAAAATTAGAAATAGGCAGGGCATCTAATTTATTCAGCTGGACAAGGGTTAAGTTTGAAACTTGCATTATTGCAAAAAAGATGTAGTCTGAAGCTCAACGTTCTCGTGGGAAACAAGATTTAATTTAACCTGGCTATAAACAAAGGTATTTCATCTTCATTTTGTGGAAGTTTTGTTTTTTATATCTTCTTCGATGTGGACTGGTTTCATTTTCAACCAGCAGTCTTCAAATGAACTTAGGTAGCAATATGGACTCAATATTCTGATATTTGCCGCTGGCTTTTTCTAAGAAAGGTCTAAGAATGTGAAAGTATATGAAAATGTTCTTGGGTAATAGCCGCAGAAGAACAAGATATTTCCTGACATCCGAATCAAATACCGTGTTAGCAGAGTCAATGCAACAGGTAGGGAATTTCTAACAAGATAACTGTTTCTTCATATCAGGGGTATATTTATTTAGTAGTCAATAAATATAAACTTAAACTTTAATGAAACAAAAATCTTTTAGTATATATTATTGTACTATATTAGCCCATTGTAGTCTGGAGACCCTTAAAAGGGTAATAGGCAAACAGTGCAAGCCCAGATCAGACGCCGCAGAAGGCGGCGTCTGATCAGGGTCTCCACTGTTTGCAAATGATTTAGCCATTTTTTTCTGTAGGAATATCTTAAACTCGTAGCCGAACGTACCTAAAATTGAAATTGGCTTTTTCCAATATATAGTATGGGAAAGTCTATTCAGTGTAAAATGGGTTAATGTTGAAAACAGAATGAATTTATTTTGTAACACAACTTCAGTAGTGTATGGTCAAGATGCTGATGCCTATTTTACAAAAAAAAAAAAAAAAAAGAAAACGCACACACACACACACACACACACATACACACACACACACACACACACACACACACACACACACACACACACAAACTGGAGTGTTCTATAATCAGTCTTAAATTCGATTCCCATGCAGTGATTACAGAAATGAATGAACCGTGCCATGGGAAAAGTACCGTCGGGGCATGTACAGACTGTAAAGTATGATCAGGGCCTCCGAGCTCCACTTACAAAATCGTTGGATTTTGTAGATTTTTTAGAATCATAATAAACATACTAATCAGATTAAGAGGCTTCTGATAGCAATATTATTCTCATTTTGAACCTTTGTCACTTTCTGGACAAATCAGCAGAACACAAAATGATTATATTTTCCCCTGAAAATAAGCTTACTTTTAATAGCGTTTTGTGAGTGTTTTCATTGCTCTCAAGGGCTATTCCTTTTAGAATCTATTTACAGTCGACTCTCGTTATCTCGAATTCCAAGGGACTCTCTGAAATACTTCGAGATATCCGTACCACGACATGTCAGATTTGCAGAATTGAGGACAAAATAATTCGAACAACCACATTTAACAAATATATATGTAATTGGACTCTTGAAGTTAGAGATACATTGTATATTGAAAATATTGTGGAAAAGAGGAGAAATTGCTCCTTCTTTTCCGCAATATTTTTTCCGTGTTGTTATATTTTCATGTTTAGGCAGGGACCAGATTTTCACTTCGAGATAAGCGGTCATTCAAGATAAGCGAGGTCGAGATAACGAGAGTCACTTATCTTCGCTACAGCTGGTTCTAATGACGTGTGGCGGCAGTAAAATGTCTAGCCATACCGCTGTAGTGCTGTTATATTTTCAGGTCATTTGTGTTCATTGTACCCATTTCAGGATTTTAGAAAATGTATGCTAGGTTCACTAATGAGGCCAAAATGACTGCAATTTCTAGTTTGGTCCAGGAAACTTTGACTTGGCTGTTTTTCTCAGCTGTCTGAGTGTGTGCATTGCTCTCACGGACCATTCTTTTTAATATCTATTTGACCTTTCACACAAGCCTATCTTCCTAGAAATCTAAAATTATTTCAAAATGCTGTCTGTTGAAATATTTACCCAGCAATGCTAAGCTTTACAAATACGTATATTTTTACAGGTTTCAGGCATACAGGTAGGAGCAAACGAAGCGCTATCAGTGCAGTGGTTGCACGAGAGAAGCAATACACGTGTACTTGGTTATGTGCCCCAGCAGTATCAGGTAAGGAAACTGCAGCTGGATGATGTAATGAATGCTGTATCATATTGCCTATAACTGGCTTAACTGTAATTGATACAATTTCAAGGGAGACAACTTTGTCAAAATTGATTTTACTCCCCTCAAAAAGGGGCATACTCTGAAAGGACAGAATTTGCTCCCCTTGGACTAACTCTGAAAGGACAGAGTTTGCTCCCCTTAGGCCACCTCTGAATGGGCAGAATTTGCTCCCCTTGGGCCACCTCTGAAAGGACAGAATTTGCTCCCCTTAGGCCACCTCTGAAAGGACAGTATTTACTCCCCTTGTATCATCTCTGAAAGGACAGACTTTGCTCCCCCTAGGCCAACTCTGAAAGGACAGAATTTGTTTCCCTTGGGCCAATTCTAAAAGAACAGAATTTGCTCCCCTTGGACCAACTCTGAAAGAACAGAATTTGCTCCCCTTGGGAAATTTTATTTACCTTTTAGAGTAGACCCCTTTTAGAAGAGAGACTAGGTGTGTTGGAAGACTGCAAAATGGTTGAAAATCGTTTACTTGTGTCTTAAGACCTTAAATAGTATATAATCTAAATCACAAAACCAGAAATGACGCTAAACCAAAATGAAAAACGCTGTAGCTACATACAAACTGATGGTGACACCAACTTCAGAGGTTCTATAATAGGATGGCACTGTTATGATGATGTCTCAGACTTGGTTTCTTTAGAACATTTTGTTTCTGCAAGGTACGGTAAATTAATACACCCAAAGTTTCAAATTAAGATATTTTTTGCAGACAGGAAGCTGCCTCCATAGTATTTCAAACCTTTCTGTTTCCACTCTTCTTTCAACAAATGCTTTTCTGTAAGAGTACAGACAACCCTATTTATACCGACACTCGATACAACGACGAAATTTGGTAAAATGACAATTTGACTGTCAGGAAACCGTCGCTTAAGAGGTAACAATAAGTCACAAATATGCAAGAACATTGAACTTAATACCTTAAAGAAATATATATTTTGCATATTCGTTAGAATTGCCTCAGTGAAGCGATTCTATCAAATATCCAAAACATGTTCTGTGAGGATATATGCACAAAAAATACCTTTAGTACATATCAATCTGCTCATTAAGTATTCTGTACAACAGCAAAGTCATTTTAATGTCAACTTCTTTGGGAACAAATGCTGTCGTTGTAACGAGGATTCACTGTATTACACAAATTGAATGAAAGCGATTATTTTCTTATCAGTTATTTGTCGTAGTGATGCATCCGTTTATCTGAATTTAATACTAAAATGATCCAATTTTTAATGATAATCACGCCTCTGTGTGTGTTATGGCTCTCAATGGGCCATTCTTATTAGAATCTATTTATCTTTACTACAGCTGGTGTCAATGCTCGTGGCGGCCGTAAAACGCGTTTTTTTTTTTGTTAATTTTTATGTAGGTTTATATGTCCTAGTCATTCCATTCTGGAAATTTGGAAAAAAATATATGCGGATCACTGATGAGGCATAACTGACCGAAACTAGCTACTCTTGAACAGAAAGTTCGACACTCTGTCATTCCGTTATCTAATTATGACTGAAACCCCCTTTTGCAGAAATGGATTTGTCAGAATTAAGACATGGACGTCGAATGTCAGAAACTCGGGGGTGAAAGGGTTAAACAATGGAAATGTAAAATATTTAGAGTTACGTATAATAACAGATTTATCTAAGCGTTGGGTTCACACTTCTTTTCTTTATTGCTTTCCAGTAGATTCCAAACATTGGAACAAACAGTATAAGGAACATGTACATATCCAAAATCAGAACAGATATGTATTTTGATTATAAGCGCAATTGTATTTTATGGTCAATTTCATATTTAAACTTTTACAGATGCGTTTGGAAAGAAACCACCCACCTACGAATTTTGTCCTAACTCTACGATATTATATCCGGTTGGAAACTCCACCCAAGTTACACATGAGTGGCAGTATCCTGTTGTTACAGATCTGGACGGTAACATAACAAGGTGAGCATTTAAAGGGTATCGACGCGCATTGAAGCCAGCGTCGCTGTTAAAGTAGTTTTGTCTCCCTTCTGAAAAAGGATCTACTCTAAAAGGAAACTATTTGCTCCCACGGGGTACAAATTCGTTATTTTTAGTGTACACTTCTTTTCAGAAGGAATTGCTGTGTCATAAAACAATCAGGGCCCAGTTGTTCAAAGCGTCGTTAGCTTTACGAGCTCGTTAGTGGTCAGAATGTTTACTGTTCTAGTAAGTGCAATATCTAATTCACATGCATTTTTGCTGAAAAAATGTAAAGCTACTCACATTGTTCAGCAAAAAAATATTACCGTATATGCCATATGTAATGATCCAAGTTTTAACGATACGTTAACTAACGGCATCATTAGTTTTGAACAAATGGGCCCAGGAAGTTATGTTATGTATCATTTGCAAAATGGCCGAAAATCAACTAAGTGATCCGGTCCATTTAATAAGGACTTGTTATTTGTCACATCCGTGAGACCCAAACTGTTTGGTAAATTGTAATCACAGTTACTTCATACCTATTCATGAATTCTAACATTTTACCCTAACACACACGCACGAGCGTTAACAGGAAATGCCTACATTGTAATTTTGTCGTAACTCATCTTAACAAATAATAGGTGATTGACAAGATTCAATCATCACAGACTTTGAGGTAATAAAATTAACTGATAACTAAATAAGAGTCAGGTAAGCACACACACACACACACACACACACTTCTTTTCAGAAGGAATTGCTGTGTCAGAAAACAATCAGGGCCCAGTTGTTCAAAGCGTCGTTAGCTTAACGAGCTCGTTAGTGGTCAGAATGTTAACTGTTCTAGTAAGTGCAATATCTAATTCACATGCATTTTTGCTGAAAAAATGTAAAGCTACTCACATTGTTCAGCAAACAATATTACCGTATATGCCATATGTAATGATCCAAGTTTTAACGATACGTTAACTAACGGCATCATTAGTTTTGAACAAATGGGCCCAGGAAGTTATGTTATGTATCATTTGCAAAATGGCCGAAAATCAACTAAGTAATCCGGTCCATTTAATAAGGACTTGTTATTTGTCACATCCGTGAGACCCAAACTGTTTGGTAAATTGTAATCACAGTTACTTCATACCTATTCATGAATTCTAACATTTTACCCTAACACACACGCACGAGCGTTAACAGGAAATGCCTACATTGTAATTTTGTCGTAACTCATCTTAACAAATAATAGGTGATTGACAAGATTCAATCATCACAGACTTTGAGGTAAAAAAATTAACTGATAACTAAATAAGAGTCAGGTAAGCACACACACACACACACACACACACACACACACACACACACACACACACACACACACACTTATACACACACACGCACGTACGCATGCACGCGCGCGCGCGCAAATATACGCGCGCACGTACGCACACTCGAAATCGAATTTCATTTCTATCTCAAGTGTTTTTGTGCATGTGATTATCTTCAAGTATAATTTTTCTATAGCCTAAAGTTATCCTCCATCACAGACTACCAGTTACCATGCCAGATAATGTACCCTTATTGTGAATGTCGTTAAGTAACACATTAACTTCTCTGTAAACTATTTTAAAGTTTTCCTCTTTTACAGGCTATGAGTAGTTTACTATGTCAGTAAATGTACCTTTGTAGTCACACTGAAAGCGAAGTAAGCATTTCTTACCCGACTGCGCAGATAACCACGTCATTTGTAGTTGTTTTATGCCCAGGAAAGGATCGGAATGGCATACACATTCAAAAACAGTAGCTATGATATGAAATTATTATTTCCCTTCAAATTTGTGATACTCTTAAAGAACTACATTTTCTCCCTTTGTGAGCAAAGACTTTTGATTAAGAGAAGTTTCCATTTCTGAAAGATTTATAATACTACGGTGGCAGAAGAAGCGTTCAGGCGTAGCCATTCACCTAAATCGGAATAGAAGCCACAATGTCAGAAAACATGTCTTCGAACATTTGCGCCTAGCAAAAATTCAGATCAGCCTGAGCATTTGCAATTGTCTAATCAGATTATTCACTGGGAACATTTAGGATAGTCAATGATGCAACGTTTCCTTATGCGGACAACAAGTACTCAAAATAGCCTGCGCGGAAAGCGCAACATTACAAATACACCTATTCGAATATATTGAAAATTTCACCATCAAAAAATGAAAGTTTTCAGATAAAAAATTCTGATATTTTTCATATTTCTGCTCAAAACATAGATTGTGGGCACTCGTTAGAACCGCCTCGACGAGGCGGTTCTAACGAGTACCCACAATATATGTTTTTGAGCAGAAATAAGAGAAATAATGTATACCCCTGTAAACCCCAGTTTTACTATATAAAAGTGGGGTTTAAGGGGGTCAATATTATATAGGTGTGTTTTCGTGATGAGCTAATTTAATCTTCCTTGGCGCACATGTCAGAAGGTACGTTTGCTAACATTGCTCATATGTTTACCTATGTTTGCTGTTTCAACTTCTTAATGGTTCTAATTGTCTTTTTTAAAGCTTTGAACAAATCCTCGGACCAACATCTCCATCCATGTTTCAAGCCTCTAAATCTCCGGGGAACATGTATCACATATCTTACATGGCAGAAGATGACGACAGACTGAAATGGCCGTGTTCATTCATCATAAATGCTGAAAGTATGTTGATATATATTATATGGAAATACTGCAGACTCTTGTTGTCTCAAACACTGGTAACCCAAACTAAAATTTAAGTGAAAATAATAATTTTGGTTTAGCTTGATAGATGTGCCTTAAATTTCCACAATTTTCCAGTTTTTACACAAATTACTGTTTATTTTATACCGAATGTTCTGGTCCCTCGGAATTCCAGATAACGAGAGCCGACTGTACATTTTTTTTTCGTTTTGGCTCTAGTACTCTACATTACACAGACGTTTGGGTTGTCTTCAAATGAATCGGAGTGCAAAGGTCCCATTCAATCTGCCTAAATGCGCATTTGTTGTACCTCAATGGATCGCTGGATACAGTAACAGGTATTAATGCAGGAAAAGTGCAGGTTATGCCCAGATAGATCTGAATCTTTGCATTGTATATATTTTTGAAAATGCAGTTTTAAGGCGGACCGACATAATTTCAAGGGAGGCAGCTCTACAAGTTTTTTTTCTGCCTCCCGTTTGAAAAAGGGTATAACTAAACTGAAAACTAAAAGGGACACATTTTAGTTCACATGAGCTATTGTGACCATTCGCCGTCCGTCGTTCGTCATCCGTCCGTCCATCCGTCGTCCGTCCTTAAACATGTTTGAACGACTGCTTATCTGAAACTCCTGGGCCAATTTTCGTCACATTTCAAGTGAAGCATTCTGTTAATGGGGATTGGAAATTTGTTCAAACGGTTACGGTCCGTTAATCAAAATGGCCGCCCTGCCGATGTATGGTAAAAACACTTAAAAATCTTCATCTCCAGAACCAAGAAAGTTTCAAGGCTGAATTTTGGTATATAGCATTATGGACTCAAGGTCTACCAAGTTTGTTCAAATGATGGTCGTAGGTTGATCTTTGATCTTTTTACGGCAAGGTCAAATTTGCATCCCCATGCATTGGTATGAGGAAAATATTGAAAAGTCATTTTCTCAAAATGTATTAAAGACTAATGGCTGAAACTTACTATGAGTGATTAAAGTAGTAAAACATTTTAGTTTATGATCACCATTTTGTCCCCTGGGGGTTATCTGCCCTTGCCCCTGGGATATATACATGTATAAAATTGTGTAATTTTTAAATGTCTTCTTCTCTGAAACCACTCAAGCAATTTTCACCAGAGTTCACATGATACCTTCTGTTGAAAGGGTATTGCTAATATGTATAAATGGTTTCGCTCCCTCGAACAAAATGGCCGCCATGCCCATATATAGTATAAAAACACTTAAAACTCCTCTTCTCCAGAAACAAGAAAGCTTTGGGGCTAAATCTTGGTATATAGCATCATGGACTCAAAGTCTACCAAGTTTTATTCAAATGATGGCCATAGGTTGACCTTTTTACGTCAAGGTCAAATTTGCATCCCTATACATTTACATGGGAAAAATGTTAAAAATTCATTTTCTCAAAATGTGTTAAAGACTAATGGCTTACAATATATGATTACTTTAAGTATATGATTACTTTCATATATGATTAAAGTAACAAAAAAAAAAACAAAAAAAAAAACATTTTTTTTTTTTTTTTTTATGATTTATTTCATTTTTCCACTAGCATGTCAAATATCATACAACATTCAATATAATAATTCATATAAAGTGTGCTTTTTACTAATATCCATTCATAAATGCTTTCATACAAAATTTAATGGCGATATGTAAAGCTTAGCATTACATCCACAGAAGCACAATAAGAATCATAATAAGCTTTTATGCTAGGCGTCTGGAGAGTTATTTTGTTCAGTAACTGTATACCGGGATCACTAAGCGCTTGACTGAACACCATAGAGTATGCATGTATGTATATAAATATATATACATACATACATAGGATTTGGTGTAGCTTTCACGTTTGTATACGCAGCAGCGGCTTATTTCAGGTAAGTTTATTATTATTATTATTATTATTATTGTTATTATTGTCTTTTTTAAATATATATTAATTGCACTATCATGAGGAAAATGTCCGGTTCGACTGGACTGCCTTGTGTAATCGGACCCCACATTTTCATCTCACAGGACAAAAACAGGAATCACGTATTACTCGAGCAAGGCTCGAACGGACATTATGAATGTACATTTACATGGACGCCTCACGTGTGACCCGAAAATGGTTCGAAACCACATTATGAGTTTACCGTTGATATTGACTATAATTCCAATAAATTTAACCATTTTCCCCAGTGTTTTATAAATATTGGATAACGATCAGTTTTAATCGCTATCATTTTTTCAATATGTATAAAAAAGGTGACTCTTTTTATCCATTCTGCTATACTTGGTCGATTGCCATTTATACGGCATTTATAGATGTAATATCTAGTTAAAATCAATATGTAATTGATCGATTTATTATTTTCAGTTACATTTGTTATACCTAGGATGGCTCGTTGCATGTCTATATTAAGTAAATAGTTACTTTTTTCATATATCCACATTTCAATATGTTCCCAAAATTCCATTATTAGGGTACAATACCAAAATATGTGCTCAAGCTTTTCTGGGAAACGTTTGCAAAAGTTACATAAATTATCTTGTTTAATGTTACACTTAAATAAAAAATCGTTTGTCGCTAAAATTCGATGGAGTAATCTATATTGAAACCAATGTAATTTAGTATTATTACAACTTTTTGCGGGGATATTGTACAGTTGTGACCAATTTAAATGGATTGGTTCAAATATTGTGTTCCATTTAACTTGACTGCTTGGAATGATATTCTTTTTGTTAATTAGTTCATACATATCCCTACTTCCTCGTTCATTTTTCAATAATACTTTTATTTTAAATGGTAAATAATTGTTTGTTAATATGTTAGTATTTATTGCAATTCCTTTATTTCTAATATACAGTTCTACCGCTGCTCTAACACCATAAAACTGTATAAAATTGGTTTGCACCTCAAACTTTTGAATGAACTGATTATAGTTCATGAGACGTCCATCATCATTGAATAGGTCTTTAATTTAGTGAATGTGCTTATCATACCAATGCCGATAGAAAATTGCTTTATTATTAATTTTTAATTCTTTATTATTCCATAAGTTTGTTGACAATATGTCCTCAAATTTAGTGGGAATTTGTTTTTCACACACAACTAGCCATGCTTCCAATACGTTATTCCAGAACTTATTATTTTTATTTGTTTTTAAGAATCGGGCGAAGTCTAGGCCTCTGTTAATTAAATCTTCTACTTTCGAATATTTTGTTTCAAAAATAGTTTTGTATTTTGAGTCATTTATTATTAACCGTCTTATCCATGTTGATTTCAGTGCATAAATATAATTTCTTAAGTTTATCATTTTTAGCCCTCCAGTTTCGTAGTTTTGCATTAATAGTTCTCTTTTAACTCTATCTGTTCCTGACTGCCAAATAAAGTGAAAAAAATTCTTTTGTAATGTATATATAACTTCATCTTTTTGATCTGGTAGAGCTATAAATAGGTGGTTTAATTTAGATATAATTAGTGTTTTTAAAACTGTTATACGCCCGAACGGAGTCAGTTTTCTTTTAGACCACTGTTTCAATTCGATATCGATTTGTTTGATTTTTTCTTTATAGTTGATTTCAGTCATTGTATCGAGATTGCAAGAAAATTTTATTCCTAGAATTTCGAAGTCTGTTTGATTCCAATTTAGTTTTAGTCGATGATTAAAGGTTTCCCCACTAAACTTTCTACATCCTATCCATACCGCTCTTGTTTTTGAATTATTCACTTTCAGACCCGACATGCTTGTAAATAAATTTAAAATTGAGATAGCTGTTTCTAGCGATTGTTGTGACCCATCTAGTATTATGGTTGTATCGTCAGCAAACTGAGATAATAAATATTCCACATCTCCAATTTTTATCCCATTAATTGCAGCATTTTGTTTTAGCATCAACGACAAGACTTCTGCACATAATAAAAAAATATAGGAAGAAGAAGGGTCGCCTTGTCTGCAGCCTCTGCCTATACTGAAAAAGTCTGATAGGAAGCCACTTTGGATTATAGCGGACAATATATCATTGTAAAGAACAGAAATCCACTTTTTAATTGACGGACCAAAATTAAAAAAATCTAAAACATCTGCAATGAATTCCCAAGATATGGAATCAAAGGCTTTTTCAAAGTCTACAATTAATAGCAGTCCAGGTATATATTCCTTATCTACATGATCCATTATGTCATATATAAGTCGCGTGTTTTCACCTATATAACGGCCACTGATAAATCCTGTTTGATCGGAAGATATAAGTTTTGGTAGTACAGATTTTAACCTGTTAGCAATACATCCTGAGGCAATTTTGTAAATAACGTTTAACAAAGTAATTGGTCGCCAGTTCTTTAGAAAATGCCTTGGTTTATCCCCTTTCGGTATGCATGTTATAATACCTTGTCTTTGTGTAATTGAGAATTTACCCATTAAGTAACCCTCATTGATCCCACGCTTTATAAAGGTTTTTAGATCTTTGAAGAAAAATTTGAAAAATTCCACAGTGAACCCATCTGAGCCTGGACTTTTGTTATTTTTCATGTTTTTCAGTACATGTGCTATTTCATCTTCCGTGATTTCTCCTTCTATTTTTGATCTTTCCAGTTGTGTCAAAATAGGATGATCTAAAGTATTTAAAATTTCTTGATAATCTGTTTCTTGACTTCTCTCTTTACCTTTATATAGATCAGAGTAAAAGTGTTTTATTTCCTTTAAGATATCTTGTTGCTCCTGTATTATATTACCATCATCTGTTTGAATTTTTGGTACTGTTTTATTTATATAATTTCTAGCTTCTAAACTACAAAAATATTTTGTTGGTTTTTCACCTTCCTCTGCCCATTTTATTTTTGCTCTAATCATTATACCTTGTATTCTTTCTTTACGTAAATTTTCAAGTTCTAACTTTTTGTTTTTTATCATTTCGGTATCAATATGTTCTAATTCTTCCATCTGTTCAATTTCTTTTTCTAATTTTTCTTCTTTTTGTTGATTTTGTTTTTTCTTATATGAGGAATAAGAAATTGTTTTGCCGCGTATTTCCATTAATAAAGTTTCTAGAAATAGTTGATCTGAAATTGTTAACTGTAGATCATTTTCGTTACTTAAAATGTATTCTAAATTATACACCGGAATCATATATTGTTGTTTCAAATTTTGAATACAGTTTTTAACTTCTTTAACATAATCCTTATCTTTTAATAGACTATTGTTGAATTTCCATAAACCGCGTCCTCTCTTAAAATCATTTATTTGAAAGGTGATAACAATAGTCGAATGATCTGATCTGTAACTTGGTAAGATTTTATGACTTAGAATGCTGGGCATAAAGTTTTGTGTAACTAAAAAGTAATCTAGCCGTGCTTGTTTAAGTGAATTTGGTTTTCGCCATGTATATTTCCTTTCAAATTCATATAATTCTCGGAATGGGTCCACTAAGTTAAATTCCTCTTTTATTGATAAAATACATTCCTTTGCCCTGGGGTTATTTACATGTAAATAATTGAAAGAGTCCAGATTCTGATCTTGAATTACATTAAAATCCCCACATAAGATACATGTATCATTACCTATTTCTTCTATATAATTAGCTATATTTCTAAAAATGTCCGGCGAATGTTCGTTTGGCCCGTATATGTTGACTAAAGTTAGACGTTTTGCTTCGATTTCTAAATCTAACAAAATAAAATTGCCATCACCATCCGTTTTAGATTTTAAGACTTTATACTCTAAATTATTATTGAATAAAATACACACTCTTTTAGCGTTTGATGTATAGGAGCTACAATATATATTCCCACCCCACTCTGCGCGGATATATGGTTCCAGACTTTCAGTGAAATGGGTTTCTTGGAGACAGCAAATGTGGAATTGTTTATTCCGTAAATAATGAAATATATCCTTGCGCTTTTGTGGATCATGCAATCCCCTTACATTCGAGGATGATATTCTAATCTGGTTATGCGACGCCATTCATTACTAAAAACATATATAGAAACAGCAATTAAACAGCACATAAACAAAAAGTGACATAATACAACAAGCTCTTGCTTCTAGACTGCCAGCGGTTTTTATAATATATAGAAATGAAACATACAAATATAGAAAAGGAAAAAAGAAAACAAAATGAATAAGATAACTCGTGCTTCCACACTGGTGCATACTTAACGCACACGCAGGTATATAACCTTTATATTTCAAAAAGTCTTTTCATGGATATATTGTCAAAATTGAAGTTTTTAGTATCATGTATGGCAACTAAATTTGTGTGCTGAAATAAATAAATAAACAAATAAGGAAATAAATAAATAAATAAAAAACAGATCAATGTAATGTAATCGACTGATACATATATGAAGAGCTAAATGAACATTTATACACACACACACATATATATATACATACATACACACATATATACATATATATATATATATATATATATATATATATATATATATATATATATATATATATATATATACACAAATGCATACATACACCTACACATACATACATATACACATATATATATACATATATACACACATACATACATACACATATATGCATACATATACATATGTCCCTACAATATATATATACATATACACATACACACATACATATACATGCACATACACACATATACATACATATACATATATACATACATACATATATATGGTGTGAAAAGGTAAAACATTTGTGTATATCTATTTCAACTCGTTGTCGACATATTTGTATACATTTACATAGCTTTGAACTTCATATAATACTACATAAATAATGGAGGTTTTGCTGAACATTGTGTATGTTTCAGACATCCATATCTATAATATAAAGACTATAATGCTCACATGTTTATTTACAGTCTCAAAAGTTTTCTACTTTTGTGACATTCAAGGCATATAAATGTTCCTATATCATCTATTATATCACAAACAAATCTTATAACATTAGCCATGTATATAAATACACCTAAAAATACATGTACATGTGTACCCTGTTTTGAACAATATTTTGCAACTAAACTGCATAAAATTTCTATCCTTATATTGCTTTAAATATTTTCAACAATTATATAAATTGCACAGATTTTAGTTTTTAATCCAAAAAGTAGATCATTTTCATTAACCAAATGGGAAAATATAGTGTGCATGCCTTACTTATTTTGGTATAGATGTGCAGGAATGTATACAGAAAAAGTCATAAAATTGGTTAATAATCATAAATGGGTGTGGAAAGTCAGTTTAATCAGCAGGACAATGGCTAATGTTTATTTCCTCCCTGTTTTACATCAAATGTACCTAGGACAGCTAGATCTTATTCAGTGTCATATACTTTATTTATTAAGCATTTCAACATCTAGCTAGCCTTTATAAATTTAATTTCTTTGTTTCTTTATGCAAGTATTTGGACCTCTCATCATTGTTTGAATGTTACCTAAAAATGCTAGTCATTATCCACAGCATTTAATGCCAAATACTTCATTCTATTCACTCTGGAATAATATGAAATTTAATGAACATTTACTTTTGCTTCGATAACCACTATAATGCTATCCATTGTATGTATATGGTGTGTAAAGATTTAACATTTGTGTATATCTATTTCAACTCATAACCAACATTTTACATGCATGTATGTAGCTTTGAAATGCACCTGTATATAATACTGCATATAAAATGGATATTATGATGAATATTATCAATGTTTCAGTCAGCCATATCCATACTGTAAAGACTATAATGTAAAGACTCTTATATCATCCATTATATCATAGACTAATATTATAACATTGGCCATGTACTTTAAAGAAAACCTGAAAAACACCTGTACATGTGTACTCTGTTTTTGAATAATATTTGCACCTATACTACATAGAATATCTATCCTCATATTGCTGGAAGAATTTTCAACTTATATATAAATTGCACAAATTTTAGTTTTAATCCAGAATGTATATCATTTTCAATAAGCAGATGGGAAACCATAGTATGCCTACCTTTCTTATTTTGGTAAAAAAAACATTTTAGTTATAATCAGAATTTTGTCCCTTGAGGATTATCTGCTCTTGCCACTGGGCATATAGGTGTATAAAATTGTTTGATTTTTAAATGCCTTCTTCTCTGAAACTGCTCGAGCAATTTTCACTAGATTTTACATTGGACCTTCTGTCAAAAGGGTATTGCCAATTCGTTCAAATGGTTCCGCGCAACTGAGCAAGATAGTCGCCATGCCCATATATGGTAGAAACACTTAAAAAATCTTCTTCTCCAGAACCAAGAAAGCATCAAGGCTGAATCTTGGTACTCAAGGTCTACCAAGTTTGTTCAAATGATGATCACAGGTTGACCTTTGACCTTTTTATAATGTGTGATTAAAGAGGGTAATCTGTCCTTGCCACTGGGCTATATACCTGTATAGATTTTGTAATATTTAAATGTCTTCTTCTCTGAAGCTGCTTGAGCAATTTTCTCCAGATTTCACATTGAGCCTTCCGTCGAAAGGGTATTGCCAATTTGTTCAAATGGTTTCACGCAGTTGAATAAGATGGCCGCAATGTCCATATATGGTAAGAACACTTAAAATCTTCAGAATCAAGAAAGCTTTAGGGCTGAATCTTGGTATATAACATTGAGGACTCAAGGTCTACCAAATTTGTTCAAATGATGATCGTAGGTTGACCTATGACCTTTTTACAACAAGTCTCTAGATTTGTATAGGGGGTGGGGTAAAGTTGAAAAAAACAAACATTTTTTTTTCAATATGTATTGAAGACTTATGGATAAAACTTACAATGTATGATTAAAGTAGTAATACGTTTTAGTAAGGATAAAAAGTTTGCTTCTTGGGGTTATCTGCAGATGCCCCTGTGCTATATACAGGTATAAAAGCATGAAATCTTTAAACGTCTTCTTCTCTGAAACGACTTGGCAAATTTTCACGAGATTTCACATGAGGCCTTCTGTCGAAGCGATGTTTACACTTTTTTCAAATGGGTCTGCATCATTAAACAAGATGGCTGCCATGCCCATATATGATAAAAACACTTAAAAATCTTCTTCTCCAGTACTAAGAAAGCTTTGAGGTTGAATCTTGGCATACAGCATCGGGGACCTTTAACCTTTTTGTGGTATGTTTTTCCCATTTGCTATGGGAATACTGGAAGACCGTTGCATGGCATTTGCAAATATGCAGATGAGCGAATTGTGGCCCATGGGCCTCTTTTTTCTTTATAGGGTAGACCCCCTTTCTGAAAGGTAGTGGTGTACGGGAAGGCAAGCAGAATGTTACAAATGTTGTCTCCCTTGTACAAAATGGCGGACAATCTACCAAGTGTATCTTTAACTGAAAGGTTTCAATGCAACGTAAAGCGTATTAGTAAAACAAAATCTGTCAGTAACCGGAACGAGAATGAAAATGTCCAGGAAGAGTCACAATCACAGAACATAGCCTAATAATGACACCAAAAGGCCAATAGAAAAGAAATATAAATTATGAATGTGAAGTTCTGAATAATGAGCATAACGGCGTCAATGAAAGATAGCAGTAGTTTTTTTTCTATTATCTCCCTTGATAGGTAATGTGCGAGGTAGACCAAACACAAAGTAGGCACTGGAATATTCTGATTTTATCTTAGATCCTCAGTGGAATTTAACTTATATTTGATTTAAAAATTCCATTTTCATATGAAAGATTTATTAACGATTATGTATTTCATTATCTGTACAATGTTTCTTTTCGGTATTTTAGTAGCGTTTCCATTATATGACCACATATAAGTCATATTTCTCAAGGAAAAAGTTGCTATCCTTAATTGAGACATTAATGATAATATCAGAGGAATCCAAATAATTGGACCTGGTTTACAGAAAGTACTTAGGGGAGTAAACTGACTGCTGTCTTCCACTGTATGTACGACGAGATTGTTAATAAGTACCTGTGTTATATAACACTGACCAGCATGTTGAACAAAGTCTTATAGTATAAATATAAACCAAGTTCAACGAATTCGTGGTGTTGTATGCCCATATGAACTTATAAATGAAGATACCTATAAAAATGCCACAATCACGAAGTACACTTTCCCGAGGCTATGAAGCCACATATATCCATCTTTTGATCATATTAATTGTTGCGGGATAAGGTACATATGCTACTCAAGCTGAAACGGGTTTGACTGAACGTACAAAGACTCGAGTGCCTTGTTAATCGTGGTCATATAGGCCTTTGGTTGATGCCAAATATGACTTAAGATTTAACTGTTTTAACAATTACGCTTAAATCATGTCTACACGTTGTCGTTTTGACCATCATATGGGTTACTTACTCTTAAGGGGACATAATACATTCGAGTAGCTTTTCCACCATATTTATAAGGAAAACAGCATTTGTGAATTTCTGTTTGGTTTCCTGTTTTTTTCCTGTTCAACAAGTCTCCTCTAAAAAGATATATACTCTAAAAGACAATCATTTCTTCCTATAGGAGCAAACTGTCGTTTGAGAGCAGATCACTTTTCGAAATGGAACCTAGACAATTTTGACAGTTGCCATCCTTAAAAGTGTATCTATTCCCCTTAATATAGATAGAAAGATAATAGGAAAGCGTGTCACATAACACTCTATAGTAATATGAACAAATCCTACCAGTATGGGATAACCAACTCCTTGTACGGTCATTGTATAGCAGCAATACTCCCCAGAAAATCATAGTTATGCACTGAATTAAGTGTTTGATGAAAATATTTCATAAATGATACGAGATGCTTGATCGTTCTGTTGCACTTTTGCAGTCTCCCAAACTGCATTGCTGCATATGGTGAGACTTCACTTGTGTCTCCGATTTTTGTTCTTTTGTGTGGTCTTTGTTTCCAGGGGCAGCCTTTTAGATTGTTATTGTCGTCGTTTGCTATAATTTCTTTTGCCGTCGTTGCCTCGGGAAAGCTGTACTTTGTGATTGTGGCATTTTCTGGGTAACTTCATATATAGTTTTGTATGTTGGATCAAAGCAATATGTGTTGACATTGTATTACAAAGACAATTTAAACGCTTTTGTTCTTGGCATACACACATGTGTCTTGACGAAATGCATACACTGCTTACTGAAGCCTTTAGCTAATCAATGTCTAGCGGAAAAAATGGATGGAGGAAAATAGTGTAGACTCATATCCGACTAGAGTCTAAACTGCGTCTCTTATTGGTGATTTGATAAAAACAGATACAATTATGGCACTTACTTTATAACACCTGTTATACCAATAAAACACCCATTCCGACGCGCATCACGGAAGAATTAATTGAAATTATTTCGGTTAATTGTGAAATCATATTGCTCAGACCTGAAATGTGTCTTTGTCTTCGCGTTTTGCTAGTTTGTCACATAATTGTTTTTCACAACGAGCTCTTTATTATTATGTTTTTCAGTACCAGTCTGTCCCGCCATTGTAAGCTTCGCAAATGGAGAATACTCGTGTGACAATGAAACAAACAGAGGAAGCAAGTGTGAATTTCGCTGTAACGAGGGTTATTATTTGAATACTACTAATACAACAGTATGTCAAGACGATGGCAAGTGGTCCTTCGGCGAGGCAATACCTGAATGTTTACGTAAGAAGGGTTCTTATCGTAACACAAAGCAACAAAGATAATAACAATGAAATATTTTTTCAACCATCACGAAAACATGCCTATATGATTTTGACCCCCTTAAACCCCACTTTTATATAGTAAAACTAGGGTTTACAGGGGTATACATTATTTTTCTTATTTCGGTTAAAAAACACAGATTGTGGGTACTCGTTGGAACCGCCTCTTCAGATTGTGGGTACTCGTTGGAACCGCCTCTTCGAGGCGGTTCCAACGAGTACCCACGATCTATGTTTTGAGCAGAAATATGAAAAATATCAGATTTTTTTTAAACAGAAAATTTTTATTTTTCGGTGATAAAATTTTCAATATATTTCAATAGGCATGTTTTCGTAATGGTATTTGCTGCATACACTGATTTTTTTACTTCCCATAAATATCTTTTATTCACTTAATTTGTTCTGGTCTGAGTTAAAGTTAAGTAATTAATGTGTTTTCTGCTGGTCATTGTGTACAAATAATTTCTTTTCATATTTACTTTAATATGAAAACCGCAGGCGTATATAAGCGAATACAGCTAGCCAAGATACCTAAAATAGTATAGAGGACGTTCCCCGGAACAGCCAGAGTCAGAGACCATAGCCTACTAATGAAACCAAGAGGTAGAGTAAACACATCACGACAGACCGCACACATGTCGCAAGCCAAAGAACAAGAACCGTCAGTTGTACACATAGTTCTTCGTTGTCTCAGACTCCAACTAAGATAATAAAAATGTAGTTTACATTTATTTTTTATATTTCTTGAAATCATCTTAGGGAGATCGATATGGCAAATGTTTCTGACCAGCGTTTGATCGTAATGTACAAAGCAACGAAACAACAACAAACATCTCAATCTATTCATTGAAGGTATTTAGTCTAATAGAAAGCAATGCAGGCACATCTAGCGCAATTTATTGAATGCATATAGTCTAAGAGACAGTACTCATAGCTGCACTGTTTCTGTTTTTCAACGGTAGACTCCTCAAGCAAAATAACTTGCTTCCATCCTTTTTCTCAATGTGGAGTAGGCATTTATCTCGGTGTAAATCATTGCGCTTAAATGTATCCCACTTTGACTCTCAAAGAAAGCTCCCCATCAAAGAATATATGAATCCATCAGGCGTGTCAATGGAAAGTAAAGAAATCTCACCCGATGGTGAGATTTCTCTATCCTGCATGGACTGCCTCATGATGGATTCCCTTTCTTCCACCTTTAAGTGAATTGTTCCAAGGACCAGCATGGCCATGTGAGATAGAAGTTTTTCATATAGGCAAAGGTGGGAGAAAGTATTTGTTCTTTGGAGCAGCACATTTCCGCCTTCAGTACGGCTATATATATTATACATATAAATTCTAAAGGAAATTCCCATTGAGTGCACAAAACTTCAAACAGCTAGAATGTCAAGTTTTCTTGGCCAGACCATTACGAAAACACGCCTATTCAAATATATAGAAAATTTTACCTCCAAAAACCTAAACTTTTCAGATAAAAAACTCATATATTTTTCATATTTCTGTTCAAAACATAGATTGTGGGTACTCGTTAGAACCGCCTCGCCGAGGCGGTTCTAACGAGTACCCACAATCTATGTTTTGAACAGAAATAAGAAAAATGATGTATACCCCTGTAAACCCCAGTTTTACTATATAAAAGTGGGGTTTAAGGGGGTCAAAATTATATAGGCATGTTTTCTGGGCCAGACTAGTTAGTTTCAGCTATTTAAGCCTCATCTGTACCTTTCACATAGTTTTTCATAAATCGCAGAATAGGCTCAATGATAACAAAGGATAAGAACATAAAAAATAAAGAATCGTATAGTGTTGAGTAGATCTACTAGAGGCCGAGGAGATCTAGTGCAGTTGAACCAGAACCGTCTTCTTCGGTAGTATGTTTTGTTGCTTCCAGCTTGCTACAGTCAAAAATCAAAGGACATTACCCGGCTACACAGATTGATATCGAGTTTTGTTTTCTTTTGCGTGTAGAGAATAGATACGTCCCAAACAGAAATTATCCATTGCCGAATAGTGCACTGTCCTTTGCAACGGAAGCCTATACAGAAGTGAATTATATTATCTGCTACATGCATGATTTCTCAAACTGAAAGACGCTGCCATCAACGGAAAGAATGTGTTCCGCTCTGTGCGGAAATGTGTTCATTAAAAAGAAGCAAGCAAGGGAAAAAGGTTTAGGTCGGAGTGTTTTTCCTTAGACACCCATTTAACTTTAGCCTCCCTGAAGTAAAGGGATGGCAAATTCTTCCGTGAGTTCGAGTACATGATTATCATTATTATTCTATTTGTATATCTACATTATTCGGACCCAGGGTGAAGTTAGCTAGCTGTAAAAGTGCTTTAACCCCTCCCCCGGTGGTTTACTCTACTGACCGTTCTAAGGCGGTGGTCCCGGTGTTAGTCTTACTCTTTGTTGCTTTGTTGTTTATTCTACGAGGCGATTTGTTGTATGTCTTACCATGTGTCATTTTGTTCTTGTGTTTTTCAGTCCTTTTAGTATTGCGATTACCTCGCTTGGGGAAGAGAGAGCTAATCTTAGTGCTTTTAGTGCGTTTGTTCGATTTGTGCTTGTTTGGATTTGTCGGTTTCCTCTTCCTCTTTGTGTCTGGGAAGGGCTGCGGTTTGTGATTGTGGCACTCCCTGGACTTTTCTCTTACCTTTTTTTACATATTATTTACACACATCTAACCTCATTTTCACATCTTAGAGGTTTATGATTTCATGATTAACTTACGACTTACACAGGAAAGACTCATGGGATTTGGATTTATGAATACCGGTACTTTTGTTTGTATTTTCCTGCACGATTAGTACCCATTGAGAAGGGAGGCGTTTTCGTTCAGACAAAAGTGACATTTGACGGATTTATTCATCTAGTCTCATGTTGTTTTGAAGATATATCTACCATTGTGTATGTGTGTTGTTTTTTTTCACATTTTAATTTCAGCATTAAGATGTGGAGAAATATCCTTCAACTCCTCTGAAGTAGAGTTTCAGTGCTATGACAATTCGGATGAGTTTGGCACGGTATGTTGGGCACGATGTAGTTATGGTTATATTTTACGGAACGACCTGCAGGAAGAAGAGCAACAAGCAGCACTGGCAGAAATAGCTGAAACTGCAGCGGAGGATCTAGAAAATGCGGAGGTAACATATATTCTCTTGAATATGATGTTAAAAAATGCTCGCATGAGCTTTGCAAATTTTGTTATTATGAAGCAAACAAAATATAAATGTAGTTAAAATATATTTAAAACTAATGGAATCAAGGGCGCTTTTTTTGTAAAGTGTGTCGTGTTATGCAAAAAATTGCCTTCATGGGATTGCGGACTACGACGACACATATCAGCCTGCACATCCGCACAGACTCATCAGTGTCTTCGTTGTCTGTTTTCGAAAACATAGGCTACTGCATAATACAGAGATGCAACGCAGCCCTTATTGGACTGTGTGCCTTTACGCGAGTAAAACTAGTTTTAACCTCAAGTAGTTTTTTTGTTGTTTTTCTACTGACCATTAAAAGGCGGTAATTCTGTCTTCTGTCTATTCGTATGATAAATTGGGCCGTATTTTTAAACATTGTTCCTCGGTCCCTTTTTTCTTCGGTGCCTTGAACAGGCTTTTTGTATCGTGATTAGGGCGTTTCCCGGGTACCTTCAGTTATGTTTTTCCCGCATTTTCGCCCCGATGATATCTTGTTTCACGGCGCAGCATATGTGTGTTCATGAGTCAGTAAACTACTATACAGCGATATGAACTCCCAGAAGTGTTAAGGTGACAATTGAAATATGTTACCTAACAAAGAAGCTTCAAACAACTTTACCAAAATATATTACAGAGCTATGGTTTTACTACATTTTACCAAATTCTGTCAAAACTAATGTACTCTACAAATGCTTAGCAATAAACCTGTGTACAGATAATCTTTTTAGTACCCACGAAAATATATGAACTGCAGCACATCGTCTTGCGAAAACAGGCATAAACAACATCAAGATACTGCATGTGATAGATTGTTCATAGACTCATCAGTAGCAATCTGAAACTGTTAATTCTGCCTACGATACGATAACAAGAGAGTCATACAAATGCATCGAGCATTCTAGCTGTTTCTAAGCAAATAAAAATAAATATCCAAAAGTTGGCCTATGGAAACAAAGAAAATCTAAAGAACCCATTAAAACGAAAATCGGAGGCTCGGTTTTAATTAGTCCCTTCATATGCAGCTATATAGTTTGCGAGGCTACATACGCCCCCTATCACTAGTTTATGCGGTATTCGATCCTCGAAGTAAACAGAATAGGCTCAATGATCCTAAAGGAAACAAAAATAATCAGCTCTAGGGTGAAGTACGGGGAGACGTTTTACGGCCGCCTAACGGCACTAAACACGAGCTGCAGTGGTCAAATAAAAATCCAAACGGTTACATTTTGAAACAAAAAATCCATAAAAACGAAAATCGGAGACTTGCTTTTATTAAGTCTCTGCAAATGCAGCTATGTAGTTTGCGAGGCTGCATACGCCCCCACCCCCTCCATTCCCCCTAATCCATATTTAATCCATATTCGATTTTCAAGCACCAGCTTAATCTATATTCGATTTTCAAAGTAACCAGAATGGGCTCAATGATCCTAAGGTAGATTAAAATATAATCTGCACTATGGTAAAGTGCAGACCCATGTTCCCTCCGCGCTACACGAGACGTTTTACGGAAACCAGAATAGTAAGCGGCGATCACTTGTTACCGAAATATGCAGCTGCGTGATCGCATGGCAGTTGTTTTTTTCTAGAAAACCAAACTGATTAACCATGGAAAATAAATGAAGATATGATACACTCTTCAGAAACTGATATTATTTGCATTTATCCCGCAGATAATAATACAGTCGACTCTCGTTATCTCGAATTCCAAGTGACTCTCTGAAATACTTCGAGATATCCGTACTTCGACATATCAGATTTGCAGAATTGAGGAAAAACTAATTCGATTAACCACATTTAACTAATATATGTGTACCTGGATTCGTGAAGTTAGATATATTGAAAATATTGTGGAAAAGAGAAGAGGAGAAATTGCTCTTTAGGAGCAATTTCTCCTCTTTTCCACAATATTTTTTTACATGTTGTTAGATTTTCATGTTGAGGCAGGGACCGGATTTTCACTTAGAGATAAGCGGTTATTCGAGATAAGCGAGGTCGAGATAGCGAGAGTCAACTGTACTTCAAATTGTGAGTATACTCAGGAAAGGCCATAATCATAAAACGACGTCCTCCTAATGCACTGAATATGGTTTGAATGAGCGACATGATACAATAAAAATCTTATCAACAAAAAGAAGAGGAAATGCAACAGAAAAACCTACATGGAATGGTGAGCAGCAAAACTCTTGTAGACTTTAAATAAGATAAGAGCACCAACGCTCGCCTTTATTCTAATATGGTCCACGGTTTAAAGCGAACGGCAAGAAATAGTAAAGAAGGTGTCCAACAAGGAGTAGAATCATAGGGCGTCGCCTACGGATGACACTTAGATCTAGGATCTTTAAAGAAACGTTTACATAAATAAGACAGTGATACTGTTGAATTACCATGAGACCATTATTTTGCGTAATCATGTAAATCTTCTTGTTACAGACAGCAAAGTTAGTCGCTGAGGATTTGGTAGAACAGGCAACAGAAAATGTGGTACAAGCAGAAGAAGATACTACTAAAGCTTTAGCCGTAAATGCATCAACTGTTACCAAACTTATTACCTTGGAATCAGAAATACAGCAGATAGCGACAAACTATAATAACACTTTGATCTTAGCAGAACAGACCATGTCAGATGCACAAGAGGCAATGGATAACCGTAGCTTCGAAATCGCCAATAATTTACTAGCTCAAGCTTTAAATCTTACTACTGAAGCAGAGGAGCTAAACACTCGTTCTATTGAAGCGAAAAACGAATTAGAAAATGCCACACAAGATGCACTACAAGCTGGAGTGGATGCAACCGAGGCGGTTAATAAGTTGGCGGCAGCGAAAATGTATTTAAACGAGACAGAAATAAATCTTGAAATTAAAACTGATGAGGTGTCAACAGCGTTAGCCGCGCTTAATGAAGCTACTGAGAAATTAAATGCAGCTAAGCTGTATGCGGGACTTGAGGACAAGATGATAAATTCATATGCAAAATGTAGCGCGGAGGGAACATGGGTTATTCAAGGAGAACCATATTGTATCGGTTAGTATAAGATTGAACAAAATGGACATGTGCGTCAAGCTTGCGTGTTTGCTCAGTCTGATAAGAATCCTCACTGGGCGCATTCTGGATAGCCAAGGGATACGTTTGTTTAATCGTACAATAAATATCTGATCAGACTGTGCGAATGCGCATGCTGTTGTGAGTATTCGTTGGGTGCATATGTCAGAAGGTACACTTTCTCGAGTTGCAGAACAAATGGTGGTTTACTTTAACTGCCAGATAGATTATGTCAGACACCTCAGAAAGCAATATAAATTAATAGAAAGAAGACATCCAGGGAAAGCCTCTACTGGTGAATACAGCCATCCCAAGCCCCAAAAACTAGAAAGAAAAAGGACAAATACACTTGAACACACGTAATATGGACCTCAACAAACCCGGCGTAGATGATAAATTAGATACAGAATTTTAAAATTTGCAATTATAAAAGAACATCAGTGAAGCAGTCACATTGAGTGTGTTTTACACAAAACTTAATTCTAAAAGTAGGAAGTTTCACTCAAGTTGCATTATGAAAACTAATGCATTTAAATAAATGTTTGTGCGAGCGACTACCTTCAACATCCACCATATTAAAACATTATTCCTAGCCATGGGTTAGGCTGACATTTTACTAACCATCTCTGCTGTTTTGTCCCATTAGTTTTGTAAATGAAATTAAGACTATCGGTAGCATTATTTGTGCTCTTAGTTTTAACCGTCTCCTTAATTTGTAAACGAATAACAAAATGCCTATAAGTATTAGTGTGGTTTTGTTTACACTACTCTTACGGTTCTTTTTCTTTTTACGTTTAGACACGGAACCTCCATTACTGAAATGCGTTCCGATATACAGTTTATATCTTGGTCCTGGCCAGTCTATAATAAATGGAAACTGGCCGAGACCAAGCATCATGGAAGATGCTACAGGAACAGCAGAAGTGTATCAAGTGTCCGGTCCCGCAGAAGGATCAGCCCTTGCGGCAGGACAACATGTCGTCAAATATGTAGCAAGAGATGCATCAGATAATGTGTCCCCTATGTGCACAATATTGATCAACGTAGAAGGTAAGTTAATGTTAGAACAAGAAATATTTGTGCCGTGGTGTGCATTGTGTGTAATCAAAGGCCGGTGTGCAAGTATTACACTGCACAATGATAAATACTGGGAAACAGTCTTTTCAGACACGCATTTATATAAAGAACATTTGGATGATATATTCTAATTCTTGATGCAGTTTTAGCATTAATGGTTTTGAAATTCTTAAAACCATTACTTGCATTTGTTTGTAAGTTAAGGTCATTTAAGGTAGTCCATGTTTCTATGTCATATTAAATGTTATGCGAAGACTGCATGTTGTTTATCAAGGTTAAACATTTGCTACCTTCTCTGACTGCGTGGCCGGTGTGCGGGCTGCAGACTTAATGACTGCTCACTTCTTAAACATAAATGAAGACACCCAGGAAGAGCCAGACTTATAAAGCACAGTCTTCCTGAGGCATCTAAAGACGAAGAGACGATGAACCAACAATGGCAAAACACAACGACAGAGTTGCAATAGTGGCATAAAAAGAAAGAAATGTACCTAGAGAACCGCATCGGTCGATCGAAAATACTATTGCCGACTTAAACTAGCAGTCTGACCCTTAGAGCTGATTCAGCTTAAACTTACAGATAGGTATTTCATCCGTGTAGTGTCAATTACCTCGTCAGTGAAACACCGTAGTCAAACGCACATAAAAAATTGCAAAGAAACAAAGTAGACTGATAAACGGCAATCGGAAACCAGAGCAAAAGATAACAAAAAAAATGGACCACTAAAGATTTTCTAGACGGTCTGTATCTAGTATTACTCTGTGGTGTTTATCGTGTTTTTCCTATTGATTTGTTTTGCTCTGTATTCCGTTTGTAGTCGAGCCCGCATCTTTGGTTCATCACTGTGCCGCAAATTTAATTTATATGTTTCTGTGTTGATTCGCGAACAGATCATTTAAATATAACTAGCACTGCATCAGGATTAAGGATGACGTCGAGAGTCTCTAAAATCAGATTTGAGCCCGTAACAGTTTTGCAGTTGATATATCTACCGCGGTACTTCTGTTACAGATTCACTTCGTTTCTCTGTTCTCTTTCATCTGTTCGTTCTGTTTTCGACTTAGTGGCGTTTAGTGCAGTGATATTATGGAAACAAACCATTATCCCGGGAGGATTGTATTTTGTGACTGTGGCCTTTCCTGACTGTCTCCATATTTAGTTTTTGCACAGGAGAAAAAAAGGTAAGAGAAAAGTCCAGGGAGTGCCACAATCACAAACCGCAGCCCTTCCAAGACCCCAAAGCCAACAACATTTTTAAGTCAAAAAAAGTAAGAAATGTGAAACACTCGTGAGATACTATCGTGGAAGTGCCGTCTGCGTTTCTTTTGAGGACAGGTGTGCCACACGAATCAAGGCAGTTGAGGTGTACTCGGCGAAGGATGTGCGCTTACACTTGCTCTTCACATTTGTTTTATTTCCAACTCTTACTCTTGAATTCAAATAGAAAGGAAGGATATGATCAGGAATCGATACAATTACCTAACAGCTTCCGTTTCAAGACACCGAAGGGAAAGAATGACGCACTTAAAGTAACGCTACCACAATCAAACCACTTCAAGCAGACAGCCAAAAGGACAGTTTCTTCCTAAACAAAATGGCCAAACGGTTGTCCAAAATAATAGGAAAATCACCAAGACATACATGCAAAGATATACAATGGCAGATATAGTAAACCACAGCAGAAGCACCGCCTTAAAACGGTCAGTAAACATATAATTGGGGTGGGGTTGGGGGGAGGCTTAAATCGATTTTACGTGGCAACAACTCTCATCCTTAGTTCTGCCGTGGTATACACGTTTGCTCAGTCCGCGTGAAGGGTTCCTAACTCATCAGTGCAACATCTCCGAGAACATAAAAATCAAACGAATACAGAGATGAAACAAAAATGAGGAATGGACAGCAAGAAATAACTGAAATGCTGAAGCAAAAGAAAATCAACAGTTGGACTCCGGTGGGCCCGATCAGAGCCAGAGCATCAGGCACCAACCGACTTACTTAAAGTCTTAAAGCCGGAGCCGTCAAAGAGTCTGAGGCCCGACCCGCCGGCGTCCGACCTGAGAAAGAAGCAAAGTTATTAGTCGTGATTGGGTTAACTACCGTGCATGTAGTCTATTGTATTGCATTTATGTTGTACCCAATCTTTATATATCGAAGAATGATTTTATGAAATTGAGTGCTAAAATCATTGCAAGCATATATTATTTTCTGAATTTATATACTAAAATAAACGTCCAAAAGATTGCCTTTTGAAACAATGAACTCACTGCGGATTAGAAAATGGGAGTCTCGGTTTTATTGAGACTCTTCGTATTCAGTAATGAAGTTTGCAACACTGCTTACTCCCTCTAGCGTATACATGATTAAGTCACCATAAAATTCAGGCTCCGATATGCCTTATTGCAGAAGGGAGTTAAGTCCAACACAGAATTTTCAAACTAAATGGAAATGACGTCTATAAAATTTAGAAAAGGCTTTGCGGAGTTTATGGTGCCGATAAACCTGATTTAGAAGTTTAGCAGTTAAACTTTTATTTCGAGTGTTGTTGTCAGAAACCTGACTAGACACTCTGGCGAACCGAATAAGTTGCGAGGTATAAACACCGTTGGATGCTCGACGAGGAACATCCCCATCCAAGTAAGGAAAATTTACAATCTCAAAATTAAAATCATCGCGTTTATCATAAATTGTGGATGAAATAAACCGATCTAAAATAGACAAATGCAAATCCAACAACGGGACTTCAGTTTCAGAAGAATTTGCTTTATTTAATTGAAGCCCGAAGGATAAATTTGACAAGTCAAACCATCGAAGTACTTATTATCAATATTTGATAAATCGTCCTAATGCCTAGACGTCGAGCTCAAAGCTACAATAACTTCAGATTGTTTTTTTTAGAAAGAGACATCATGAAGTTTCTTTCATAACAGAACAAGCACAAATCAGCCACATGCGGTGCACAATTCGTACCCCTCCGAATACCCACGTTTTATCTAAATAGCTTAGTACCAAATCTTATATAAATATTGTCAAGGAGAAGAGTGAGAGCTTCACACACTTTCTGACATGACCATAAGGTATAATGTCTATGCTTTTCGGAAGTGAAAAAAAAATAACAAAAAAAAAAAAAAAACAAAAAAAAAAAAACATTTTCTGATCTGTGGTGTCTTCTTTGTTTCCAAAGGCAATCGTTTTGACGTTTATTTGCAATAACCAATATGTCGTTTTAATTATTATGACCATATCTCACATAAGCCATAATGACACATAAGGAGAGCGCAGTGTACACTGATCATGCATGTAATCAAGAATCTCACATTTCATTAATGTCTTACTGCGACAACAAAATTTATGAGACTAGTTGAGCATTTTTATGTATTTTGCTTGTGAAGGCTTGCATGTAATAAAACAGTCTGCTTGCTTAGCGATTAATCCAATCACTGTTGACCACTTTGCTTACCTCTTTAATCGCACGCTGGTGAGTCTGGGTTCAAACTTAATAATGGTCCCGACTTAAAAACTATACATCAGATGGTCTGGACTGGAACCTTTTATGTCTGTTTCTCGGCTCACCGGGATTCAACTGGTGGTTTTCTTTTGCTCCATGTTTCAAGTAATGTTGTTTGACAACCAAGATATCTCCAAATATCACAACACGTTGTTTGTGTTAAGTCATCTTCTTTGCTTTATTACTGGCAATCGTATTTGACTTTTATTTTACACAACTGTAGCTGGCGTTGTGCCGTGAGGCGGCCGTAAAAAGTCTCCCCGTACATCATCATAGTGCAGGTTATATTTTATTTCCTTTGGGATCTGTGAGTCAATCCTGGTTATTTTGAAAATCAAATACCACTTACGCCGGCGCTAGAGGGCGTATGCAGTCTCGCAAACTACAGTATTGCATACGAAGATACTCAGTCAAAGTAGTTGCGGTCATGGTACCTAAGCCATAATCCAAACTCATAAATTCGTAAACGAATGACAAATCAGATTGTTCAGACCAACAGACATGACCCCAGAATAAAGGGTCTCCGATTGTCGTGATTGTGTGTTTTCTCTGTTTCCAAAGGCAATCGTTTTTTACTTTTATTTATCTGTGATTTATATTGTTTCCTGTAATGATTTATAGATGAGTTAGAATACCTCCACATGGACCAAACCAATATATGATTTTACTACTATGAGAGCTGAGGGCGAGGGTTGGATTCCCGTAATGCTAGCTTAAGCCCCTACCCCCAACCCCCGCCAGTAATTCTTTGCTGACCGTTCCAAGGCGGTACTTTCATTGAAGTACTGTTTAGCTCATCTGAGCTATGCTCAGTATGAGCTATAGTGATCACTTTTCATCCGTCAGCCGTCCGTCCGTCCGGTAACATTTTCAAACGACTTCTCCTCTGAAGCCGCTGCGCCAATTTTGCTCAAATTTCATGTAGAGTCTCCTTAATTTGGGGAAACGAAAGATTGCTAAAATGGTTGACTAGGATGGCCGCCATGCCCATATATGTAAACAAAACTTAAACAAATCTTCTTCTCCAGAACCGAGGAAGCCTTGGGGCTGAATCTTTGCATAAATCATCGGCGAGGAGAGGTCTATCAAAGTTGATAAAATAATGGTCATACATTGACATTTGACATTTTTACGACTAGGTCAAGTTTGCTTCCCTATGCATTTGTATGGGCGCTAAGCCTGTTAGCCAATTCTGCTCAAATTTCATTTAGAGCCTTCCTAGGGCAGGGGAATGAACTATTGCTAAAATGGTCGGGGTCCATTGATCAAGATGGCTCCTATGCCCATATATGGTAAAAACCTTCAAATAGCTGCTTCTCCAGAACAGAGGGCGCATTCATGGTGAATCTTTGCACAAATCATCGGCGATGGAAACTCTACCAAAGTTGCTATAATGACGGTCGTACATTGACGTTTGACCTTTTTACTGCAAGGTCAAGTTTGCTTCCGTATGCATATGTATGGGCCCCATACATTTGTATGGAAAAATGTTTATAATTTCAAATGACTTTTCCTCTGAAGCCTCTGGACCAATGTTGCTCAAATTTCATGTGGAGCCTCCTTGGGGCAGGAGAACAAAAGATTGCTTCAGTGATCTTGGTCCATTGACTAAGATGGCTGTCATGCCCATATATGTCAAGAACCTCTCCAGAATCAAATAAGCCCTGGGGCCTAATCGTTGCACAAATCATTGGGGACAGGAGATCTACCAAAATTACTAAAATAATTACCTTTTTACGGCAAGGTCACATTTGCTTCCACATGCATTTGTATTGGCCTTACACATTTATATGGGAAAAATGTTGAGAATTCATATTTTGGACATCCCCTCTATAATCCAGTTGAATTAAAACTTGATGATAAGCATTAGGGCACCTAGTAGACACAAATGTGTCCGATAGAAAATCCAAGACGGCCGCCACAGCCGCCATCCTGAAAAAAAAATCAATTTCCGACGTCTTTTCCCAAAGCTTTGGTCGCTTTGAGCCGAAACTTGCTTTGTAGCAACAGGATGACTTCTGGGTCGAAAAGAGCTAAATTGTGGCGATCGGAAATCCAAGATGGCCGTAGTGGTTCCACTTTATTGAAAAAGATGCCGCCAGAGCTAAAATTAGAAAATCCTCAAACGACATCTCGTCCTTGGACAATGGCCCGATTTCAAAATATTTGCACAGAAGTGTTCATCCAATGGCCCTCTACCAAAATTGCTAAAATATTTACGCTTGGCAGAACAAAATGGCGGCCAGAGCTAAAAAAAAAAAAAAAAAAAAAAAAAAACCTTTAAGGCCTAAAAAATAATTATTTTGTTTCCCATTTCATCATTAATTTGCCATAAGGTCGGTAGGTCGGCAACATTTTTTTTCTCTCTCCTATTTTTCCAAGTCAAATTACGGCCGCTGAATTGTATTTTTTTAATGGAATCTTGAAATATCTTGATTTCTTTTACCGAACATTTGACCTTTTATGAATACCGATGATGAAGGGGCGCTGTGTTAAACAGCTTTTATTTTATTTTAGGCCGAGATGTGGCTGCACGCTTAGAAATAAACTGACTAATGTGCTCGGTTTGGATTGTAAGGGTGCAGCCATATTGGAAATAAATGAACGAACAAACGATAAAGACCGACAATATCTGAAAGTTGGTACGGATCAATTATATAACGAACGTATAAAAAACGGGATTGTCCGGGGTCGGTCGCGGATTATTTGTTTTTCTTCGTGTGCTAAAAAAAAAAAAAAAAATACAGTCGGCGCATTTTTGACAGTCAGTCTGGAAATCAGAAACATAACATTTTTAGGCCTAAACTACATCTCCTCCTCAGCCAGTGTCCTGATTTCAAAGTAATTTCATAGAAGTGTTCTCTTATGGCCCTTTACCAAAATTGCTTAAATAGTTCCGCTCGGTTGAACAAAATGTCCGCTGAGCTAAAAATAAAAACAAAAAAAAAAAAATAAACAAAATCTCCTCCTTAGCCAGTGGCCTGATTTTAAAATGATTTCACAGAAATGTTCCTCTTATCCCATTTAGTCCCAGAGCTCGTGATATGTTTAATCATGTGGTTGAGGCCAAAAGGTTTGATGGTCTATTTTTGTGTAAAAGTGTATGCTGAATCCAAAAATTAAAGTCTTAGTAAAATCCGCTGGTACACAAAATGGGTATTTGCGCTTTATTAGAACAAGGGTGAACAAAATGTTTTAAAAACGTAAAATTGGGGGTACCCTTGTGTTTAATTCACTTTCTTGTCAATCGTAGGTACTGAAGTATTATTTTTTGCATTAAACACTTTGAAATGGATGGTAAAAAGGTAGTATATTTTGTAATATTTTTGTCATTCAAAGGGTAAAAAGACAACGAAAACAGATGATTTTACTAACGTATTACAGAAACTGATCCTTAAACCCATTTTTGAACATGATATCTGCGTTTTTCATCATAACAACTTAAAATCGACTAACAAAAGATATTATTAAGCATTTTTAGCAGCATTTTTGCTGATTAAATGAATTACTTTGTTCGTAATAAATCTGTATAAAGCCCCAAAATCCAACAATTTTGCTGTTTATTCATTGATTTTCAAGAATATATGAAAACAAAAAGTAGGGAAAGGTAGATCTTTTACCTTTTATTCATAAGTTATATGCTTATCAATAATGACCAAATAACCAATCATATTTTAAACAAATTAAGCATATATTAGCCACGAAAACTGGTGAATGTTGGCTCTTTTTTTTGCTGCACAAATAGTTACTTAAGAAAATTTTGAGTCATAAAATCAAATTGCCTGCATCAGTTGTATATGCAATAAACAAAGTTTTTATCTACTTTTTTAAATTTTTAGTTGATCTTTTTCTTATTTTTTAAATTTTTTATTTTTGATTTTTATCAGTATTTATTGTTATTTTTTAATTATATTTAGTGGGGGTTATCTGCTTTGATAACCATGGAACTTCAGCTTTATTTCGGTTTCTCTGGTCGTCTATTGTTGTTTAACATGCTCTAAATATCAGTGTCATCCTCATTGTCAGAGTCATCAGACATCAAAGAGTATCTGTAATCATCATCTGATTCTTCATCATCAGGGGACTTATCAATGGCCTTGCCAACATTGTCTGGAATTTGGTCTCCATCAAACCACTTCAATCTGAAACTATTGTCCTGCAAAACCCATCCACATTCAGCTGGATCCATTTCCAGTGGCACAGTCCTATCAGCATTTTTCCACACATAAGCAACCAGATTTGTCCGTAATAGTTTCTGGTGGAGCACTGGCTTTGATGGTGGAAGAAGACTAGCATCTGCTCCTTTGATCTTGGCTAAAGGGTGTTCTTCATCTTTAGGAGCATATCTGTCTCGAAAAACAGCATAGCGTGCATCATTTATCTTGTTAAGATTGGGTTTTCCATACATACTGCAGACAAAGGCTTCTACTGCTCCCTCTGTAGATGCATCTATATCAACAGTACAGCCAAGTTGATCAAAGGCGTTCAGAAACTGATCTGACTTCTCAACAATATCCATTGGGCGTGTTTTGCCTTTACGAAGGAAAGCAGCTGTATAGTCACATCCAGTGAATGCATGCAAAGCAGGTAATGCCGAACATAGTTTTCTACCCAATTCTCCACATAACTTTGTTACATCAACATATCTGCGGGTATTGTTTCTGTCATGCCCAACAACCATCCAAACAAACCCTTCAGCAGTTAGCATATGGAACAGGAGAATTATAAGAACATCTGTATCAACGCAGCGTACAACAATATTTGGGAGCACAAGCTGCTCACAAGCATGTTTTACATGAAGTACAATGCGTGTATCAACCTCTTCATGCTGACAATTGAGTTCTTGGATCCCCTGGCGGGTCATTTCTCCATTGACCGATTTGTACATAAAACACACCTCATCCAAGCAAAAATAAAGCTCACATGTTCCGAGCACAGCAGCATATTCATTTTTAGACCATTCTTCTGCAAGAAATCGCAGCAGCGAAGTCTTAAATGTTTCTGACTTCAGTGCTACACTGAACTCTTTTGGCCTCCGTTGTTCTGGACCTGAAACTTTGATTTCTCCTGAAACTGATCCACGATGCTCTCGTGCTATGTCTTTAATTGAAGGGTGTTTATATGCGTCACACACAAAATCAACACGACTGCCAAGTTTGACAAGGCATGAAAGGATCACATTTGCTATACCACCAAATGTCTGGGGCAAATTTGCAAGAGACTGTATCAGAAACATGGCATCGACAGTACAAACATCTACATTTTCTGGAGCAGCTGAAGTAATTCTCTTCTCAAGCTTGCCAAAGAGCTTTGATTTGTCAGTGGTGATTTTGGTTCCATCAATATGAGCAAGTGTAAGAGGAACTGGTGTAAGAGGGTAAGCAAGGACCAATTTCAGATCAATATCGTTTACTGTTGAAAGATACAGTAGACGGCCGAATAAGTCTCTTGTACCCTGAAGTTCTTTTATCCGTCTATCCTTAACTGGAAGTTTTACTGACACTGCATTACAGACAAATGACTTGACCTTCCTTCTTGGGATCGGTTTTTCAAAAACGATCACCGTCAGCAAAGCAGCCAGCTTTAAATTCCTCATACCAAGTTTGACCCCGTGTCTGTGTCGACAAAATACTTTTTGCTGTGTCAGCTGGTATTACTTTACCTGTTGAAATGCAATACAGGCTATTATCCCGAAACTCTGTCATGAAAGGATCTATGGTAGCACCTATTCCAATAATAACCTTGTTTAGGTCTGCATTATCACGCTGAATCCTACTTGGTTTTAAATCTTGTGCCACATCTGGTTTCGGTTTGAGTCCTGACTTATTCATGAGATGCCCAACAAGTTCACTTCCAACCGATCTGGTAACCATCCATCTCCGTCTAGCACTTACAGATTGACTAAAGGATGCTATCCATGTAAGTCTTTTACTGTCTGTTCCAATGTAAGGTCAACCGGGCTTCTAGAGAATGATCTAGTTGTTCTTCGAACCGTTAAAGCTCCTGCTTCCAACATTGCTCGCGCACCTGGATGTGTTTCGTCAATATTTAGAAGATCAAGATGGTATCTATTCATCCACCTGGCACAATTAGGGCGACTTGTAGCAAAGAATACTGCACACATTTTACCAAGGCAAAAGATGAACAGTTCCAGATCATTTGTATGACATGCCCTACTGAAGAGGAGATATAGCTCTACAAGGTCAATATACATTATCCAGAATGCTGCTGTCTTTCCATGATCCCCAGACCTTGTTAGATCTGTGTATTGTTCATAGTTCTGCATGAACAAATCAAAATCATCCCTTCTCTCGAGTCGCTGCATTTGTGCTGGGGAAGGATGTTCGTACAGTTCTTGAAATTGAAATTGTGTGTTGGAGATAATGGCCTGTTACTCGAGTAAAATCCTTAAGAAAAGAGTCAGTGCTTTGTCAGCTCAAACAGCTAAACTTACCTTCAATTCTACCGACTCCTTTTAGCAATATGTAAAAAAAACGTATGCACATTAGATTAGAACAAGTAGAACTTTGAGTATCTAAACAGATTTATAATTCATAAATAATTCTGTTTGAGTATTACCAAGTGCAAAAATGCTACAATACATTTCAATTTGCTATATAATGAATTGTTTTATTAACAAAAGCTGTTATCAAGTTCAAAATTGTCATTAGGACCAGCTTCAGCTGAAAAACTAAGAAAATCATCAGTTTTCGTGGCCTTTTTGCTTTAGACATAGGCCATATACCCTCCAAATGACAAAAATATTACAAACTTTATTACCTTACCTTTTTATTATCCATTTCAAAGTGTTTAATGCAAAACTTAATACTTTAGTATCTACGATTGACAAGAAAGTGAATTAAACACAAGGGTACCCCCAATTTTACGTTTTTTTAAAAAAATTGTTCACCCTTGTTCTAATAAAGCGCAAATACCCATTTTGTGTACCAGCGGATTTTACTAAGACTTTGATTTTTGGATTCAGCATACATTTTTACACAAAAATAGACCATCAAACCTTTTGGCCTCAACCACATGATTAAACATATCACTAGCTCTGGGACTAATTCTTTTTAACATACGGCCCTTTGAAAATTTCAGCATTTTAACCTTGTAAGCAAGCTAATTCAAAACCTGTTTAAACCATTGCCTTGAAACATGCCAGGCTGATAGGGAATGATGAGAAAATGATCTGATTATCTTACAGCAGTTAACTCAGGTGAGCGTTATGGCCCATTGGTCACTTATCTGTTGTTGTTAATTGTTATGTAGTGTTGTAGGTTGATTATAGATTCAGTTAAGTTTAAGTAACAGAGTTCCCTCCTTTTGTTGGGGGGGGGGGGGGCGGGGGGGGGGGCGAAATTGCTAACTCTGCTTGTCATTTGTTCATTTTGTGGCTGCCTTATTGTCTTTGTTGGTCTTTCCCTTTAGTGTTTGGGGCCGGATATGAGTTTGGTTGTATTAGTTCCTCAGTTCTCTTATTTGTTTTGTAAAAGACCAAACTTATCAATCTTGTTTTATAAAGTAACTGTTTAATGACTACTGTTGAATGATACATTTTGGAACAAATAGTCAAACGCAAAAGAATTTTAAAATAACTTGTCTTATGTTCTTTATTTATTCAATTACGAGGAAAATGGGAAAAAACATGTATTTACTGTTTTACAGAAATACAAAAATATTCAAATAGCAGGTGACTTAGTATTCTTTTTTGCAGTTTATGTGTTACTTTAACTGATTAAAAATAATGTTTGTTTTTGAAAACAAAAAAGTGACCAAACCCACTGTTTTATTTCAAGTGTTACGTTAATTTAATTGAGGACATCTGATGTTTATAATGGGAAATCTGTTCTAACTTAAACTTAAGTTAATATCTCTTTTTCTGTTACATGCTATGGAAGAGGTTTACTTCAAATTCCCTTGTTGATCAGCTTTCATTTATTCCTTGATGAGCTGATATATTCAGTCCGCAAAGGAGGCCTCTACCATCTTATTTTATTCGATCGAAACCTCGCATAAATTTTGACTTAACCTTCTTAAGTCTAAATTCACATATTGTCAAATGACTAGGAATTGCTTTGCAATATAACAATGGTATGTGAAGTTATGCACTTTCCTTATTATTTTCACTCTATATTTCAGAACGGTGGTGTGATAGCCCAGCTACAGAACTTACAGATGAGAATGTTGTATTTGACTGTGAAAGCTATAACGCAGGAAGTACTTGTTTCTTGTCATGCCTCAATAATTATGAGTTAGACGGTAACGATATGGTGGACTGCATAGATTATACTAGAACTGGAAAGGTAGACTATAAGTGGAATTTGGAAAATACATCGTGTATAGGTAAAACAACTTTAATGACTCGAGCTAGCTCACGCGTGTATGCGTCCTTTTACAAACAAATCACAATCCATTGTATATACTTTTACAAATTTGAATGTATCCGTTTCGAGAAAACTGTTTTCGGACATCTGCGGACAGCGCAGTCGCGATCTTATTAGGGCATTTTCTGTACGCTCATTACTCTCATTATACCTATGTACAGCAGCTGTCCTTCTCAGAAAGTGCAACTTTGCTGACTGCCCTAGAATTGTGCAGTTCGTGTATGCCCTGAAAATCCCTTTGCTCATGTCTACGGCTCACGCAGGCAAAGTGACATACCACCTGGTCATATTTTGCTCATATTTAAGTATAAATATTAAAGCTTAGCATCCTGGGTAAAACATTCAGCTGCGGCCGTTTTGAAATATTTTCTCTTTTTTCCGAAAAAATAGGCTTTGACATTTCATAATTTGCATGGAATGTTAGGCCTATTTTCTGGGACAAATATCATAAGTTTATCGTTTGCTGAATTAGTTCAAAGATTCGTAATGATTAATGGTGCACAGCGGCGAAAACCCATTTATGATATTGCTAAGCACTTGGAAACACATATTGAAAATGGCGTGAACATTTAAATGTAAAATCAGTCGTTCATCTGTACAAAATAAGTAACGGTTAAACTGCTATAACCGCAATCGAATGCTACTGTAGTAACATAGAAAAAAACAAGCTGACGACTTACGGTTGCTCGTAAGAACAAGAAAAGCACTGTTACCAAATTCCATATTCAATATATTCAAACCTAGTTGCCTGACATTAGAGTGATTTAAAACTAAACAGATGTCTGAATAGCTTCTATTTTGTACATTCATGGACAAAGTGTTTAAAATTGTGTGTACCCATGAATCTCAGCAAAATGTGCTCTGCCAGTACGCAGCAAAATGTTTGCTCAAATACTACTAACTTAGTAAACTCACTGGTACCTTTTGCGCTTAACCATTCAAGTGTTATTCATACTTACCCATTAAGAGGACTCAATACATTTGGTAATTGTTTTACCATTTTTACAAGGGGAAACTTTGTGACTATGTTTGTTTTCCAATGGAAGAGGGCCCTTCTGCGATCGAAGCCACTAGAAGTCAAGAAGGTATAGAGTTGCCTCCCCTGAAAATCATCAGCTCTAAAGAAAATGAGTGTACCAAGTGTATCAAGTCCCCTTAAAGGAAGATTTAGTATTACTGAAGGTTTTGTCCAATTTTACAGTTGAAGATTGCCCTATATTACCCGACCCGTTTGATGGTAATATAACTTGTGAAAACACAACTGATGGCGATACATGTACAATCACATGCAACGAAGGATACAGATTGCCGTATAAATTTGCTCATGTATATCATTGTGGCGATACAGGTAGTTGGTTTCCCTCGGTACAACCAATAGCATGCATTGGTAAGTTTTATAGACACTTCATTATAGGGATCAAACATGGTTTTTCATGCATTGACATTCGCCAGGTCCCGAGGGAGGTGTTGAAAACCGAGGTGGGAGACCGCGGTTTTCAGCACCTCCCTAGGGACCTGGCGAGTGTTTATGCATTGAAAAACCATGTTCGATTGCTATTATTGCATAAAATCTGAAAGCATTTGTTACATTTCGCGTTATTTCTTGCACTATTTTGTTTCGCCTTTTCTCTGATGTTTCGCGAATACAATTTCCACGGACTATGCTCGTTCTAGGGCCAAGCACTACATATCTATTAACGGCAGCAAATCTGTGGCCCTGGTACAATCACATTGAAAGTTGCGTTGCGTAGCCGTGCATTAACAGCGCGTGAATTGCCTTGTTAATACACGGCTTTTTGTCGGTTAACGCACGACTGTTAATAACGTGCGGCACTGCTTTTTATGCAATGATGATTGTTGATGCTGTGCGTTACTGTATATCAGTTAAATTTCGTCGAAATATGTCACCTAATTTGGAGACATTAACATTGCATCTGCTAACATTGTTACTCGATTCAGATGTCAACTATAAATACAATAATATATAGGTCTGATATCAGCATTGGCTTTCCCTATCAGACCACTACCTCATGTCCAGTCTCATATACAGTTTAGGTTTTAACAAACTTAAATATATGGTGAACAGTAATGATTTGTTCCGTCTCGTAAACAGTATAAATTTGAACACTTATGAGCTAACTCAGTGCACGAAAATTCATGATAGGTTTTGTATTTATGATTGTCAGTTTAACGTTTACTTCTGATATCTCTAATGCGCTTGCCCAAAGCTAAGCTCCACCTCTTTTGCGTGGACAAGCTAATTATACTTATTTTGAGGGTTTAAGCACAACCTTAAGACGTAAATCTTCATTTATTCAGAGATCAGGCCAACCCTGCAATTCACAACTTTCTATACTAAATGTGAAAAGCCACGATAGATTGGCTTCAGAATCTCTCTGAACTGCAACACCCCTCACGAGCTAGTGGACTGCGTTTTACTGCTCTGATATAAATTGCAAGAAAAATGTAAATGGAAAGTCAATACCGTTAAGAAGGATGTACGAGAGTTTAAAAAACTTTCTTGGTAGTAATACGATGGCGTTTTGATACAACTTGATCCGAAGAATCCAACAATGGAAACCCTGTAAGTCTTCAGGGGAAGCCAGAGCAGCGAAGTCCAGACAGGCAGTGTGTCCACAGTCTTTCATCAAGATGTTTGCTGTCCGTTGGTGTAAAAAATGTAGTGATTTGAAAAGCGGTTAGATAGTTGGTTTTGTATATGCCAAAGAGACACGATTACGCATTGCGAGGCTAAAATAATTTATTCATTTCCTTATAATTACAATGTACACAAAGACTGGACTGTTAAAGCGATGTAACGGTGAACAATTTAGCCTTAGGTATCAAATGTCTGTCGCATGTCCTCTACGTTTGTCTGTCTCTCTTTATGCGCTTTGGCTACTTGTTGACAAATTGCTGTTTTGTGTTGCCATTTAGGTACTTCAGCTGTCAGATGTCTTGACAAAGCTTTATTCTATGACTGTGACTTCCTTGGCTATCTGCATATTTAAGGTTTCCAATATTTCTATTTGGCTTTCGTACACTGCTGAGCACAATCATTCATGAACTTAACATTGCGTTAACTATGTTAACAATGATATATATTTGCCTGTGTTCCAACATAATGTACTGTATGTTGGAACCAATGATACGCATGTCCGAATATCTAGCTTTAAAATCCAAATTTAATTGTAAGTGTTATTTATATTGTTTCTGTCTGTGTGTGCATAGCTGCAAAGAATTACCTTTGTATATTGTATAGTGCATATTTTCGTCTTTATAGTGATATAAAATCTATAAAGAATGCCCTTGCATACACCGAACACATATAAGGAATAAAAAGGGTGTCTCGGTTTCATTTCGAAACTTCCTATGACAGCAATGAAGTATAAAGGGTCCAAACTTCCCATCCTTAGCACCGGCGTACGCGGAACGCAAGTTTCCAAGATATTAAAATGAGCCCAATGATCCGAAGCAAAGCTAAACTATAAAATTGCACTTTGAGGAAGTTTGGGGAGACTTTTGAACGCCGCCACACGGGATGTCTGCCAATGTTTAAAACTGCCATGTTGGCCTATGTTTTAAATAGACATATATAGCATGTGTGTGTATCAACAGAACCCTTTTCAGAAGGGAAGAAAAAAATAAATTTGAACGAGTGTACTCCACTGAAAGTATATATATTCCCCTTACATTTCAGAAAACGATGACCTACAGGTTGCTGTTTATACATTAACAATATCATACCTCTCAAGCAACGAATGTTACCAGTTTGAACTGGAAGATCAGCAAATAGCCATAGAAACAGCTCTTAAATCGTATTTACAAACATTCCAAGCTTGTGAGGAGGATTATGAATGTATGATGGGTACCACGAGTATTGACTGCCAAGAGGACGAAGAAGTGGTGAAGTTCACACTCAACATTATTACAACATGTCCTGATAATACAGGTATTCGTAATATACCATTCATGCGGCGTCGCTAATTTTAGTTTGGGCCGCAACTTTAGAGAAAAGTACCTTCGAACATGTACGACTAGTGAAGATTCAGGCCCCGAGGTTATAAAACTTTTTTCATGCTCAACTCAGCTGAGCATGAAATTTGCCCTGCAAATAAAATTCAAATTATTAACATTTGCAATTTTTTTCTTGCTAAACATAGCTGAGCACGAAAATTTCTCTGCAAATAAATATTGTTGGTACTTTCATATTTATTAGCAGAGAAAATTTCATGCTCAGCTGAGTTGAGCATGAAAAAAAAAATATAACCTCGGGGCCACATCAGCCTTTGTATTCTCATTTTGCGCATTTTGGATACCCAAGAATGCCAAGTTTCTTCATATGGAAAATGTATACTCTGATCAGACAGCGCGGATGCGCAGCCGCAATTGAGTCCGTTGGGCGAACAGGTAAGGTGTGTTTTCTCTCAGGGTGGCTTATTTGAAGCTAATCTCTATTACATTCTTAAGTAAGCAGATTCATTTGACAATTCTCTGTCATATAAAAATACGTGGACTAACAATCAGATACTCAGAACTGAAACAAAAACATACGAATGCATGCATTGCTCTCTACTGTCATTCATTTTAGAATATATTTATTTTCGTTCTTTATGTGTGTGTTTTTAAGGGCAAGCTTTAAAGATTTAATTTGATACTTCAATACGTTTTAAACATAAACCTTCAGTATTATAGGAATTGTTCTGTATCATGTTCTATCATCTACCGTATTTATCGTAAGTATTTGGAGATAGACCATAGATTGTGGGTACTCGTCAGAACCGCCTTGACTAGGCGGTTCCCACGAGTACCTACAATCTAAGATTTTGACCAGAAATAAGAAAAATATTGTATAGCCCTCTAAAATCCAGTTTTACTATATAAAAGTGGGGTTTAAGGGGGCCAAATTATATAGGCATTTTTTCGTGATGTCAACCGTTAGTCAGCGGCACTTGATCAAATTTCGGGACAAGTGTGCTAACGCGTTATGATGTCAGAATATTTTGGAGAAATATGGTAATATCTGAATATAGAAATGTTTCTCTATAACACATTAATAACAGTACCAAACCCGTCCAGCGTCCTATTGCGAGAAATGAATTAGCAGTTCTCACCACACAGTACATCTTCACATGAAATTTCCTTCTACGATGAGTGTACACCAATACAGCAGTTATCAGCCGTTCCCTCCGTTTACTAAACAAATAATAGCATACATGTGTATGTTATACATAGAAACGTGGTTGTAATGGAATTTAAGGCCAAGTTCCCCGGACAGAAACACATCATGTTTCACAAATAAAATATATAGTACGTCCGAAAGATTTTGAAAATGGGCAAATTTTGCCGGCAGAAAACTGTCTCTAATGTTTTTAAACCTTTCTCAAATGTGATCTGTTCCAAAGGAAATAAACCAGAGGGAGGAAATTCTTCTAAGAGCAGCCTGCAGTGGGTATGAAGAGAGGGCGATTGTTTTCATGTCAGATTTAAGCTCTTGAAGGTATCTCATGGTTTGGGCATAACAGCACATACATATAACGGTGCTTTAACGAGTAGTAGGAGAACGGTGATCTGTATAAGAGTATGCGTTCGCAGTCTGGTTGTTGCCATGGATTAAGACGCAGTCTGGTAGATTGTAGAATTTACTGTCCTGATCAGATTCTGCGGATGATTTGACAGACTGTCATTATTTGAGCAACAGTGTCAAAAACGTTTCTTCGGACATGTGTGCCCAGCGAAGATTCAGATCAGCCTGTGCCTTCGAACAGTCTGATCAGAATTTTTACTAGGCGCATTTTGAATAGCCAAGGATGCAATGTTTCATTATGCGGACAATAAAGACTCTGATCAGACTGTGCAGATGCGCTGTCTGATCTGAGTCTACGCTAGGAGCATATGTCAGAAGGTACGTTTTCTCACACTGCGGCTCGTTTGCCTGTATGTTTAGAGCCTTTTGCATAATTGGTTGATTTTGATGATTACAGCTTTCAGCTACAATATGCCCTCTCCTTACTTCAGAGAGTTCATGTGATCTGACCTTTGTCATCATGGATGCCTTCGAAAACGACATTCGATACAGTATAGAGGATGTTGGTGTGCTCGATCACCTAAATTTAACATTGGCCGATGACTGGCTTAATACCGTCTCTGTTGACATTCCGACTTGTCTTGAAGGAAGCGTATTGATTGGTGCCTACTGTGGTAAGACACGCCCTGATGTTGACCCAACCATCACCACCATCACCACCAGAACAACAAGATAACCCACAATTGTTATGTATCTGAGATGAATATCCGTAGTAGCTTGCGCATTACAGCAAAACCGTAACATCAGAAACATAGTTTACGTGACAAAATACGAATAATTAAAACACACACCAAACAACAACTAAAATATCTCATAATAAAATGGTCCCAATTCCATGAATGTTTATTTGCGTTCGTTTTGCAAATTTATTAACGTTCACAGGTGTTGATCATTTTTCCAGTGTTTTTTTTTTTTTTTTTTTTTTTTTTTTTGTTTTGTTTTGTTTTGTTTTTTTCAAGTGATCAGTGATAAGTATGTAATGATGGTGAGTTCTGTATTTTAATAATATTTGTCTGCCAATTTGAAAGAGTAAAAAGATAAACTTTAAAACTATACATTTGAAAACATAACTTCATTACAGCGGGTTTATGCATATTTTGCTCGTAGTCATGTTATATGAACAATCACAAAAGTAGATGCGTTTTTAAATTATACGGTAAAAAAGCAAAAGAAAAGTCCAGAAAGTGCCAAAATCAGAAGACGCAGCCTTTCCCAGACACCAAGAGGAAGAGGTAACAGACAAAACCAAACAAGCGCAAATCGAATAAACGTACGAAAAGCAAAAAGATTAGCTCTCTCTTCCCCGAGCAAGGTAATCGCAATGCTCAAAGGACTGAAAAACACAATAACAAGATAACACCAGGCAAGACTTGAAACAAATCGCCTCGTAGAATAAACCACAAAGCAACAAAACACCTGTAAATCAGCCTATCCCATTTAACTTGAAATTAAACAAGAAAAGATATGACAAAATATGTCATATCTGGGGAGTTACTAGTGGAAATTGGGAATGTTATGAAGAAATGAATTGAAGCAAAATACATGTTTATAGGAACATAAAGACGGTGTGAAAGAAGAGTAACTATAATGGAAGGCATCCAAAACATTATGCAGAATATATGTTAATACTGTGTAACGGGACGAGTCCCAAATTATGTAACGAGTCAAAATATTGAATCCCTTTAACTTTTATGGCACAGATAGACTTGCTCTAAGGGCGTTTCCTTCTGGCTTACAATCCTATATAACTTTTTCTCAAAAATTGGCCAGGTCCCGTGTAACACACTATTTGCTCTCTATCCGTCAGTGCCGCTATTCCTGTGGCTTACTCCATCCCAGTCTGTACCCAAGGACCAATATGGAAACTACATCGTCCTAGCCCACATACGGGTTCTGGTACAGTATGTAGAAACCCTACTTGAAAATATAAAGATGGACGAACGGGAGCAAGTATATATTTCCCCTGAGTTCTACTTTAAAGCTTGTCTTAATTCTGGGGAACGTAAATGAAAATGCTCATGAAACAGAGATGAAAAAGGTGACCTATTGACCGTATCCTCTAGTACGTACAAACCAGTATTTAGTGAAAGTGAGAACAAAAGATAATTATTGCTTAAGTAAACATCCTTGCGGTACACTGTAATTCGTGGTACCATTTTAGAAATTATTGAGTTTTCTCCCTTTAAAGAAAGCAGTATCATGGTCGCCAAAAGAACACAGCTCTTGTACAGAACTAATTTTAACAAAAGAATTGAGAATATAGTGTCCTCGGACTTTTCTCGAAATTAAAACTCAGTGTCACCAGAAAGTGTTATTACTTTCAAATATAGAAAATTGAATAAATTATAAGTCAACTTTACTTATTACTATAATTACTTCGAAGAAACAGTATTTCCACTTCAAATGGTTTTTCTGAAAACTCTGCGTTTTAAGGGGGGTAATTACGATACATATACTTGATAAAATCCAAACCTATTGATAACAACCAATCTTGTTGGTAGAACGTTTACAACTGCAATTTTAATACTGTGATATTGTGGCAAATTGAAAATAGCAATGTGTTGCTTCGTAAGTATTTTAAATGTTGATCAGTGATAATTTTGCTATTCCGAGCATGATTTTTATGTCAATTCAGGCTAACAGTAATTTGTAAGCGCATCAACAATTATATTTATAAAGTCATTTCTTGTTTCCTAAGTTCTCTGTTTACTTTAACGACCAGTGTATAATTTTTAATTGGAAAACATAAATGAAATCATGAATTACGCAGATCTGTTCTGCTTCTACGCTATATTCATACGCTGTGATATGGCTCCCTAGACTAGCCACAAATTTCTTCTAAAACAGTTTTTTTTTCACATACGAATACTTACTATTTCAAAAGAAAAAAAAAACAGAGTTATTCGCCTTGAATAAACTAGTTCAAGACCACCAGGTATAACCAGTGAAGAAATGCGTTATGCGGCTTCTTATTTCACATATCGCCCACACCAAATCTTATGCAAATGCTATGATATAAATCTACGATAGTAGATGGGTACTCCCAAATAAAAATTGTCTGATTTCTGTCCCCATTAATAACTAATATAGACACTTCTTTCAAGAACTATTTCTAGTCTCACAATTTTTCATCAATACAATACGGGACTCTGATGTTAGTATACGCGACTCTAGTAATGCGATCATTTTTATTTTCTGAATTGTAACCCCCAAAAAGTTTTAAATTGAGCATTCCAGTCACAGCTCGGAGATTTTTTTTATATATTTCATCACACAAAAAGATAAGATATGTAAGCATTTCAAGCATTTGAGGTACCAAATGAATTTTGTTATGTCAAGTGTAAGAAAATGTTCATGCTATGCTGATTGAGACCATAAACCTGTTAGTAAAATAAAATCTAAATGGTTTAATCACTGGTTCTGTTGTATAAATTTTTGTTAAAGGCGCTTATTTATTACAGAAAAATGCGGAACTGGCACTTACATGGACACAGCGAGTGACACCTGTCGTCCCTGCCCGTTAGATACGTATAGTGATACCCCAGGTCTATCTGCATGTAAACCATGCCCGGTAGATACGCATACCATCACTACAGGAGGGACGTCCGCTAGTGATTGTAAAGGTAGGAACTCAGTACAGTTTCTGTAAATAATTATGCGATACGGATGTTCGCTCATATATATATTCGTTTTTTGTCAGTGGAAATCATTTTAATATGTTCACTATGTTCACTGGAGTAACATAGACGGTTTTCATGATGAAAAACAAACACGACAACAAAAACAACGAATATAATAATAATGATAATAATACATTTGTGCTTTGCATCTCCTTTCAACAGTAATTCAGTCATACTGGACCGAGGGAAGGATTATGATGAACAGAAAATGAAATGCACATATGTAGAATACAACATAAACGGAGCCATTGGCTCTGTTATAAAATTATTCTGAGAATTGTTGTGGCACTGATTATATAGGTTTAGCAGCTTATTTCTGCTTTTTATGCATACTATGTTCGATAAAAATCAATTTATTTTGATTTTGAGGACTTTGACTCTAATTTGCTTTAATTTGACTTTAAAGTAGTTGCGGTCATGATACCTAAGCCATAATCCAAACAGATAAATCCGTAAACGAATGACGAATCAGAATGTTCAGACCAACAGACATGGACCCCAGAATAAAGGATGTAATCAGGTGTCCGCGGATAGTAAGCATTACTTGGTAAGCAAGCTTCGCCCACCATGCCCATAGGCCTGAACGAAGGAAATTAAAGTTAATCGACAAATATGAACATTCTTGTTGAAATCTTCTTGTTGCTGGTCAGACTATTGCTAGGTATCTCGCGACAACCATGACAAGATCGTTCGTATTTGACTTTAAACATAAACATATCATGCTAGCCACAAGCTCGGAGGTTTAAAACACATTATCCTACTTCAGAAACAATATACGTACATAATAATATGCAAAGCGATAACTGACAAATCTATAAGTGAAGATACCCAGGCAATCACGAAGCGCAGTTTTCCCGAGGTATCGAAAGAAGAAAGTATGAGGAACATAAAATGACAAGACAAATTCAGCATATGAAACCGCCGATGGATGAACAAGGAAGAACTGCCCCAGGGGAACTGCTTGCAACGTTCAGTACAAACACTACTGTGGAAAGGTGCGTGGGGCTTAAGCAAGTTTTTCTACATGCAAAACCTCGCAATTCTGATACAGCAACGAATTACAAACATATGTTTGGTTCGCATTGGGGTCCTCTACACCAGTTAAGTATCACAGTATAACAATATGTTTACAAACATTATGATGAAACGAAGTAAAGAGTTCATTGGCGATCGGAAGCCTGAACGCGAAAACTGGGCTTAGAGACTGTAAATGTAATTTTTGAGGATAAATAAATAACGGAATTAAAAGCCTGTATCTGATACAATATTTGTTTAACAGAGCCAAGATTATGTAGGTTCTACATCTGATAAAGCGCGTATAGAGTCAGGTATAACTGTTCTTCCAGTGGACGTGGTCCGTTATGGTGTATCCTCACAATTTAAAGTGCCTTTTCGGTTTAACAACGTTTTGTTACGAGTTAGTGAACATTTATTTTGTATTTGTTACAACATTTGAACATAGAGTGAAAATTTGGTGCTAGTAAAATCGATTCGACCACTCCAATGTAGTTTTTACTTCTGAAGGCAGTGGTTACAGTGTTGTTTGTTCCGAGTGGGGCCTTGTAGCTGATCACTTCGTTTCAAGCATGAATTCGTTAATCTTTGGCATGAATTATAAACTAAAAACACCTAACGTGGGATAGATATTCAGACAGTTATTTGTTTGGAAAATATAATCGACGTACATATTTCATAAAATTGTTTTGCATGTTTATACACTAGGTTTGTGCAGTCCTGGAAGTTATTCCGAGACAACAACGGTACCTTGTCTAAAATGCAAAACCGGAACATACCAAACGAATTATGGACAGGCGAACTGTACGAAGTGCCCAGATGGTACATGGACTACAATTTCAGGGGCAGTGTCGGAAGAGATGTGTATTGGTAAGTGGTAAAAATAGTGATAAAGATGTAAATAACATATTGTGTGCGTGTATCTTCTTAAAATATTTACTACGATGATTGTTTAGCATTGTATCTAAGACTTTTTATATCAGTATACGTAATACGCGTTTTTGAATAGAACAATTACGAAATGACGATTTATCTAGAGCCTATTGTTTGCAGGGCCGCATATGTCCTTGCATCGGCTAAGGAGGAACTCTATTTCCAAGATACCAGAATGGGCTCAATAAACCCCCCAAAAAATAAAACGATTTGAGATACAAATGCCAAATATGATAAGAACATCCATTGATTTCATAACGGATTTGAAAGTATGTGTCGAAGTTAATGTGTGCTCGGCGCCGCGCAATGGTGTCTACGGCTGTTGTGCTTTGCGGGGCATTACAGATGGTGTAGCTACCGCCGAGGCGTCTTCGGCCTGACGTGTACAGGAAGCTGTGGATCATGGCAGTTGCTGTGGGCTTAGTATAAGTTGTGCGCTGCTTACCGACAGTTCTTTTTATGTTTATTCCAAACGTTTGGGTTTAGTGCGGCCGGTAAAGTTAAGAAAAGAAATGATTGCTCCTCCAACACACTAAAATTTATACGTCTAAATCATGAATATTCGTTAGTATAAAGATTTGTATGAATTTGCTTTGCTGAACGTTAGGTGGGCAAAGTGTTCGAAGCAACAACCCCCATGCGTAAGTGAACAATTTGCATGAATTGTCAAATCGTATTGTTTTGGAAAAAGAAGAAAATATTTCAAAATGTCTTCTGTTGAAACTTTTATCCAGCGTTTAAAATAAACGTCAAAAAGATTGTCTTTGGAAACAAAGAACACACTGCAGATTAGAAAATGGGAGTCTCGGTTACACAGTTGTGTGTTTTATCAACTGTCGTCTGGCCTTCTGGTCTATAATTGCGGTTGCTGCTGGAATACGTGACACTTGTTTCGGATAACACGTATTGTCACTTGATAAAAATGTCAGGAAATATTAGATTCTTTGATCAGCCCATAGGTTTGACACATATTGCATTGTGTTAATTATACAATGTCTTTTATTTTCTAGCTCGTTATTTTCAACATTCGTCCTAATTCTATTTCATACCGTCATGATTGGGTTCAAATGATAAGAGTATTATGCAAAAGCAGGAAAAATATAAATAATAAGTATCTGCGATAATGTGCAGTAATTTTAAGATATTTGTTTTTTATAAAGCACTTCATGTTGTTACGATACAGAGCAGTCTGAATATATTGCACAGTTGTTTAGGACGCAAGGATCCTTTTTTACTGCCTAAGTACATTTTCCACCTGCAAGAATAAGGTACCAATGTAAAATCGTACTTGAATCACGTGGATCAGATCTATTTTATGTAACCACAAAATATCGATTTCCCAATGCTTTTGCAAAATCAATACTCAGAATTGAATTTAAATAAACCTAATTTAAAGAATACGGCAGAGGCTTTAGCAATATACGACGCAGCACGTCTCAAGAGACATATGTCGGTATTTTTTCAGTTTGAGGTATTTCATTTGTTAGTTTTCTGTACAAACTCCGAAATGGCAGGTTGCATATCCTGACTAGTAAATGAAAACTTTCAAATTATTGCTTACAGCTGATAAATGTTGTGCGCATAGTGATTCGATTCTGCATACGTTACTAAAATATTGTCGCAAGTAGCTAGCAGACTGTGCTAGTTGTGTGAAGTCTGGTCGGAATCTTCTCACAGTGTTGGCAGGTTGTAGTTTTAAGAGTGTTGAGCAGGGTGTGCTGGTTGTGTGCAGTCTGGTTAGGGTCTCTCTGCCGTAGGCGTAGGTTGTGGTTTTGGTGGATATAAGAACAGTGCAGAATCGAACTTGCTGAGTTAAACGTAGAGATGGCAGTGCCATTAGGGATCGTGCCAGCCTAGTATAGACTTACGGGAGCGCAAACACACATACGCACGGACAAACATGCACGCCAACACCCATAAACATGTGCATATATGTAAATATATGTAATTGAGGACACAGTTTCTGTAAATAAATAATAAGCATGCAATCTCAGATGCACGTGTCGATGCGTTTTAAATTAACATTGCAATGTACATTTAAACTCGAGCGGACGTTCTGTGCAATTCGTTGCCAGTTCTGTTATAAAACAAAATAACATGATTTATAAGAGGAAATTGATTTTTGAGTTCTGTCCCTTTGACCTGTAACCAAAGTATTATTAGGTTTTCAATGGGTTACATCTCTAGGGTTGCCGGTACAGGCAGCAATGTGTACTGTCTGCTTAGCATTTAGCGTCGCGACATTTGAAACGTTATAGCCCTATTTTTGTTCAGACATTATGGAAATATTGAAATCGTCTTGTTGGAAAAATAAGGTTTGCGTGTGACGATGTCGACAGTTGGATGATTGCTCACTGTCGGCAGCGCCGATGTCTGCAAACGGAAGGGGGGTCACGATGGAGTGACGCCGACGTCAGTGATAGATTATTCATGACATCGGTGATTCGTCGCGATGTCAATTTACTCGAACTGCATTTTATTGAATATGATAAGTTGTTAGCCTAAGCAGAAAATTTTTTATTGGCGCAGTCTGCGGCCAATGCCTTACGAACTAACATTTAGTCAGAGCAATGGACAAAAAAGATAATGAAAAAGTCCAGAAAGAACCATAACCACTGAACATAGCTTACTAATGATACCAAGAGGAAACGAAAACTACAACCAATAGAACACACTTTACAAAGCAACAAAATCAAAGCTCATCCACCCCCAGTCACCAACGAAGTTATCACACAACAATAAACATTGACTAAGACGAAGCAAAAAAAAAAAAAAAAGCAACAAAAAGCAAAGAGTAGCCGCAAGGCCTCACAAAGAACAAACTAACAAACTACACTAGACTCACCGCTTTACAACGGTCTGTAGAAAAACTACCGGGATGTGGGAGGGGGTTAAACTATTAAGCAGCACCAAATAGTCATCCTGGAAAACGTTACTAAAACCTCCTTATGCGAAGATTGCATAATCATCTACTGAAACAAAAGTTAAATTAAATGGTCAATCATATAATGTCATAAACAAAAATGCTGGCCCTGAATATGTCACATTTTTGCAGTTTGAGCAGGTCTCATTGTTCCTACCAGAGCCAATAAAAGTAAAGTATTTTATATGAGATTACATACGTAACGCCCTGATCATCAAGTGAGGACGAATGGGTAGATGTTGGTATTTACTGGTTTATGTATTATGGTGCATATATTATGCGAGGCGCTTTAATAGAAGGTATATTTTCGGCTTAGGCATTTAATTACGCTAAGAATAACACATTTTTTAAGTTTCCTAGATATATTGTCTTCTTTGAACAACGGTTATTCGGTTCTCAGATGGCTCGCTTTTCAATCACTTTCAGAAGGTTTGCGCCTTACAATCAATGTATGTGGTCCTGTTTGAAGTTTTCATGTGTTTGGGCTTCAAATAGTCATTGAGTCTATTGTTTCTGTTTCATCATAGTGTTGGTAATTGTATGTATTCTACTGTGTGTTTCACTGATGAGGGAGAGACACCTATGCAAATCGAACATGTGTTCGTAATTTAGAGCTGCATAAGTAAAGGCGAGGTTTCCCGCGAATAAAACTGGTTTTAGTCCCCAAGTATTTTTGTCTTCTGATCTTTCCAAGGCTGTTCCTCTGTTGCAGTTTGTCTTTGTTCTAAGTCGGTAGTTTCATATGTTGAGTTTGTTTTGTCATTGTATGTTCCTTATCGCTCCATCTTTTAGTTCTTCGGGCTGGATGTGCTTCGTAATTATGGTATTTCCTTGGTATCTTCACATATATATTTTATCAGCAATTTCTACTGGAAACACTTACTTTCAAAAACTAACTAGATTAAACAACATAATTTCACATGAATGCATATGTGTTTGTGCGGGGGGGGGGGAGTGGGGAGCGGGTTGGGATTTGGGCGTGGGGGGTGGGGGGCGGAGACAGACCATCCAATAGAGAGAACGAATGATAATGGTGACTATACATTCCCGTGCGTTCTTTGGTCATAGTTGTGGGTTCACTTTGGTTAAAAGTATCTTAATGAAACTGCTTAGAACTTTATTGTTATGTTGTGTTTTTTTTTTTTTTTTCAGTTTTTGACATGTACTTTGACAAGGATCTGCCGTCTCAGGAAGTTGCTATTGGTGAAATACTCCAAGGCATATCAGCTATTTTCTGGATCAAAGGTTTTGATATTCCCATTTTAACTCTTGGCTTATTCTATGATGATACAGATTTCGCTTTTCAACTGGTAACAGAAGAAAATATACAACTGTTCACTGATGGATGGTAATATTATTTGGCAATATTTCAGTTATAACGATGGATGGTAATATTATTTGGCAATATTTCAGTTATAACGATGGATGGTAATATCATTTGGCAATATTTCAGTTATAACGATGAATGGTAATATTATTTGGCAATGTTATAATGATAACGGATTTAAAAGTTTAGAAAATCTATGATTATTAATTAATGAATCTATAACAACCGGTTATACCAGTTAGTGAGTGATGCTTTTGATATATCGGATCAGTTTACAATATGGGTATATAATTCGGTTCTTTATGATCACTTAACCCATTACAGGATTTTTGAAACTTTATATAAGGGTCACTGATGAAGCTCAATAATTATTGGCTGAAAGTCCACAAAACTCATACACGTCAGACCCTGCCATTATTATATGTGTGTTCTTTGCTCTCAGATGTCTTTCCTTTTAGAACCTATTTATTTTTACTATAGCTTGTGTTAGTGCCTTGTAGCTGCCGAAACAATACAACCCTTAATTTAAATACAGTGTAGCTTATAGTTTCTAGTTACATTTGAGCCCATTTTGTTGACTTTTGTAAAACAATACGAGGATCTACGATGAAGACTTTTTAGCCGAAAATGGGTTGTCTGGTACGGAAAACTGGGGCATTTAGGCTATTGTGATTCCTTTGTCCATTGCTCTCGAGGATCGTTCCTTTTATAACATATTTAAAATTATCTGCGTCATTTTGTATATACGATCGTATTGTCGTACTTTTCATTTCTTTTTTATTTGTACGACGTTGAATCAGGCTTCAGACTAAGTCAAGGCTCTTTCCTTAAATTATTTCAGAAGGCTGGTTTCTTACGACTTATGTCTGTCGCAGGGGCCGCCGTGGTCCTGCCGATCATTTTATTATACTCTGGCTTCAGCTCGATATTGTTGTGATATAAATAGATAATTATGAAGTGTTATGTTACACTACTTTTTTCAAATTATGATTCTGTATGAAAATACTTATTAAATACTATTGTAAACTATCTTATTATAATAACACTTTGGAAATCTACAGGGCCACATTTTATGACCCTCACACGCGTTCTGATACTTAAATAAACACCCTTGTGAGCATTATGTTACAATTTATTGATAAAAACATTCTGACATAGGGATTCTGAAAGTGTCATTAGCCATTTAAAAATAAATAATATGAATAGAAGACAGTTGTTGTCTGAGTAATTAGAAATGGTGTCATTTCATATTAATGGAACTTTGTATAAAAGACACCCTGTGTTTACTATTAAACGTCATATAGTAAATCTCCGGAATGGGCATCCTCCTTCATGGGTATAAAATTAACTAAGCAGGTATTGTGCAAAAAGTACATTGTTTTTTAAACATAGGAATCTGAGTGAGTTTGCTTCTGTTTTCTGTGATTTATAGGCAAATGTATGCATTATGTATTTGGGTATTAGACAAATGATAATTGAATCTCATCCTATAAATTAATGAGGTACCCAAATAAGGTATTCCATTTTCAGGGGACACACTCTTTGAAAAATGTTTATCTCCCTTACGAAAAGCGGTCTATTTCAAACGTAAAGAGTTTACTCTCATTGGGAGTAAATTGATTGCTTAAAGGGTAGGCCTTCTTTTAGAAGGTATTTACTGAAAGGAAAGCAAAGTAACAACATCCTTATCTTTATCTCACCCTGATATAGATAATATTATAGGGTAATTGCAATGACATTGGTGAATATTGACCTACGTAGTTCGCGTTCTTTGATATCCCAGCGTGGGACAATATTCACATATATAAGTGCAATATCCCGTTTAATGAATAGCTATATATACTTTGTCATTTTCAGTGTTTGTTTTGCAGCCTAAAAATATGCATTTTAGTCTCTAAAATTCAGAGCCTGTATGAATGCTTGACAATTTTTGGCGTGATGCCTTTGCCCGAAGACATCGTCAAGTTAACGTTATATAACGATAACATTCGAAGGCATCTGAGTAAGCGGCCATTTATTAAGTACGTGAGCCGATATCGAGCGATATCTGCATGTTTGTTGCTCGAATTTTATCCCACTTTTCATTACGAAAACAGGCCTATTCAAATATATAGAAAATTTCACCTTTACCTCCAAAAACTGTAAATTTTCAGATAAAAGACTGGTATTTTTCATATTTCTGCTCAAAACATAGATTGTGGGTACTCGTTAGAACCGCCTCGCCGAGGCGGTTCTAACGAGTACCCACAATCTATGTTTTTTAGCAGAAATAAGAAGAATAATGTATACCCCTCTAAAGCCCAGTTTTACTATATAAAAGTGGGGTTTAAGGGGGTCAAAATTATATAGGCATGTTTTCGTGATGTTAATAATTCACTGTGTATAGCTTTATAATGAATTAGGGCATATAAGACATCCCTTTAAACAGATTGATTCTGAAATAGGTAATAGAAATATATCTAACCTTTCTTTCAGGGACAATATGCCAACTAACGTGCGTATGACCAGCAATGAATGGAATATGCTGGCGATAGTATGGAATATGTTTACTAAAGAAATAAAACTTTACAAAAATGGCGATCTAGCGTTCAATATGAAAACGAAGGACAGTACAGTCAACCCTACCAAAGTATTTTTGTCTGTAAAAGAAGAAACATGTAAGAATATACGTTTTTTTTTCTTTTGGCGAGTGGAGGGTAGGGGGAGGGGTATGGGGAGCGGGGTTGAAATACACATTTTGTAAAAAAAAAAAAAAAAAAAAAAAAAATGCCCATGCACGTTCTCTCTTCAAAGTAATAAAATCGTTTTAACATAAATGCTTGTAGATCAGAACAGCCGGGTATACACACAATCCTATCAAGACTGGTCACTAATTGATATGTTTAACATTGAAGAATATCTTAGAAAAGAGCGTATGACCTATGGGATTGCGCGTCTGATTCAGATCTACGCTAATCACATAAAACATAAAAACATTTTCGTCATTAGTGTCTTTAATGTAATGATTAAATGTTCTGTGAAGGTATTTAGTGTAAAGAAAAGTAAAGTTAATTTTATACACACTGTTAAGAGCCATTTTTCCTGATATGTATTTAAAAATGTTGAGTAATGCAATCCTTTATTGCAAGTTATAGCTGTTACTCTGTAAACAATATGTTTCATTGATTGATGTGATTGCTGCATGACCATACCATTCTTATGATAGTTTGGCTACCAATACAGCTTATAAGTAGATAAGCATACTGTAGGAGATTGTAAGTGACTCAGCGTTTTGGAGTTATTTTATAAGCACAGCTCAAGATGAGACGATTCTTGATTTCCAGGAACACTGATAATTGTGTTATCTCTTCACGAAACAATATGTTCTTGTACTCCTTTGAAGCGCTCCGCTGAGGCGCTACTTATGAGTATCCATAGAATATGTTCTCATGGAAACATGAAAAAAAATGTGGATACCCCTTCTTATCTGGAGCTATATTAAGTTAGGCTCTTTCAAACATAAAATGCATAAATCAATGAATACAATTTTTGTTTCTTATTGGTTGATAATTGTAGTAGTGATATGTTCTTTACTATCTGAAACAAACATAAATGCATTTTCCGATGTAGCAATGTATTTTCTATTCAATGGACTGATATACACGATGTATAATGTGTGCACAGATAGTGCCAACAGGACGTTTTAGTGGTATCCGCGACATGTCAACATTTGATTTAGGCATATCAGAAATGTGCTGCGTTGCATGTAGGTCATACACTATTCCTCACATATACCTGAGTTCATTTTTGTCATGACATTGCTCATTAATTATCTCTTTTTTTTCTTTCAGTTCTGAGTAGCTTCGTCATATTTCCCTACATAATATTTCCTCAGATTATAAGTACAGCCTACTCAGACTGTAGAACAATTCTTCCTGGACTGAATGTTTTAACAATGTTAGCTAGCCTTAGACTAGATTTCTTGAAGCCAGTGCCATCAACATGCCGAGGTTTGTTGATTAATTGAGCCGCTAAGTCAGAAAACATATCTTCGGGCATGTAACGCCCAGTGAAACATTACGAAAACATACCTATATAATTTTGACCCCTTGAACCCCACTTTTATATATTAATAAAACTGGGGTTTACAGGGGTATACATTATATTTCTTATTTCTGCTCAAAAACATAGAATGTGGGTACTCGTTAGAATCGCCTTAGCGAGGCAGTTCTAACGAGTACCTACAATCTATGTTTTGAGCAGAAATATGAAAAATATCAGAATTTTTATATCTTAAAATTTTCCTTTTTTGGTGGTAAAGTTTTCAGTATATTTGAATAGGCGTGTTTTCGTAATGAATTCAGATCCGCCTGCGTATTTGCATGATCAGAATCGTCTCTTGACATATTTCCGATAGCCGCGGACAACGAAGAGTCTTCGATGGGCGCACATGACAAAAGATGTTTTTCCTCGCTTTGCGACTAATTATCACAAAATTAAATTGTGTTTAGGAAAAACACTTAAGATATAAGACATCAATCCAACTGTAATGGGGACTTTCAAAAACTTGTTTTTGTTTCATTAACTGGGAATAGGAATTGATGCACTGGTAAATACACAGAGCTTTGACGTTGACAGCTCTCGGGGATAGGTCGCCGATTTTAAATATGTTTAATAGAGAAAAGCTGATTCATTTTCGGGGAAATTTATTCACAATATTTTACATTTAAAGAGCACTGACCTATCATTTGGTACTTAAATCTACCTTTGAAAATGACCAGGCCTAAATTTATTGAGAAATTTTGCATTTTTGGTAGTTAAGTTGCTTTACCTTAGTGGCAGATATCATAATAACACACTAGAAGATTCGAATTAGGTTGAGGTACTCTCGGCGGGGGATGCGTACATCCTGCGTCCTGCATACTAGTTATCTGCTGCCCGGCATCTGGTGTGAGTGGCTGCTATATTTTGCTATTCATTGTAGTATCCGTGTGCTGTTCTTGCTCTTTTCTGACACATTTTCTGAAATCAGTTTCTTTATTACTTTGAGGTATATATCCCATTACATTATTTCATTACGAAAACATGCCTATTCAAATATACTGAAAATTTCACCACAAAAAAAAACTGAAAAATTTCAGATGAAAAATTCTGATATTTTTCTTATTTCTGCTCAAAACATAGATTGTGGGTACTCGTTAGAACCGCCTCGGTGAGGCGGTTCTAACGGGTACCCATAATCTATGTTTTTGAGCAGAAATAAGAAAAATAATGTATACCCCTGTAACCCCCAGTTTTACTATATAAAAGTGGGGTTTAAGGGGGTCAAAATTATATAGGCATGTTTTCGTGATGTGCTCTGAAATTTGAGCGTGCTCATTTGAATTTTTTTTATAAATGTGTCTACATTGCAGACTGAAGGACAAACAGTTTATACTCTAATCAAATCTGCGCTGTGCGCATCTGCTGTGGGTTTACATTGCGAATATTTAACCTTTACAATCAGCAAACTCCAAAATGACCATATATTTTCTTTCCTTTTTTTCTGAATTTAAGCTTTGCCATTTCATGCAAGTTTTCTCCGTAGGAGACAATTTAAATGGTATTTAAAACTCCTTTTTCTGGAACAGATAAAAAAAAAATCAAAACGTCGACTGTTGAAAGTTTACCCAGCATACAGAGCGTTCATTGTTGTTTAACATCACGAAAACACGCCTATATAATTTGGACCCCCTTAAACCCCACTTTTATATAGTAAAACTGGGGTTTACAGGGGTATACATTATTTTTCTTATTTCTGCTCAAAAACATAGATTGTGGGTACTCGTTAGAACCGCCTCGCCGAGGCGGTTCTAACGAGTATCCACAATCTATGTTTTGAGCAGAAATATGAAAAATATCAGAATTTTTACCTTAAATTTTTTTATATCTTTGGTGATAAAATTTTCAATATATTTGAATAGGCGTGTTTTCGTAATGAGGTAAATGTTTGTATACTATCATGTTGTTATACAGATCAACCGAATTGATCTGTCGCCTAGACCTTGTGATTATAGTTTGTATATGTATACGTTTATTGCACAAGCAGGCTTAACATATAAAAGGTGTGCGGCAGTTGCTTCACGTGGAGTGGGGAATAGTTTACTATCATGCCTTAATTGAGTCCTCCGTGAAATCACCTGACCAGTAAATGACACCATAACCTGACCAACCAAAATAGCTTACCAGTTAACGGTTAATGTTATTGCTTAGACAAACAATATTACCTATGTACTTTTTCATTGATAAATACAGGTACACATGCAGTTTTCATTGATAAATACAGGTATCACGATATTGTTTGTCTAAGGATTTACGCATGGGCGTGGTTATAGCCTTCTGACGGAGGAGTAAATTACACTGTGGACACAGCCATATGAATATTATAATGTTCAAAGCGACATATCAATTTGATTGGTCTAAAATTGCTGTTCTTTGTTTCTAGCATCCAATGTCACTGAACATGACAACTGCGGTAACCATGATTGCCAGAATGATGGCGTCTGCCAGCACAGCGATACGATTGGCTACACATGTAACTGTACAGAGGAATATGGAGGTCATTTCTGCGAAGTTAAGTTAGGTATAAAATTTAATTTTACTTTGTTTTGTCGAACTTGTGCTTGATTTAGAGTTCTAAGCTAGGGAGCATTTTGTAAAAAATATGTGTATCATGTACGCTATCTTCGATACAGTACTGGCATTAAACCTTCTGGTCCTATTAAAAGCTACTACATTGCATGTGAAAATATTGTACCGCTTAAAGCGCTGATAGAATGAAGGCGGCGTAGCGATACTATAGTTTTCATTATTAATCTTGAACAAACTCTGCTATTTTCATATTTTGTTTTGTTTAAGATTAGTTTACGCATTCGCGAAGTTTGTTCAGACTCTTCACTAGGAACATTTAGGCTAGCCAAGGATGCAACGTTTCTTCATGTGGACAAGGGAAACTCGGATCAGATTGTTTGGATGCGCAGGCTGATAATGTCATTTCGTTGGACGCAGATGACTGAAGATACGTTTTCTCACGTTGCGACTCAAACATATCGGATGCAGAGGCTTAGATGTGATCATCACGAAAACATGCCTATATAATTTTGACCCCCTTAAACCCCACTTTTATATAGTAAAACTGGGGTTTACAGGGGTATACATCATTTTTCTTTTCTAGTCCAAAACATTGATTGTGGATACTCATTAGAACCGCCTCGGCGAGGCGGTTCTAACGAGTATCCACAGTCTATGTTTTGAGCAGAAATATGAAAAATACCAGAGTGTTTTATCTGAAAATTTTCAGTTTTTGGAGGTGAAATTTTCTATATATTTGAATAGGCGTGTTTTCGTAATATTTTGTTATTTCTTTGTTTTCATTTTTATATTGTTTTAGTACATGGTAACTGGAGTGATTGGATTAATGCAACTGAGTGTAGTGTAACTTGTGGAGTGGGCGTTCGTGGTATATACAGATTATGTAATAATCCCAGTCCTGGCCTTTACGGCGATGATTGTGTAGGTAACAGCACAGAGCTCGTAGAATGTATGATGGAAGATTGTCAAGGTAACAACCCTTAAAATTTAATCATTTACAATTTTGTAAGTAACATAGGCAGATGCCTAATCTCTGAAGAAAAGAGGTTTAATATGTCATTCAAATTATTAATTATGTTTTAGAAAACTAGCAAATGAGCGGGAGTAGAGTATTTTCTACAAGATTGCACGAGCGCCAAGCAAAGACTCAGATCAGTCTGCTTATCCACAATGTCTGTTTAGGTATTTCGCTGTCCGCCTGAAGACGATTTGGAACTTGGCTACCCACAGAGTTCCCTGCAAAGACTTTGATCAGACTGCGGTATAAGCAGACTGAACTGCGTCTTCGCTGGGCGCACATGCAAACTTCTAGGAATTGCTGTGTCCTGTTTAAATGGTACATTTGTCAGGCCGGAGATCAATTTCTATCAAAACCTAAAACTGTCACCATTTGGGAGGCCGTCAACTACCTGTTGTGTAGAGGAATCGAGTTCACACAGTAACTGAAATAGCGCTTTGAGGAAACAGAAAAGTGGCTGATATAGGAAGATGCCTGTTGTTGAGAGATGGCCTAGTGGAAGTACCGTTGTATATAAATAATTTGAACAGCAGTCCTTCCGTCATGGGAAACGGATGTAATGATAGAACAAAACAACCATTCCTCGAAAACAAACAAAGAGGATCTACAACAGAAGTACTGTCTTTAACATCCCGAAAACAAGCCTATATAATTTTGACCCCCTAAAACCCCACTTTTATATAGTAAAACTGGGGTTTACAGGGGTATACATTATTTTTCTTATTTCCGCTCAAAAACATAGATTGTGGTACTCGTTAGAACCGCCTCGGCGAGGCGGTTCTAACGAGTACCCACAATCTATGTTTTCAGCAGAAATATGAAAAATATCAGAATTTTTATCTGAAAATTTTCATTTTTTGATGGTAAAATTTTCAGTATTTTTGAATAGGCTTGTTTTCGTAATGAAAGGTCAACACTAACATAAGCAAAAAAAAACAAAAAAAAAAAAAAAAACGGTTAAAGAGCCTAATCTGGTGTATCAGGTGTATGACAGTAAATAACATCCAAAAATCATACAACAAAGCGCAAATAAACGTAAAAACCTGAAAGCAATGTGGGTGGCTAAAGGCATTGGCCACAATACTAACACCCAATATAAAAACACGACACATAAAACAAAATAGATTTGCAAAGTCGCTAGCCACAAAGAGTAGCATGTTTATTAACGCTTATAATTGCATTGTAATGGATTATTGTTCCATTTTAGCGAGTTAAGATATGCTGTATAAACTGCTAGGTTCAATAGATGCGAAGAGAATATTGGTGTACATATTAATACCCTAAATATGATTTGGAACTGTCTCTGTTGTAAGGAACTAAAAGTACCCAGAAAGATAATTATGCGAATCGCATTATAGAAAGGAATATTGTAACTTAATATGTGGATAATTAGACCTGAAACGTTTTGTTTTGTTTTTTATTATTTTTATGTTTGCATTCCAAAGGACAATTCGTTTTAAAAATTTATGTAAAAGCTTTTTGCAAAAACCACACCTCGCCGATTCTGCACATACTATTGACGTGTCCCCACTAAGGATGAATCGAGCAGTTAACAACTTGTCATGACAAGACTAACATAATAAAAGAAACACTTTACCATATACTTTGTTTGAGACTGATAGAGAGTAACCCTTTCAACCCTGTAGGTTACACCGATACTTTTACAAACAGTGTAGGTCTCAATGTGCTGGTGACCTTTGTCGGAACCACCTCGTTAGAATCTACACTGCTTGATATTCTGTTCTCTGTTTATGACTAACATTTCGAGTTACAATATTTGTTTTTAATTGTATAAAGCGGGCAATGTTTAAGTACGAACGAAGTGTTCGTACTTAAACATTGCCTACCTAGTACAATTTAGGGTTGAGAGGATTCATAACATGTTGTAGTGGTTATGTACTTACCCCTATATTAGGCTTGACGTTAAAGTCAAAGTTATCGAATAAGACTAGTTTCGTACTCCGCACGTTAGGAACATACCTGGTAAATATGTCAAAGGAATTCAGAGAAACGGGTATACATATAGTGTAAACAATTCATTCAAAAGTATATGACTCCATTGTGAAAAAAGGAATCTACGCCAAAAATAGTATTACCAGTGTTTTAGAGCAGAACGCGATTTTACTAACAGACTGTAATGAAAACATTGTTTAAAGACTACAATTGGATGATAGTAAAAGAGGGCTATTAATATATGGGATTAAACTATAACTATTTACTATTCAAATATGTCCATTTCTGATGATATGCGTCGCAGTTAAAGACCTGGGCCCAGTTGTTCAAAGCATCGTTAGTTTAACGAGCTAGTTAGTGGTCAAAATGTTAACTGTTCTAGTAAGTACAATATCTAATTCACAACTTTTTTTTGATGAAACAAATGTGAGTAGGTTTTGCAAATGCAAAAGCTTCTCACATTTTTTTCAGCAAAATTATTAGCTTATATGCCATATTTGATGATCAAAGATTTAACGATACGTTAACTAACGACATCGTTAGTTTTGAACAACCGGGCTCTGTATAACAGTTGCTAATGTTTACGTTTCAATTTATTCCAATTATCTAATTCAACGTTTGAACTATTTGACCCGCAACGTCCGAAATGTACCTTCGGACACGTGCGTTCAGCTAAGATTCAGATGAGCCTGCGCATTCGCACAATCTGATCCAATCCTTATTCCGCATGCCAAGGATAGCCAAGGATGCAGTTTTCTTCATGCAAGAAACGAAGACTCTGATCAGACTGCTCACATGTCAGAACGTACGTTTTTACATGTTACGACTCATTTATTGAAAAAAAGAAAAGAAAATATATCTCGTGCTTCCACATTATTAACGATAATATATAGAGGATATTCAAATGTTTGGAGTGAATACGACTTTTATTTCATCCAGTGAAGTGAAAAAATGTATATTTCATGAGTGCCGAAGGCACGAATGAAATATACATTTTTTCACTTCACGAGATGAAGTAAAAGTCATATTCACGACAAACATTTTAATTTTCTTTTTATTATATACATAACTTTCGGTGGAAGAGATGCAAATCTTGCAAATCTTGCAAAATTTGAGTTGCTTCCCTTTGACCATTAATGTAAATAAGAAAAAAGTAGTTCCGGATCTTATACTTTTCACTGCTCAGAGGAGTGAAAATATAAGTTTTATATTTTCACTAGTGAAAATATAACTTTTTCGAAATATGCATTTTATTTCATTAATAATTCTCTATATTTCATTACTTTGTATATAATAAAATGTAAATTTCAATATACAGGATTTATGTCTTCTTCGCAGAATGCCAAGATATATCCATAAATTCTGGAACAGTTTGTATTTTGGAAGATGAAGAATGCATTCCTACTTGTGAAGATGGCCGCATCATACCGAAAGGACAATACGGGCAGAAATTTCGCTGTGGTGTTAGCACCAACTACGAATGGGTACCGTTAAACAGGCTTCCGCTTTGTGCACGTAAGACCATGTGATTATACTCATTCTGCTTTGCTGTTAATCGGTGTCTCCATGGCATATGCATCTGAGCAGTCTGGTGCTATTCATCGAATTGATTGAGGAGGTTTAACGGCCCGGTTAATCCATTAGGGTAATGTCGAGCCGGTCAGTTTGCTAACACACGTTTCCTAGACAGATTTAGTCCTCTTCGCGGTTTACCAGTATTTGTGCACAAATTGACAACTGACCGTCTTGACTGAGCGGAAGGGAGCGGAAGGGAGAGAGAGACGGTAGAAAATATTTCATGATCAATCTCTACGAAAGAATTTTGCCGGACTCGGCGGAAATCGAACCAGTAACCCCCTGATCTGCAGTCGGACGCGCATCCGACTGAGCCTTCGAGGTAAACTATTCATCGAATTAGTCATCATTATGCAACTGTTCTACAGGATTATATAAGAAAACAGCTAATGCTCAGTCCCCGATGGTATAAAAAAAATCATGCTCAACTCAGCTGAGATTGAAAGTGTCTCAGCTAATGTATATGAAAATGCCAACAATAATCGGCATTTTCATATTAATTAGCAGAGAAATGTTCATGCTTAGGTTTGTTTAGCAAAACTGAATCTGTAATTATTAGTAACTAGGGATCATTTAGCAGGACAAATTTCATGCTCAGCTGAATTGAGCATGAACAACATTTGAATACCTCGGGCCCTAGTGAGATTGTGTGAATGATACGATTCGCAAAGCAATATTGCTTTTCAAGACGGTCTCACTTGGTGGGAAAGGGTTGCATTAAGGGCGTCTGATGCACTTTCAGGAGCGGCAGCTCTGTGAAAACTGTTTAATAACCCTTTGAAAAGGGATCTAATATAGGGATCAAACATGGTTTTTCATGCATTAACATTCGCCAGGTCCCGAGGGAGGTGTTGAAAACCGATGCCGAAGGCCGCGGTTCTCAACACCTCCCTAGGGACCTAGCGAATGTTAATGCATTGAAAAACCATGTTCGATCGCTATTATTGCATAAAAACTGACAACATTTGCTACATTTCGCATTATTTCTTGCACTACTTTGTTTCGCCTTTTCACCGATGTCTCGCGAACGCAGTTTGCACGGACTATGCTCGTTCTAGGGCCGGGCAGTACACATCTCGTAACGGCAGCAAATCTGTGGCCCCGGTACAAGCATATTGAAAGTTATGTAGCCGTGCATTAACAGCGCGTGAATTGCCTTGTTAATACACGGCTTTTCGCCGTTTAATGCACGGCTGTTAATAACGTGCGACACTGCTTTTTATGCAATAATGTAGAATAAATTGCTCCAACTTGGAGTGAAGTTTTTCGTTTTAGAGTATAGAGTAGACCCCTTTTCCTAGGGACTTTGTATGCAAACTGAAAAGTACAGAAGTCGTGTCACTTGTAACACATGTCGAAATAAAATCGATCAGGCCCCGAGGTTATAAACCAAGTGTCATGCTCAACTCAGCTGAGAATGAAATTTTCTCTGCTATTAGATATAAAATGCAAACAATAGTTGGCATGTTCATATCTATTAGCAGAGCAACTGTCATGTTCAGCTATGTATTGCAAGACAGAATTTGTAACTGTTAGTAATTTTTAGATTCATTAGCATGAAAAATTTCATACACATCTGTGTTGAGCATGAACAGTTTTATAACCTCGGGGTCTGATGTATCAAGTACTCTTAAGGGTTCATTATGTCTGTCAACGCACTTTAAGGTATACAACAGATGTGTTGTTAAGTAGGCGTGTTTGATGTTAACTCTGAGATAAATTTCTCTAGTTCTCAATTAAAACATACGTACTGGATACTCATTAGAAGCGCCTTGGAGTATACTCTAGTATTCAAGGAGTCATGTTGAAGCTTTGCATATACATTACAGGCATAATAAATATGTCGTTGTGGCGCTTTGGTGCTGATCACATTAGTTTATGATTAATAAATATTGTTTTTTAACTAAGTTTCTACAAGACATTCACACACCAAGGCATAAAATTAAGGGGACTGAATAAACTTAGTGATATTTTGCTCTATCTCTTTCAAATGAGACAAACTCTATGACATCCTGTTTGCTTTCCTACACCCTAAGCCCATTCTAAAAAGGTGTCTACTCTATGGGGAAAGAAGTTTGTTCTATGTAGGCGCAAATCCGGGCCCATTTCAAGAAGGGGCGAAGCAATATTGATGAAGTTGTCTCCCTTGAAAGTGTATCAAACGCCCTCAGTCAAGAAGAAAGTAAATAAAGACCACACTCATGGAACACAGCCCTCACAAAAGGCACAGGATAGCACAAACCTACTTGAAAAGTATGACAAACAAACTGCAACAAAAATGTTGCCTGAAAAGGTCAATAACAAAACGGTTGAGTGACTTAATACAGTCTAAAGCTTGGCGTAGGAAACAGAAAAAGAACACAAATCCGATTTTCGGTTTCACTGAGATTCATCCTACGAAGGGAATATAACTTGCCGGTCAGTATATGCATCTAGAACCGGCTTGGTTGCGGGGGCTAATTTTCCAAGATATCAGAAAAGGATCGAGCAGCCAAAGAAAATAAATATAATACCTGCCCTGTGATGATGTAAAACTGTTAGTCTACTGTTGCTGTCCACATGTGAACCTTTTGGATCCATGCTATCATTTTAACCTACAAAATAACCTGCGAAGTCTCAGATTAGACTGAACGATGCGCAGGCGGATCTGAACATCACGAAAACATGCCTATATAATTTTGACCCCCTTAAACCCCATTTTTATATAGTAAAACTGGGGTTTACAGGGGTATACATTATTTTTCTTATTTCTGCTCAAAACATAGATTGTGGGTACTCGTTAGAACCGCCTTGTCGAGGCGGTTCTAACAAGTACCCACAATCTATGTTTTGAGCAGAAACAAGAAAAATATCTGAATTTTTATCTGAAAATGTTGTAGGAAATGCTGTGCCACGGTTTATTTGTGATACAGTTTTTTTTTGTTTTATATTTTAGGCGTCTCCCGTCCATCTTCTTATGAGATTGCAGCCACATTTGACGTAACACCGAGTATACCATGTGAACATCTTAATACCATGTCCGGATCATATGACAGCAGAATAGCGGGTTTAATGCAAGTATTCTAAATATAAACATCATCTTACTAGGACACATTAATTCCCTACCATACTTGCCCTAACATTTGTTTATACCCTCGCAAACTGTGTTTGTGCGGAGGATATATTATTGTCACTTTGTACGATCGTATGTCCATTCTTCCGTTTTGTTTGGGCCTTGCGTAGATATCTAATAACCTTGCTTATCAGGTCCTTTTCACTGCCTGCTGAAGTATCCAAAACGGTAAGTGAGAGGCAAATAGAGTAGATCCTGAACTACATTCTGTGACATCTGATTTGGCTCTACACTTTTTGTGGAGGCCAGAATTTACCAATACTTGGGGTAACTAGGACAAAGCCCTCGCATGGATATCGAAACGACGTTGATAAGACGTATATTTTCATTGTACATGCACGGTCTCATGACCGTATAACGTCGAGTAAAAATGCAACACTGGATTGTAATAACCGACGCTTACATGGAGTACGCTCCGTTAATCACACACGCCAGGCATACACACGTATACACACGCGCGCACACACGCACGCACATACGCAAGCACGCATATACCTGGGACGTAAAACAAGGCATACGATTAAGTGACATTGATAATGACAATCGTATCAAGCCTACATTTCGGCGACAGCTTAATAAAAGGTCTATTATGCATTAGCGACTGTCCTTATATGTTTAAAAGTAGAACCCTGTAAACCTTTACGAATAATATTTAACAGCTCTGTAAGCGAAAGTCCTGGTCAGACCTCGTGTTATTACTGTTTTGTCTTAGATACGATGCATTGTTATGTTGAAACGTGCATAACAAAATGAAGTGAAAGAATGACCATATTTTTTTCTGGTACGTTGTACAGATTTTGAATGAAATTACATGAGTTAATTTTATTTCTTGATGAGCGAGTGATGGTGCAATTCACATGTAATACATAACAGTTAACACTTCGCACGTAGAGTCGTTTTACTACGGCAATGAAAATTAGTCTAAATAAGTAATGTGAACTGTAAAAATTCAGTAAGAAAGGTGTAAGAACTATGTTATGTAACAGGTGAAAACATTTTTATGCCGCGACCGGGAATCGAACCCTGTCCGCTGGACTCAAAGTCCTACACTCTACCGCGTCGCTATAAAAGCCGGCTTGTACCGCAAGGCAGTACAAGTGTGTCATATACCTATACCCGGTGACATTCTCCCCCTCCAAATTGAAATTCGTCCCTGAATTTCTAGGAGTCCGAGAATCATGTGAAATGAGACTCAAGGAGTTTTATGCACACATGTGGGTTATTTACGGTGGGCGCCAAATGTAACAGTTGAAAAAATGGTAATAACTTTTTCCTAAACCGGGGAAACGTCCTTAATATGAATATAAGTGAAGACATCCAGGAAATGTCACGCTCATGAAGCAAAGCCTTCCTGATACACCAGAATGAAGAAGAGACTGAGGCCAAACAATATTACAGATGTTTTGTTGAGAAGGAGTATCTCGTGATAATTCTTGGAATAGAAAGGAAGGCAATGATCAGGAATCGATATAATTTGACACCCTTAAACCCACTTTAATATAGTAAAACTGGGGTTTACAGGAGTATACATTATTTTTCTTGTTTCTGCTCAAAAACATACATTGTGGGTACTTGTTAGAACCACTTCGGCGAGGCGGTTCTAACGAGTACCGACAATCTTTGTTTTGAGCAGAAATATGAGAATGTCAGAGTTTTTTTTTACCTGAAAATTTTCGGTTTTTGGAGGTAAAATGTTCTATATATTTGAATAGACGTGTTTTTGTAATGCAATGACAGAATGCTTTCCTTATTTCTCCATTCAAACATTTGTTGTGGGCAGGGCAATTGAAGCGCTTTGATAAGGCTCTTCTAATGGGTGCCTACTACAAATATGTTTCTTGAGAACTAGAGAAATAACCCAAAAATGATCATCAAACATTCCTCCTAAAACCCCTGACGCCAGCTAATACGAGATATTGATAATGTGACATTTAACGCACCGCACAAATATAAGTGAAGATATCCGAGAGATGCCGCAGTCACGAAGCACAGCCATCCAGAGTTGAGGAACAAACAATTACAAAACAATTACAAATTCACATCACATATGAAACGACCGACGCACAAACAAAGAAAAACTGCAACAAATAAACAGGCTTGGAACTGGTTTTATTCGAAACTCAAGCATTTACAGTTGGTAGAATATCTCTATTTTTCAGATGTCCCTCACAAAATGAAAACTGTGTTTCCAGTGTAAAGCTAGAAGGGTGTGTTGAATCTACTGTACTAGAAATCAAATTCCAAGTCACACTGACAAGTGGTGGGCGATTCGATCTTGAAGAGTACTTTGCAACAAGAAATAGTAAGAAAATCAAGCCCGTCCGAAAAGAAACCACATGACGTATGTGACCAGTTTAGATTCAGATCAACCCGCGTATCCATACAGTCTGATCAATGTCTACGCTAGTCGCTAACATATTGTATGGACGTTAAATAGTCTGTTAGTGAAAACGAAGATCCTGCTCAGACTGTGGGGATGCGCCTCCTGGTGATGTCGCGTTTTTGTTTTTTTTTTTTTGTTCGGATGGACTAAAGTATCGACTGTTATACTGTTCTTCGATATAATGTTGACCGTTGTAATGTCACACTATCATAGTCAATAGTCATTTAAGGAGACTAGATACAGTACGTAGCGTTTCCGCCATTTCGTACAAAGGGGACAATGGAGGCAACCTGCGTGACATGTGAGAAAATTTATCTGATTTCCGTTTAATTTCGTGCACCCTGAGACCCATCTACTGTAAAAGGAAAAACTGTAAAGAGAGCAAATTCCTCCCTTATATAATTTAACCTTTTCAGAAGTAGGCAAACACAATTTGGACAGAGTTGTCTTCCCTGAAAGTGTACAACTCCCTTAGCTGGAGTTATTTTATATACATGTATAGCTGAAACAATTATGTTTTTGAAATATAAAAGCTAACCAGATTAAAGTCACCTCGATAGGAACAAGAAATTTTCATTTATGTTTACATATCTGTTTATTGCTCTCTAGTGTCATTTGCTTTTTAATCAATTTAAAGTAATTTTAAACTTAAAATGAAGGCTTCAGTGGACTTGATACACGATTTCCGCCATTTTATACAATCATCACGAAAACATGCCTATATAATATTGACCCCCTTAAACCCCACTTTTATTTAGTAAAACTGGGGTTTACAGGGGTATATATTATTTTTCTTATTTCTGCCCAAAAACATAGACCCACAATCTATGTTGGCGAAGCGGTTCTAACGAGTACCCACAATCTATGTTTTGACCAGAAGTATGAGAAATATCCGAATTTTTATCTGAATTTTTTCATTTTTTGGTGGTTAAAATGTTCAGTATATTTGAATAGGCGTGTTTTCGTAATGTGGAGGCAACTTTTATGAGTTCATGTTTGCTTTTGTGCGCACCAAACCCCTTGGGGAATTCTGCTCGGGGGCGGAGGTCGTCCAAAATGTTGACATTCATATACTGCCCTTTAATTTTTTATACCCATTTATTGCTGGTAATTAGACAAATAACGCAGTCAGTCTGAGCAGTCAATCCATTGAATACCAAGAGAAAAAGCAGCCTCGAAAAATCTCAAGAAAAATCGGGTCAGTCATATACTTTTTGTTGAAAAAATACCTAACAGCACTGAAAAAAGGGGCCATTCGGCACGCACATCCGTATTTTGCCATATATAGGAAGTTACCCAAACCCACCCCCACCCCCTCTGCCGAGTCTGTTTCCAACACATGAAAACTGTTTAAAACGAAACACATGCTGGCATAAGACAATTTAGAATACGCAATATATGCACTCTGTTAACACGGTTTCTCCAGCTGAATGCAGATGCTATTTTAAGCATGTTGAATAGCTAAGTATATGAGTAATTAGACGGCCAATGTATTAACTCTTACCATGCTATGAGCAAATTCAGCAAATGACAAAACTGATGACAGTTTTCTATTTTTTTTCCTAGAAAATAGGACATTTCATGCAAATACTCTCCTCAGGAGACGATTTGCATGTTTTGTCAAATTGTGTATACTGGAAAAAAGGAAAACAAATGTCACCATTTTATTGTCTGCTGAATTGATAAAGACTGACAAATATGTTTCACAAAGTTAAAATGGCCACATGATGACGTGGTGTTCCTAGAAATTTGACCTGCAAAAGAAAAACGGATCTTACACGAATTACTCGCGGCCCGATCGGCTACGCAGGCTATTCAAAATAATAAAACTGCTAGCATGTCCGTCCTTGTAAGTATGCACTATAAATAAATCAAAGGGCTGAATAGCCCTGTAATGACAGATTCTATGAGAAACTTATACATTCCAGAAAATCATTTTGCCTTCCATTTAAACTTATGTGAAGTTTCTCCTTCGAAAAAGAAGAAAACAAAACGAGCTACAGCGAAAAACAAAGGCGCTGATCAGTCTGCCCAGACGCGCAGACTGATCTGCGCCTTTGTTGTTCGCATATGTAATAAAGCGAGTTTTCTCAGCGGTTCATATGAAGACTTGAACCATGGATCAAGCACAAGTCGCACTACTTTATGTTGATATCTCAATGGCGTACTAATATACACACATGGTCTACTTTTTTGCATGGATTAATACAAAATTCAATAGCAGTCAAAGCCACCGTCTCTAAAACCGCTCGTCGCAACGAAGAATGACAGATAGAATAGCATTTTACTACTCGGAACACTGTATGGGATTAACCAGTAGACTCGTGAACCGCAAAATAATTTCTTCTTGGGCAAGATAAGATGACCTAGATCAGCCTGCGCATAAAAATGTTTCTATGTCCTGTCAACGCTGTCAAGCAAACTGTAGGCCCTGATCGGAATAAGCGGATGCGACAGCCTGCTGCCCTATCGTAGGTTTTGGCTACTTTTTTTGTAGTTGGTAAGGTACTTTTTTTGAATGACCACCTTCCGTTACGCAAGCGTTAGTTTGATGTTTTTTTATGTGGACGGTTTTTGATCAAAGTATGCGGCAGTGCTTCTGAACTTGGCCGCCGTTAGACAATTGTCGTGTGTCACGTCCGCACCAGTCTAATGGATATTGAAATGCGTAGTATAAAGACCCATAGAAAACTTCCTTTGGCCAGCAGATTTACCTGTACTCATTTCATGGTAGAATATAATCTTAAAGGAATAATCCTTGGGATCAGTGAATGCGCTGGTAAAACTGCAAACAACTGAAGTGTCAATTTTCTGGACTAAATAATTCGGCATAAAGTTTCAAAAATCCTAGAATGGACTAAATTACCACAAAAGACCAGAAAATATAACTAGAGCGAAGTACAGGGAGTCGTTTTCCGGCTGTCTCATGACACTAACACCAGCTGCAGAGAAGATACCTCTGCAAAATTCGATACTAACATTGCATTTGCATAGTAAATGTAACAGTTAGTTCTTTTCCTCCCAAAACAACTCATCATCGCAAGTGAATAAAGATATAGAGGAATATAAGAATCCATCATGAGTGTCCAGGATAGAGAAATTTCACCCGAGGGTAGGAATTTCAATCAGGAACGAGGTATACCCCGAGTGAGATTTCCCTATCCTGCATTGACTGGCTCATGATGGATTATTTTTCACCAACTTCTCCTCTTTTCCACAATATTTTCAATATATCTATAACTTCAAGAGTCCAATTACATATATATTTGTTAAATGTGGTTGTTCGAATTGTTTTTTCCTCAATTCTGCATACCTGATATGTCGAGGTACGGATATCTCGAAGGATTTCATGGAGTCCCTGGGAATTCGAGATAACGAGAGTCGACTGTAGTTCAGAAAGCAGGCAGCGAAGGTCCTGCTCAAACTGTGTGGATGTGCAGTCTGATCTGGGCCTTTGCTGTCTGCGTACATGTTTGCCACATAAACGCCTTTTCTCATCATACGGTCCTTGTTTCAGTCACGGACAGCATACTAGAGACGGTTACAGCCATAGAGGATCTAGAGCTTACACTAAAAGAAGTACTGAGCGAACCCGACAAGCTTAACATTGTATTTGACAACGTTACTTACGCAATCATTCCGGAAAGCGCAGCTATTATTGCCAGAACGTTATGCATGCCAGGGTTTATTGACACCCAAGGAGTGTGTGGTATGTGTAGTCAACTATCAAAAAACATGCCTATATAATTTTGACCCCCTTAAATCCACATTTTATATTGTAAAACTGGGGTTTACAGGGGTCTATTCAGGGTGTACAGGGTGTACTCATTAGAACCGCCTCGCTAAAGAGTACCCACAATCTATGTTTTGAACATAAATATAAAAAAATCGGGGTTTTCTCGTATCTGAAAATTTTCATTTTTGGTGGTAAAATTTTCAGTATATTTGAATAGGCATGTTTTCGTAATGCTTTTATACAGACACTTGATACAACGACAAAATTTGTTATGAAGATAATTTGACTGTATACAATCATCGCTCAAACGGTGACAGTTAATTTGAAATAATGCAAGGGTATTGTATTTAATACTTCAAGAAACATATGATTTGGGCATTTGTTAGATTCGCCTAACTAAAGCGATTCTAACGAATATCTAAACATATGTTCTACGAGGCAATAAGAATAAAACAAACCCTTTCTGACATATAATTTTGCTGCGTTTAAGGATCCTTTACAACAGCAAATTCATTTTAATGGCAACAGCTTTGGGAACGAATGCTGTCGTTGTATGTTATAAACATTATTACATGTAATTGCATGATTGCAAGCAACTCAATAAACTATTAGATCTCTTCGATAGGACAATCCTCACAATAAATTTTCGAAAATGTAAATTTCGTTTGCTAACTTTAGAAATTCCCTGTGCAGTTCGCTGTATGTCCGATTGATTTTCCGCATCTATCCATTATTTAATTTGCAGAGACAAATCTCGAGCACTTTAAACACCCTTTCATTCTTATTTTATTGTTCATGTATTGTTCGTGTATTGTCTACATCACGAAAACATGCCTATATAATTTTATATTGTAAAATTGGGGTTTACAGGGGTATATATTATTTTTCTTATTTCTACTTAAAAAGATAAATTGTGGGTACCCGTTAGAACCATCTCGTCGAGATGGTTCTAATAAGTACCCACAATTTATATTTTGAACAGAAATATGAAAAATATCAGATTTTTTTATCTGATTCTGTTTTAATTTTTTTGGTGGTAAAATTTTCAGTATATTTGAATAGGCGTGTTTTCATAAAGTATGGAACAGAATGCTGAGAAATGCATATCAACGATAAACTTGTTAACGTGTGCGCCTCAAAGGAACATCCTCATTTATCCACCATTTTGATAAAGTATAAACTTCGAACTTTAAGATTGTTTCATAAACAAGTGTAACTTTATTTATTTAAAATCACTTAGATTGATATTTTATTTATATATTTATTTATTTATTTATATTTATTTATTTATTTAATCAGGAATAAAACATTTAATCCACTATTACATAAAATCTATCATAACTATGCAAGAACTTTCAAGAATAAACTTGCTTTCATTATCCAGTGAAACTTGTTTTATTAAAAACCATTTTGAAACATGGTATTTCATTCAGTTGAAAAAGTGATAAAATTTATTAGATATCTGAGATGTACATGTTTGTAACTTTCATGTGCTGGAAAGTATATCCTGTGGATACACAGGAACCTCATATATCCAATTTTCACATTAGCACTTAGTTGTTGCTATAACTGATATTAATAAAAATAAATAAAAACAGATAAAAATTTGTCTTTATAGTTTTTTTCTTTTTTGACAACTCTGAAAGAATTCATTTATTCACTCTATAATTCAAGAAGAATACATAAAAGTGAAAAACAAACTGATGCATAATTGAATTTAGATATTTCTAAGAACAAAATAATCAATAAAATTCATAATTAAATTAAAATATTCATATAGTTCATGTAAAACAATAAACACTTTATTTGACTGCATTCATTTCTGGCCGCACCTAAACAGATTTCAGACAGAGATAATTATCTCATAATCAGTTAGATAAGACCAGCCTTTGATGAGAGTCACCATTATCAGGGCTGTATATTGCGTGCAATTGTGATGGACCACCCCAGCCAACAGGCAGGGAATATGTTTCTTTAAATAGAAGCTCAGATTCAAAACTTTTAAATCGTGTAAAGACGAACTGAGCGCCCCATATCATAATTGTCTGATAAATCTACTCCATTTTATCCACAAAACCGATTATGATAATTTACCCATTCTCCTGACATGAGACGTCTTCTTACTAGACGATGCTTTTTGTAAGGTGACTGGGTAAACTGGAACAAAATTCCGCAATGTTTGACATTAGAGTTATTTTCTTTCTGACTTTCCGTTTGCTTTCATTTACACCAGTCCGCTTCTGAAAAGGGGTCTATTCTACAAAGACAGAATTTACTAGTAACACAAGAGGAGTAAATTACTTCTTTATAGAATAGACCCCTTTTCAGAGGCAAAAGCAATTAGGCAGTTACCTATCACACAACTGTGTATGAAATGTTAGTATGAACATGCCTGCTTAATGAAAGTAGATACTTTTTCGACAATTGAGACAACTTATTTGCTGTCTTGTACAGTCGACTCTCGTTATCTCGAATTCCAAGGGACTCTCTGAAATACTTCGAGATATCCATACTTCGACAAATCAGATTTGCAGAATTGAGGAAAAAAAATACATGGAAGAACCAAATTTCACAAATGAATATGTTATTTGACTCCTGAAGTTAGAGATACATTGAAAAAAAATTGTGGAAAAGAGCAGAAGCAATTTCTCCTCTTTTCCACAATATTTTTACCTGTTGTTAGGTTTTCATGTTTAGGCAGGGACCAGAATTTCACTTTGAGATAAGCTGTGATTCGAGATAAGCGAGGTCGAGATAGCGAGAGTCAACTGTACATAATCCGCTTCTTAAAAGCGTTTACTCTAAACGGAAGGAATTTGCTCCCCTTGGGAGCAAATTCTTTCCGTTTGGAGAAGCCGCTTTTAAGAAGAGGGAGTTGAAAGTGTGTTCGATCCCCCTAAATTTTCATGCAGTTCAGTGTCAGCCTGGAACAAGCGTACAGAGTGGTTGGTGTGTCTATTGTGATAAAGGAACCTATCAAGACAGTCTGGGACAAAGTGACTGTACTCTATGTCCAGCTGGTAAAACGACTGATATTGTTGGCGCTCGTTCTGTGGATGAATGTATAGGTGAGTACCGCATGTACCCTAAATATATGGGTGCTTTATGGGATTTGAAAAATTTGGTTGATTTTTTTCCGCCATTTTGTACTTTGATGACCTCATGTTTGATGTTTTTCCTACAGCTATCCCTTCTGAAAAAGGCCTTCTCAAAAAGGAAAGAATTTGTTTCCAAAGGGATCAAATTCTTTTCTTTTAATGTAGATTCCCTTTCAGAAGAGGTTAATACATGTATGAACCTTGACGAATTGCTCCCATGAAAAGATGTCGATTTCTTTTACATTATAAAATTGATGAAGTTAACTACGAGGGCCTTTGCAATGCTTGCCTTAAGATTTGATATTTTACTACATTACGAAAACATGCCTATTCAAACATACTGAAAATTTTACCACCAAAAAATGAAAATTTTCAGATAAAAAATTTTGATATTTTTTTATAGTTCTGCTCAAAACATAGATTGTGGGTAATCGTTAGAACCGTCTGGACGAGGCGGTTCTAACGAGTACCCACAATCAATGTTTTTGAGCAGAAACAAGAAAAATAATGTATACCCATGTAAACCCCAGTTTACTATATATAAGTGGGGTTTAAGGGCGTCAAAATTATTTAGGCATGTTTTCGTGATGACCTGTTGAAGTGTCCACAACTGCTGTATGAGTGGCAAAATAGTGTAGACCTTGGTCCGATGCTTCATTCTGCGAAATATGAGACGCATTGGGAGAACTCGATAAAATAAATCCTCAAAGTAATGTAAGTAAACAGTTACATGTACGGAATAAGCTGCAAGTGTTATGAAATATTCTTTCAAAACCAAATACAATCATAAAATGCTCAACAAAATGGAAAGAAATATACATAAGGGCGTATCCATAGTTGAAAGTAATGTGTACCTAACGGTTATTTTGAATTTGGACCCTCTCTTATCCTAGACAAAAGGGTAAAAAGAAAAGTCTAGGGAGAGTAACAATCACAAATCGCAGCCAATCCCTGACACAAAGAGGAACAGGAAAAAGACACAAACGAACACGCGCATAACAAACAAACGCACGAAAAGCAGACAGGCCAGTTCTCTCTTCCCCAAGCGAGGTGATCGCAATGCCAAAAAGACTGAAAAACACAAGGACAAAACGCATGACAAGAATCACCTCGTCGAATTAACCACAAAGCTACACAGGGTAAGAGCACTACCTGGACCACCGCCGTAGAACGGTCAGTAGTATAAACTATCCAGGGGTGGAGGTAAGAGGTTAAAGCTCTTTTACAGTCGACTTACTTAACCCTGGGTCCCGGTACTACTCTTTATACAAAAATACATGAAAATTTGATTCGCATAATGACTCTCAACTCAGTCGATGCATCATAGCAAAAACATAAAAATCAAATAAATCACTATGACACTATAAACAAAGACGAGTGTACTTGCCTAGCAAAAGGAATGTGGATGTACTCCTATACAGAGACACAGAGACGCAAACCACAGTTTGGGTTTATATGTAATTTATATATAATTGCCTTAGCTCTAATATTTGGTCACATTCCTATATAAACACGCCTACCAAACGAATGCTTAACCATCGGTTAAGAACGCATAGTAATTAGAGCGACTTCGGTTAGGCATTCGCTGACTCAAGAAAGGTAAACAAACTTTGCATTTTCTCTGTTTCATGAGCGATATAAATGTTGTGAGGAAATTATTTGAGAAATCGCCACGGTAAGGGTCGAAAATGAGTGGTTACGCATTAGAGCTGTAAGTTTTGTCTTTATTTATTCAGATCTAATGCGTAACCACTCATTTTCGACCATTCACGTCGCGATTTCTCAATGATGCTGCATTGACAACCAAAATATCCATAACACAAATAGACATGTCTGTCATGTGTGCATGATGATATGCTGAACTTCCAGCAAAGCACAAAATTAAATAAAGGACAATAAACACCACGAATTTCCACGTGTTTTCTATGGCTTTCGGTACACCCTTCAGCACGCGAAATATAATTTAGCCAATATGCATGAACTAGTAGGTGGTCTGAGATTTACTCCAAAGACGCCGATATCAATGGGCTGTTGAATATAATTCTCCATTTTTCAAATAATTTCCTCAAACATTTATATCGCTCATGAATCACAGAAAATGCAAAGTTTGTTTACCTTTTTTTGAGTCATCGAATGCCAAACCGAAGTTGCTCTTCACTTTCTGAACCGATGGCTATGCATTCATTCGTTTGGTAGGCGTGATAAAGACGGCAAGATGACATTTCATGTAAACTGTGAATGCGTTTGTTTTGTTCATATTACGGATTGAAAAGGTCTTTTAAAAATCTAGAAATGTTAACCAATCTAAGCCTAGCGTCCCATAAAAAGGACATTGACAAACAGTGTAGACCCAGATCAGACGCCGCAGAACGCGGCGTCTGATCAGGGTCTACACTGTTTCCATTAAATTCAGAAATTTCTACAAAACATGATAATTGTAAAATCTAACAAGACACCCCTTATACAGGAAATGGACCTGTCCAAAGAGTTAAGGTTGGATAGTCCACTCGGCTATAATGGGTTAAATATATTGTTAGATTATGTTTATTTTAATAAATTTATTGGCAGGCGCAGCCGCAAATTTCACAAAAGTGTGAACTCCAGCATATTAACAACTACGTGCACATTCTCCCGTAATTAGCTTCTTCTGTATACTGTGTTATGGAAACTGCATTCTGATTGGCCAACACAGTCTATGTTCTATGTGGAAAGCAACACAAAACATGTCGATCAAAGCAAAACAGTATGTTGTAAGCTTAAGGGGATTCTATCTAATAAATAAATATACGCTTTCTACGAGCAAATGGTGATGCGGTAGATAGCTAAAAGATGAGTTTTTTTTTCTAAAACGTAGTGGAGTGTCGCACAGGAACCTTTATAAGGCAGTGTCCACACGAATCGTCTGTAACTGGGTTTTCTCCTAATGTTTAGAACTCTTTTGTAGAAGATAGTTTAATTCCGTATTATATGGATACTTCCACAAATTGAGGCCACTTTCACTGAGCTCTAATCAGTGGCGTAGACAGAAAGGAATTATTTTTACGCACACCCGGGAAAAATCTTGAAAACTATGCATAAAATCGCTTCCAAAATAGGACTTACAGGAAATCAAATTCTTCCCTTTCAGAGAGCCCCTATGGTAGAAAAGCAAAATATTTGATATCAATGCCATTTTATTATTATAAATATTTTCACGCTTCTTATGCGCATGCGTAATGAGCATAATGATCGTTACGCTTATGCTATTGTTTACCGTTAAGTATAGGCCAACTATGAGAATACATACAAATATTTTTGGTCAGACTTAGCTTCCTTGCAGCTGTATAAATTTATCTTCCCAGCTGGCACACAAGTTGAAACTACGTCGATTCAACGTTGATTCAACGTCTTGACGTTGAATCAACGTTGAATCGATGTTGTCTCAACGTTGTGTGGCCGCTGGGTTGTCTCAACCGTAAAAGTAAGATTTCTTATGGTTTTCTTTCAGATATTATAACGGAGCCTACACCACCTGCTGATATTAGTAAGTTGTCGATCATATTTTATGTCTATATTAGTGTTTTTTTAAAGAGTATAAGCATAACATTTTGAACTTAAAAGTTTGTTATATTATTTATTATATACAAAGTAATGAAATATAGAGAATTATTAATGAAATAAAATGCATATTTTCACTAGTGAAATATAAGTTTTATATTTTCACTAGTGAAAATATAAAACTTATATTTTCACTCCTCTGAGCAGTGAAAAATATAAGATCTGGATCTACTTTTTTCTTATTTACATTAATGTTTTCATTACAAGAGATGAAAATTTTTATGGTATTCACTGAAAAAGAGTAAATTTTCTTACACGCCAATGCGCGTTCATCACGAAAACATGCCTATATAATTTTGACCCCCTTAAACCCCACTTTTATATAGTAAAACTGGGGTTTACAGGGGTATAAATTATTTTTCTTATTTCTGCTCAAAAACATAGATTGTGGTACTCGTTAGAACCGCCTAGCCGAGGCGGTTCTAACGAGTACCCACAATCTATATTTTGAGCAGAAATATGAAAAATATCAGAGTTTTTTATCTGAAAATTTTCAGTTTTTGAAGGTGAAATTTTCTATATATTTGAATAGGCGTGTTTTCGTAATGTCTGACGTCATATCTAACGTCACCAAACAAAACAAAACATGAACGTCATGGCGCCAAGGGACAAAACTGTGTGTCAGACTTCCCTTTGCAAATGCAAGATTTGCATCTCTTCTATCGAAAGTGATGTATATAATAAAAAGAAAATTCATATGTTTGTCATGAATATGACTTTTATTCTTCGGCACTCATGAAATATACATTTTTTCACTTCACTCGATGAAATAAAAGTCATATTCATGACAAACATTTGAATATCCTCTATATATTTGTACGCGTTCCAGTGTTATTTAGCAGAAGCTAAACAGTGAGATTACCCACATAAAGCCGCAATCACAAATATAATCTAAAATATTTGCCCTTGGAAAAACGCAACACATGAAAGGACGAAAATTAGGAATCACGGTTGTATTGAGACTCTTCATATGACATTATGTAGTGTGCAGGGATGCATTCACCTCCTAGCACCGGCTTATGTAGAATTCTAATTTTCAAAATATTAGAATGGGCACAATGATCCTAAGGGAAATAAAAGAAAAAAAACGGCATTATGATGAAACACGAGGATACTTTTCACAGCCCTACACGGCGCTTAACACCAGAAAAGACGAAAAACGGACTCTCGGTTTCATTGCGCTTCTTCATATGACAACATTGTAGTTTGCAGGGCTGAACAAACCTCCCAACGTGTCGAAGTAAGAAATGCACTTAACGCAGCAATACATGGCTGTATTAAGTTCTTGTATGACATTTAGTGAGTTACTGTGCCAGTTTAAAATGTAAACAAATGTATTATTTATTATTTATTAGCAATATAATTGTGGAAACCGATATATAATGATCAGACTGTTTAATAGTGCTTCTCGGACATGCAAAATATACCACCAAAGGGATGGCGGTAATACGATACCCGTTATGCGTAATCGTTGTTTACCGAATTACCGTCATCTCTTCATGACATATTTGTTCATAAATGGGGAGAAACAGATTTTAAAATTCCCTATATTTTCGTCTGTATATTGTTTTTGCATTTCAGCTGGCATAATAATTGCTGTTTCTGCAGTTCTAGGCATTATAGCTGTGGTGTTGATTGTTCTTGTAGCACTTAAATTTTATATCACGTAAGTAACAACTGTCAAATTGGTTTTACGCTTAGTATGTGAGTTAACATTACAGCAGACGGCATTTAGGAATATGTTTTTATTTTACTGAGGGAATATGATGGTCATTATAAATGATTAAAATAGCATCCATTTAATGTCTGATGAATTGCCCGATCATAGCATGTTAAACTATATTTAATTTGCATAAATGCTTAAAAATACATAACAAGGGAGAGGAACCAAACAAGCAGCTTACTTTCGTTCTTGTCCTATTGACTATAACATTTGTTTAATGTATATGTCAAAGCGTTGAAATAGAATATGTTTTCTAAATACATAAAGAGAATATGTCATGACCTGTCTATAGAAAATGGTATCTAGAGGAAAGGTAGCTACGAGTAGCATAATTGAATCTTTATTTACAACAGAGCAAAGTAAATGTCAAAGACATCGACTGTCCTTCATGCCTACCTTAACCATCAACTAAATATGTATAGAATATTGTAAACATTTCGCAGATAAGCTTTTGAATAAAATGTCATGCCGGTTGAATGATGAATCTTTCCAGCAGCCAGGCCCCGAGGTTATAAAACTTTTTATATGCTCAACTCAACCGAACATGAAAGTTTTCCTGCTAATAAATCTCAAATTACTAACAATTGCAAATTCTTTCTTGCTAAACGTAGCTGAGCATGAAAATTTCTCTGCTTATAAATATGAAAATGCCAACTATTGTTGGCATTTTCATATTTACTAGCAGAGAAAATTTCATGCTCAGCGGAGTTGAGCATGAAAAACGTTTTATTACCTCGAGGCCTGATTGCATTTAGAAGAAACGTTTTCAGCGATACCAAATATCTTCCTATATATACAGATAAAATGCATTTAGACGAAATTTTTCAGTAATACAAAACAAATCTTGCTGGACTACAATATCTTTTGTACTTGAGAATTCCTATTACGATGCAGATCTTAACATATGTTTGTCTGTATTTGTCAGTCTTTTCGTTAAGTTTATTCCTATTACAGGCACAAACGACGCCGACAATTCGATATGGAAGCAGAAACAACTTCGCTGTTCACTGAATTCCCAGATATAGCCTACAATATGTACTTTAAGAAGAAGCAGTTTCTAGGTTTTGACGAATCTGGTTTTCCAATAATTGCACATACCGGTATTGAAGGAGACGATAAAAAGCGTTTATTATATGATGAGGAATATCCTTTCAAAACTGACGAAGTTTTCCCAACAAGTGTACCGCCATTGGAACCATTCTCATTCAGCGCCAGACCAATTAACGACAATCCATTTGACCACCCGCCACCACAACTCAAGAAAAAATCGTTCGTAAAACCTACAATCGATCCAATAAAGCATTTCAACTTTCCCCAAATGAGGGAAATGCCTGTGCGATTTAAGGTTCCTAAGCGTAAACGGTTTCAAAACAAATTTCCACGTCATACCTTTGGGCTTGAAGATGAAGACACTGGCTATATATCTAAAAAGATTCCTATTCCAAAAAACGCGACCAAACTTCTTTATAAATCACCAACTGGTGAAAACTTGTACGCATATTTATTTAAAGATGGAACCATAGGTACAATGTCTCCAAGATCTACTGCTGATGGAGTCGAACCTCCTGACTTATCACTTCTAAAGGCACAATATCTGGGCGAAGACGGGGAGTTTCAGCATCCACCGCCAGTGTTTGAGAAAAATAAAGTAGACGTAAAACATAAAACAAAGCCTATAAAGAAAACTGCTTTAAGTCTTAGAGGTAATCAAACTTTTGAAGATCGTTTCGATTCGAGGCCGTCTACGGCTAAAACTCTGTCACGACCGTCTACAGCTAAAACTCTGTCACGACCGTCGACGGCTAAAACTCTGTCACGACCATCTACCACTAAAAGTAGAGGGCGTAGTAGTACGAGTGCGAGGTCAAATGCTGATTCTCAGCTGGATAGTTTTCGTTCAACATCATCAACAGGATCACCTAGACCAAAGTCAGCTTTTCTAAGATCTGGCCACAGAAGCGTGAAATCTGTTTCTATCAAAGAAAATGCAGATGCAAAGCATTCTCCACGCGGCAAGCGTGCAAGTCGACCAAAATCGGCTGCTGATAGCTGGATGCTCGAAGTTGCTGAAACATATCGGCCAAAGTCTATAGGAAATGTGCTAGACGCAGTCGAAAGTCATCCAATATCAGTTTTACAACCTGGAAGTCCAGTTCCTACACCTAGAGGAATGGCAAATGGGCAAAAAAGTGATGAATCTATCCCACTAAAAGACCAAAAAATGAAGCTAATAAGCCCTCCATTTGGAAAGTCTCCCCCAAAGAGTGTTTCTCCAGTCGTTGAACAAAATGGTAGCAAAGAGCATATGGGTAGTGATGATAATTTAGATAAAGATGAGGATGCTTATCAGAAAGAGGTTCATTTCGAAAATGACATAAATGAAACAGATGCTGATCTTCATTCCGACTCATCTGAGAGTATAACTTATACCAGGCACAAAGATCATGTTAAAAGACATTCTCATGCTTCTAGCACTTTCACTAACGGAAGCCCTGCACCAAAACCAGTTATTCCAAAAGGAATGAAAGTCTTACGAACAGCGAAAGGTTTTGTTGAAAACCTTAATCTTCCAGTTCCGCCTAGAAGCCACCAAATTAAGGCTGTGTCTCCACCACCCCAGTTCTTGCAGACTAAGGACCAAACAGAAGTTTTACAGAATGATAATGAATAGAGTAATTTTACTACATAGCTTTTGCGGTATGGTGTATTTTTTCGAGAAATAACATAGAGTTGACTCTCGTTATCTCGACCCGCTTATCTCGAATAACCGCTTGTCTCGAATTGAAAATCTGGTCCCTGCCTAAACATGAAAATCTAATAACAGGTAAAAAAATATTGTGGAAAAGAGGTTCCTCTTTTCCACAATATTTTCAATATATCTCTAACTTCAAAAGTCCAGTTATAATATATATATATTTGTTAAATGCGATTGTTCGAATTATTTTTTTCCTCAATTCTGCAAATCTGATATGTCGAGGTACGGATATCTCGAAATATTTCAGAGGGTCCCTTGGAATTCGAGATAACGAGAGTCGACTGTAATTTATTCTAGCTGTATCCATACAAATTGATGTGTTTTATTTTAACACTTGCTTCATTCGATAAAGTATGTAAAGGTCCAAAATACCATATGCGAATAGTGAAGAGACAATTTAAAAATCCTTGTAATTGATCAGGGCTTCTTTCTACCGTATCTTCTACTTCTTTAAACTTACAGTGATGAACCTCATCAGGGTGTGCAGATGCGCAGGTGGATCTGATTAATAGCTGTGTTTGTATGGGCATAAGGCAGAGGATTTGTTAAGGGGGCGTATTATATGCTAATTCTGGAATTGTTTTCTCTATTTCTCCATAAAATTGAAATTGTATGTTGTGGGTACTCTTATTAGAAGCGCATGGGCGAGGCGCTTTTAATGATTATCCACAAAAATGTTTGTATAGAGAAGAAAATAAAAAATATTCTAGAATTGTCACCTGATACTCCTCCTAAGCAACTCCTATGCAAAAGGGTTTTTGTTTACGGTTCACATCAATTATGACGTACGTGTAAACTGTCCAGACGTTAGGAAAACAAGCCTATTCAAATATATAGAAAATTTCGCCTCCAAAAATTGAAAATTTTCAGATAAAAAACTCTGATATTTTTCATATTTCTGATCAAAACATAGATTGTGGGTACCCGTTAGAACCGCCTTGGCAAGGCGGTTCTAACGAGTATCCACAATCTATGACTTTAAGCAGAAATAAGAAAAATAATGTATACCCCTGTTTTACTGTATAAAAGTGGGTTGTAAGGGGGTTACGTAAACATGCCTATTCAAATATATAGAAAATTTCACCTCCAAAAACCGAAAATTTTCAGATAAAAAACTTTGAAATTTTTTCATATTTCTGCTCATAACATAGATTGTGGGTACTCGTTAGAACCGCCTCGGCATCCACAATCTATGTTTGGAGCAGAAATAAGAAAAAATAATATATACCCTTGTAAATCCCAGTTTTACTGTATAAAAGTGGTTTTATGGGGGTCAATATTACATAGGCATATTTTCGTTATGGTATCACATACGTGAACAGTTTTGTTGGCAGTTTCTTCAGTTTTTCTTTCACCAAATCATGTAGCTCAATTGTCTCATTAAGGCATTTTTTTAAATTAAATGGATACACTTGATTGATTTTCCGCCATTTGTTTTGGTGATAATTTTTATGACTTTCTATTTATATTTTATACACCAGTCACCTTCTGGAAAGGCGTCTACTCTAAAAAGAAAAAAAAAATGCACTACTTTAGAACTGCCTTTTCAGAAGAGAGCAAAACAATGTTGAAAAAGATACCTTCCTTGAAAGTGTATCAATTCACCTTAATGTGCGCCACACCCGCTGCTTGAAAGCGCGGTTTGTGAAACATGCCGTAAACAGTATGCTCCAAATACAGACACTTTACCCTTTATCCTAACTCAGCCCTAAACGCAATGTTTTGATAAAAACCTGGCCCTTTCCATCTCAATGGATTTCCACCAAACTTGATATGTGTTATTGTGGAGATCTGCTTTGGGATTGATAATGGGCAAATTTCGTCAATTTTTGACAGCGTCATCTGCCCGCGACACAATTATAGCGGGCATTTTCATTTCACGTTTTTGTGTAAAATATAAATCAATTATTTATGCTGAATCAATGATTTATGCTGCTTCAAATATATGTTAGGCGGTAGCCAGACCACAAGCTGAGCAGCACAATTTATTACAGTTGACCCTCGTTATCTCGACCTCGCTTATCTCGAATAACCGCTTATCTCGAAGCGAAAATCTGGTCCCTGCCTATATATGAAAACCTAAAAACAGATGGAAAATATTGTAGAAAAGAGGAGAAATTGCTCCTAAGGAGCAATTTCTCCTCTTTTCCACAATATTTTCAATATATCTCTAACTTCAAAAGTCCAATTACCTATCAGTTTGTTAAATGTGGTTAATCAAATTATTTTTTCCTCAATTCTGCAAACCTGATATGTCGAACTACGGATATCTCGAAGTATTTCAGAGAGTCCCTTGGAGTTCGAGATAACGAGAGTCGACTGTATCTGTAACAAAAATTGTTTTGATTCTTTGTTTGGATCATAGGCGCAATGTACTTCTGTAGCGTGAAACCGGGTCTTCTACGAAGAACCGCGGTCACCCATCCAGGTACTAACCGCGATCTCCGTTGCTTAACTTCGTGAAAAAGCCAATTACTCTACCAGTGTCGCCATAAAAGCCGGCTTCCACCGCGAGGCTGTAGAAGTGATATATAGCAATAACCGTTACATTTCTCCCCCTCTCTCTTGACTTCGTCCCGTAGTCACACACGCCTCACTAGGCAAATCCGAGGGCAGAGCCTATGCAACACACTAGGGACACTGTCTTCCATCCCACCGCTGCCACCAGTGTAGCATGTTTCCGGGTCCTCTACGAAGTCAAGCACCGCGGTCACTCATCCAGGTACTAACCGCGATCTCCATAGCTTAACTTTGTAAAAAAGCCAATCACTCTACCAGTGTCGCCATAAAAGCCGGCTTCCACCGTTGCACTTCAAATGGGTGAAAGATTATATTCGGACACAGAAATGGAAATCATATATTCTAATTTTTATCTGCCGTAAAAAGTATAGTCCTCTTCTAATTGCATATTTTTTGTTAAAATAAGGCAAGGCGTTCTTCTTCCTAATAGGAATTGTCTAACCTTTCATCCCTGCAGACCAACATAGATATCTTTGCAACCAATGCAGATCCAGATGAGGCGGCTCGTTACGAGCCGTCTCATCTGGATCTTCACTGTTTGCCGTTATGTTTTAGATTTTAGACCCCTACTTGCATCAGTAGACGTGTCCAGATTCAAGAATGGAAGAGTTCATGTCAAAAACTCAGGGATGAAAGGGTTAAAATAGAATTCCGTGTTCTTAATTAGCAACTAGCATCCTGCTTTTCAGTCTGATGACTGCAAAAATATGCATTATTTTTATATAGATTTTATTAATTTTTGTTTTCAGGTACTGTTTTAGCAACATAATTGTATTGTATTAAATTTGTCAAAGGGTATCTATAAATAAATATATCATTAATTTGTTATTAAATAAACCATGTGGACTTAATGAGTGTTTGATTTTAATTTCTTGTTCTTAACAAGTCCGTGTACCTGAATAGAACGAGTAATAGACGTATGTATGATTAGAAACATTTCTGTGCAGTTTCAATGTAGGTTTATATTTAGGTAGACTGTTCGACATGTTTTAATAGGTAGACAACTTCTTTGACTTCCTGTTTGCTATACTGCACATCAATCCCCTTCTGGAAAGGGATTTTCTCTAAAAAGAAAGAATTTATCTCCTTTTTAGAGTAGTTTACTTTTCAGAGGGAAGGCATATTGATTCTGACAGAGCTGCCTCCCCAGAAAAGTGCATCACGTCCCTTCAAAATACGCCTTGTGACATGCACTCACATCGACGACTCGGATCGGTCTTGTAGTTGGATCAAAGTGTCCATCACGAAAACACGCCTATATATTTTTGACCTTCTTAAACCCCACTTTTATATAGTAAAACTGGGGTTTACAGGGGTATACATTATTTTCCTTATTTTTGCTCAAAACATAGATTGTGGTATTCGTTAGAACCGCCTCGCCGAGGCGGTTCTAACGAGTACCTACAATCTATGTTTTGAGCAAAAGTATGAAAAATATCATAGTTTTTTTCTGAAAATTTTCAATTTTTGGAGGTGATATTTTCTATATATTTGAATAGGCGCGCTTTCGTAATGAATTGTCTGCCTACAGAAGCAGACCGATCCTTGGCTATCTACAGCGCAGAGGCTCGGATTAGACGGTGAGGATGCACAGACTGATCTAAGTCTGCTCTTTGGACATATATCCCAAGGTACATTTCCTCAGGTTGCGGTCCCCAAAATGTGTAAATGTTAATTGAACCAGCGCATGACAAAACCTACAAAATGGCATGTGTGCCCAGCAAAGACTTCTTCATGCAGACAGGAATGACTCTGATCAGACTGGGCATATTCCCAGGCTGATCTGAGTCTTCGCTGACTGCACATGCCATTTTGTAGGTTTTGTTATGCGCTGGCTCGATTTTTAAATTCTGAATTCGATGATGATCAGCATGTTGAGGGCTTATGTGGACATAAGAGACCAAGACAAGCCGACGCTTCCGCATTAATAGTTGCGTTCTGTGGAATGCATAATACTTGAATCCTGTAGAATGCATATTGGTTGAATTATAAAGGATACGCAACGGTTGAATTATGTTATTTATTTATTTATTTATTTATTTACAATATTTAAAGAGGGTGAACACAATTTAACCTCACAGGCTATTCTACCATGTGGCCCTCTGTAAAACAGAAAACATATATACATGGCCACAAAAGTGCAATAAAACACATATAAAATAAAACAATTTTCACAGTTAATAGCATGATAGTATGGTATGCAATTTGATTTCAGCATTCGAGTCCAAGAAACAAGCTGCATGTGGTTGAAAACCAATGTCCAGGCAGCATGCCCTGTCTCCTGGACTCGAAGCTGGAATACTGCTATCCTCTAAATCTTTACATCCAAGTCAAGTGCATTAATACACTGTTCGAAAACCATAAAATAGTAGGGTGCATAAAAACCTGGATATGTCATTTAAAAGTATGATATATATATAAAACTAATAAAAATAAAAAAATATGGGCACGATAAAAGGATTCATTTAAAGAACTTCTTTAAGACCCTACTTAAAACTATCTAAGGATGTTGCATTTCGTACCGATGACGGAAGCGAGTTCCATAGTCTTGGAGCTGATATCGAGAACGATTTGTCGAATAAAGATGTCCGTGACCTGGGAACCGCCAATGTGCCGTTAACTAAAGATCTCAGACTGATATCGGCTTTAGCAAGTTTGTTAAGTACTCGCCGGACGTTTGATTATGTATGGCTTTGTATGTCATCACCACTTTATTTGTAGGCTAGCCGCTTGGTTAGATACTTCACGGTTAAATTATGTAGAATGCATGCATAATAGTTGATTTCACTAGGATGCCTATAGGATGCCTAAAGTTGAATCATGTAGAATGTTTAATAATTTAATCCTGTAGGGTGCATAACAGTTCAATCCTGCAGGGTATATACCAGTTCAGTCCTGTAGAATGTATAATAGTTGAATTCGGTAGGACGATTATACTTGAATTTTTAGGATGCATAATATTTGTATTCGGTATGATTATAATACTTGAACTCTGTAGGATGCATAATAGTTTAATGCTTTAGAATACATAATAGTTGAATCCTTACGATGTATCTATAGGATGCATAATAGTTGAATTCGGTATGATTATAATACTTGAACTCTGTAGGATGCATAATAGTTTAATGCTTTAGAATACATAATAGTTGAATCCTTACGATGTATCTATAGGATGCATAATAGTTGAATTCTATAGGATACATAATAGTTGAATTTTGTAGGATGTACAATAGTTGAATTCTGTAGGATGTACAACAGTTGAATTCTGCAGGATGCATAAAAGTTGAGTCCTGTAGGATGCATAATAGACGAATCTTGCAGACTGCATAATGGTTAAATCCTATAGGATGTATAACAGTTCAATTCTGTAGGAAACATTATAGTTGAATTCTGCAGGATACATTATAGTTGAATTCTGTAGAAAGCATAATAGTCGAATCATACAGATTGCATAATTGTTGAATCATGTAGGATGTATGATAGTTGAATTCTGTAGGATGTATAATACAGTGAGCCCTCGTTACATCGACAGCATTTGTTCCCAAAGACATTGTCATTATAATGAATGCTGTTGTAAAGACTCCTTAATGGACAGAATTATATGCAAGAAAGGCATTTCCTCATAGAACATATGTTTTTGATATTTGTTAGAATCGCCTCAGTGAGGCGATTCTAACAAATATCCAAAACATATGTTGCTTGAACTGTTAATGCAATATTCTTGCATAATTCTTATTAACTGTCACCTCTTGAGCGAAGGTATAACGAATTTTGTTATTGTATCGAGTGTCGGTATAAAGAGGACTAACTGTAGTTTAATTCTTCAGCATGCATAATAGTTTAATCCTGTAGGATGCATAATAGTTGAATTCTGTAGGATGCATAATAGTTCAATCCTGTAGGATGCATTAATTTCGGGCGAATCTTCTGATGCGTAGATTGGTCTTAATCTAAGAATATATACTTTTCATATGCTCGAAGATAACTGATTGCTTGTCGCGACTAAATATGTACTAACACCAGAGTGCTCCAGAAGTCGTCGTCGGCGAGGGCAATTCTAAATGACCAAACGCTGGTACTGTATCAAGTAACAATGATAAAATCATTAAGTGACCACGTCATGTCGTAAAGTAACAGTTCCTCTATTTACATGGTTAACCGATTGTGCACTATAATATAATAATAATAAGCCAAAATATATGCATAATAGTAAACATTCTTAAGACGTCTACTCGGAGGGACCTTGGCTGCATGGCAGTGTTGAGCCAGAGAGCTAGTGCTAATTTCGACCACTGCAACTGCAATCAAAGACGTGCGAAACAAACTTTACTAACAGTTAACTATCTATGTGATGTGCTTGATGTTATTACATGTATATTAAACTCTAGGTTCACCAAAAAGATTTTTGTGAGCTATATCTATTGATATAAATAAACATTGATGTGCTTATTTTATAAGACTGTGTTTATATTGTCTGCAAATGAAATAACACTACCTCTGTGGTTTCTTTTCTTGTTCCTTTTTGATTGTCAGTTTGTAGATGTGTGGGCTGTATGATTTGGCTTTACCTGCAGTAAGATTGATGCTTTTATGTTATCACATATTATTAACAGATAGATATGCATGTTATGTTAGTTTTCACTGTATCAGTTTTCTAAGTGGGAAATGTTGTTAGTGAAGATATATTTTTGACAAACTTTTAACAGTTTGATTCTCACCAACCAATCCAACATTTTAACCGGATTCTTTTTTTTTTTTTTTTTTTTTTTTTTTTATTTTTTTTTTTCATTTTAATAACACATTTGACCGCGCGTTAATTCCATGTTTACGCATCTACGTAACGAAATCTGTCGTGTTGTAAAGACTGACTTTAGAAATTTATACAACCAACATACTCTAATAGCAAGTGGCCTCAAAATATCAACATCATATACATGTTTTTTTTTGTTTGTTTTGTTTTTTGCGAGAGGGGGAAAGGTGTGTGCGTGTGTGTGTGTGTGTGTGGGGGTGGGGGGGGGGAAAGGGGGTGTTGACGGGTTAAAAATTCATACTGCACATCTTGACGCATAGTGACTTTCAAGCCAACTAGAAAGAAATTCATTTTTTTGGCAACTTTTTGCGCTCAGTCATCAACAATATTGTCAGCAATTAGCAGTTTGAGTTACAAAATTAACCCATTGCATACTGAATAGACTCTTCCACACTGTATATTGGAAGAGACCAATTTTAATTTTAGGTACTTCCGGCTATGAGATTTACATATTCCTAGAGAAAAATTGCTAATCGTTTTGCAAACAGTGGAGACCCTGATCAGACGCCGTGTCCTGCGGCGTCTGATCTGGGTCTGCACTGTTTGCCAATTTCCCCTTTACGGGTCTCCCGACTACAATGGGTTAATAAAATGTAGTATAAGGCAAATAAAGGTGGATATTTGACGATAAATAATATCTAAATACGTCGCCATGTTGTACACCAGATGATCTGTCTGTAAGCAGTAAAACCAGTAGATTGAAGCAAATAATTGCCTTTCGTTTTGAATCGGAATTTGATTTGTTTCATACAACATTTATGCTGCACTTTTATTCTGAGTACTGACCTGAGGTAGCACTTAACATTTGTTTAGACAGGTGCTCGTTTAATACAGGTATAATTCCATATATTTACCTTTTTCAAGGGATATAAAAAAGTGTTTTTAATACGGGAGACTGTTTTTTAGCAACTGACCTGGAAGACAGATTTGAACATATATATATATATATATATATATATATATATATATATGTGTGTGTGTGTGTGTGTGTGAGTGTGTGTGTGTGTGTGTGTGTGTGTATGGACTCATATACACGCAAGCAGGCGCACGAAAACTATATACGCACCCCCCCCCCCCACACACACACACACACAACCCCACCTCTCCCACCTAATTTCATAGGTAAATATACTTTAAACTACAAAACGGTTAACACGTCTATCTTACTCTAAACAGATGAGTAAACACGTGACATCATCACTGTATTGTACGTAGTTTTTAAGCGTAGTATTATTAAATGGTATTTACAATCTCATGCGTGAATAAGTATTATTTAAAGGGTGAAATAGAGGCCGAATGAACTTTTTCGCTTAAGATGGTAAATAGGATACGAACTGAGTACTAGTGGTAAAAAAATAAAATTTGAAGTGTATATATCCTGCGTAGTAAGTAATTTTGTTTGTTAACACTTAAAGCGCTATCCCCAACTGCAGCAGACGACATTTTAAAAATATTTTATTTATTCTATGTAGAAAATAAGTCGAAAGTTCATGGCGGACGATTCCCTTATTTTCTCTGAAAAGTTAAAAGAAAAAAAATAAATAAAATAAAATATCGTCTGCTACAAATTTTCCTTGGCTCTTTAACCCTAGTCCTGCTGAACTCGGATATACCCTGTCTTTGCAAACAGTGTAGATCCAGATCAGTTGGCTTCTGGATCTGTAGTGTTTGCTATAAGTATGTGAATTTATATCAACAGTCTGGATCAAGTAATCTGATTGGCTGAAAATTAGAAGTTGGCGTCGCATCTTAATTTATTCAGCATGACAAGGTTTAAGAATTAATGTCCGTATTGTCTTTAGTGTTCAATGCTAGAAGCGGCATATGAATAGAATAAGTTTACTTATATGCATTTGTGTTGAAGGAACTGGATACATTTGGCAGATGTTCTGCAATTTTTAACCAGAGAGATCGCTTTTGTAACTTCTTGTTCACTTTTCTCCGCACCAGGCTCCTTCTGAAAACGGTGTGCTTTAACCCATTTATGCCGAGTGGACTCTTCTACCTTAACTCTTTGGACAGGTCCATTTCATATATAAAGGTCGTCTCATTTATTTTTATTATCATCATGTTTTGTAGAAATTTCTGAACGTAACGCAAACAGTGAAGGTAGGCCTTGATCAAACCTCGCATTCTGCGGCGTCTGATCTTGGTCTGTACTGTTTGCCAGTGTCCCTTTTATGGAACGCTAGGCCTAAATGGGCCAAAAGGACAGAATTTGCTCCTCGAGAGAGCAAATGCTTTTCTGTAAGAGCAAAGTAGGCTGGCTAATCGGAGCTGAAAAGATATTCGATTATCACTCCCGCCATTGTGATCGATAATCGATTAGTAATCACTGAAGATTTGGTCATAATTTTACCTGTCTGAGCATGACTCTTACCTTTTGTTATTATTTATTGTATGTATATATATATTTGTTCAGACAAGCCTAAGCAAACAGAGTAGACCCTGATGAGACGCCGCAATCGCGGCGTCTCATCAGGGTCTACACTGCTTGCCACTCACCCAGCTATTTTAGACACAACAGTGGGTAGTAAATCGACTTGTTCTTTAGAGGAAGTATGGTAAGGAGTTGAGGTGTCTGAATACTAAGGGTAAATACGGTAAAGAAATAAACACATGAATTCAATGATCGATTATTTGCAAATCTGTATTGATAGTCATTTTTGTGGAATTCATCGATCGATTAATCGATTATCCGATCAATTGTACCAGCCTTAAACGGAACTGTAATGCAATTAGCCCAACGTAAGAAAATATACCTTAACCTATTGTAGACTGAATGAACTCTTCCATACTACACATTTGGAAGCTTCTATTTTCGATTTTAGGTTTGTCAGACTATGTGATTTACATATTCCTAGAGAAAAATGATTGAACTATTGGTAAACAGTTGAGGCCCTGATCAGACGCTGCATTCTGTCCCTTTAGGGGTCTCCAGGCTACAATGGGTTAAAACAGCGATTACGTAGAATCAGTATTAATGCGGCGTTGTAAAAACGCCATACCCTCTGGGTATACGTACATTTAACAAAGAATTTTATCAGATAATGCAGCTTCCGTTGACTGATCTCTCAGGGATGGGGGGATGGGGGGGGGGGGTGGTGGGGGGGGGGGGCTGGGGGGAAGGTATAACTTCCTATATAACGTGCCGAACGGTCCCCTTTTTCAGCGCTGCCAGGTGAATGATTAGCCCCCTTTTTCCAACAAAAAGTATATGACTGACCCGAGGTTTTTTTTCAGGATTCGTATGCGAAAGGCCCCACTATTCTGACATCCCGGTATATGCGTACATTTTTTCGAGCAGAGATGTTTCGAAGCTGTTTGTTCTCCTGGTATTCAATATATTGACTGCGATTTTGTCTAACTACCAGCAATAAATGGGTATAAAAATCAAAGGGCAGTATAAGAATAGGTGAACATTTTGGACGATCAAGTATATGAATGGGTCCGTTTTTTCAAAGGCCAGGCATATGAATGGGGGCGGTTCCGAAATACTGGCTAGCACACCCGTACCGCAATTACCCCCAAGTTACCCAATCCCTCTCAGAGACTGATCTCGGCTCTTTCTTTTGTGCTGGTGCCACGAACACACCTTGGTTTTTAAGGCACGGCTCAGCTACCATATTTACCCTAAGTATTCGGAAAGACAGGCTTGAACAAACAGTGCTGACCCAAATCAGACTCTGCAGAACGCGGCGTCGACCAGGATTTACAATGTTTGCCGCTCATCTAGCCGACTGTAAACACAACAGCAACATAATGGACCTGTTCAAATTACAGGAAAAGTATGATAAGGACTGAAGGTGTCCGAATACCCAGGTCAAACACTCCAAATTTGGGCGCGCCAGAAAATAGACCCTAGGGACGTGCATGTATCAGGGGCGGTCACTCATACTGTATGTCGGTTAATTCTGTCCAAGTCTAATGAAAGGTTTTGTTCTTTTGTTACATGTACAATGACAAATAGGAAACAGTCGATGCAAATATATTCGTTTAGAAGTTGTATGTAATATGCGCGCATTGAGTAAATGTCTGTGTGACGCCATTAATTCATTTGGCGTATTGCGGTCAGAATTCACAGCCAGCCTGTTCGTTCGCGGTTTACCTTTATAAGAAGCACGCCATGTTTCCACCTGTTATATCATGCGATATATGTTTTGTTTTTTGGTGTATAACTGCGCAACTACGCTGTAACATTTACGACAACTATGAAAATGACTCGTGTGATTTTAATAATACAGTCGAATCTCAATAGCTCGAATACCGATGGCTCGTTTACCATGGTTAATTCGAACTCGTTTTTGAGTTCCTACGAAATTCTTCCGATAAGTCAATAAATATTTGAGGAAACTTTCTTATTTTGTAATGAAATTGTATGTTGTGTGTACTCATTAGAATCGACTCATCGAGGCGATTCTAATGAGTACATTCAACATACAATTAGTGTGTAGAAAATTGGGAAAAAAAAAAAGAAAAGAAACAAACAAACCTAAATTATCTCTATTTGCTGTCTGACCTGGCGCTATGATTAACCCTCAATGGCTCAAACTACCCATGCCTCGGACAAATTTCCATGGTCCCAAAGATGTTCGAGCCCTTGAGATTCGACTGTATATTGAAAGAGGTAAATTCTATTTTTAACCAATTTAGATGACATTCTATTGTTTTTTAGAGAAAATAAAATATGACATTGCATCTAAATTTTCTGCTAGACAGACGATTCACAAGGTATATCAAGCCTTAATTTCTTTGAAAAAAAAAAGATGATTAAAATATAAAAAAAATAAAATAAAATAATAAAATAAATAAGTAAATAGGTAAGGGCAGCGTCTGTTGCATTTTTGAGAAGTGCCCTAATGGTTAATACATATTTCTAAATAAGGTAAAGCTTTATTGAGCTCACATTACGAAAACACGCCTATTCAAATATATAGAAAATTTCACCTCCAAAGAACTGAAAATTTTCAGATAAAAAAAAAATCTGATAATTTTCATATTTCTACTCAAAACATAGATTGTAGGTACTCGTTAGAACCGCCTCAGCGAGGCGGTTCTAACGAGTACCCACAATCTATGTTTTTGAGCAGAAATAAGAAAATTAATGTATACCCCTGTAAACCCCAGTTTTATTATATAAAAGTGGGGTTCAAGGGGGTCAATATTATATAGGTATGTTTTCGTGATGAGAAGTGCCTTAATGATTAATACATATTTCTAAATAAGGTAAAGGTTTATTGAGCTCACATTACGAAAACACACCTATTCAAATATACAGAAAATTTCACCTCCAAAGAACTGAAAATGTTCAGATAAAAAAATCTCAGACTGATAATTTTCATATTTTTGCTCAAAACATAGATTTTAGGTACTCGTTAGAACCGCCTCAACGAGGCGGATCTAACGAGTACCCACAATCTATGTTTTTGAGCAGAAATAAGAAAATTAATGTATACCCCTGTAAACCCCAGTTTTACCATACAAAATTGGGGTTTAAGGAGGTCAAAATAATATAGGCATGTTTTCGTGATGATTAGAAAATCTACCGTCATACACATGCACCCAGCTGTCAGCACAGTCTGATCAGAGCCTTTGCTGTTCGCCTAAAGTAACCATGCACCCTTGGCTATTGAAAGAGCGCCCAGCGAAAACGCTGATCAGACTGGGCGTTTGTGCATGCTGATCTGAGGCTTTGCTGAACGCACATGACCGAAGGTGCATTTTTGCAGTAAAGTATTAATACTGAAAAGGGCCCTTATGCAATATACGTACAGCGGAGGGCCTATGAAATTTGCATTAACATCCTACAATACCCATATATTCTTTGATCTTGCAAGGAAGACTGATCAGAATGCGTGAACGAAAGTTGATTAAGTCTGACTCCTAGATGCGTCTAAAAGGTACGGGAACAATTACAAATACCAAATATACCCTATGGACTGGCGCAGATAGTCCTGTTACAATAGTGTAGAACCAGATCAGACGACGCAGAACGAGGCGTCTGATCAGGGTCTACACCGTTTGTCACTCATCCAACAGTTTGTAGGCACATCGAAATTTAATAAAACTGACTTGTTCAAAGCTTAGTTGTACTAGAGTAGGGCCACCGGGGTCGGGTTAGGATTGAGCGTCTAGTCTCGGACCTACGATTGGGCCAATATTCCACTCCGACTTGCAGGAAAATGTAGAAATAGACTTCGCGTTGTGTTTTAGTATTTTAATTTGGTTTTCCAGCAAGCTGAGGCAGATAAGGTATTTGGTTCGAATCTCTGGATGTGGTGATACAATGATAAAAGAACATCCAATAAGACTGGCAAAATTTACAGTACATGTATAACCTCAATGGCTCGAACCCGGATGGCTCGTTTACCGTGGATGATTCGAACTCTTTTTTCAGTACCTACAAAATTTTTCCAATAGCTCAAGAAAACAAATATTTAGGGATTTTTCTTATTTTATCAGGGAATTGTATGTTGTGTGTACTCATTAGAATCGCCTCATCGAGGCGATTCTAATGAGTACACTCAACATACAATCACTGTGTAGAAAATCGAAAAGATTTCCCAAAATTATCGCTATTTGTTTCCTGAACTGGTGCCATGATTAACCCTCAGTGGCTCGAACTACCCATGTCTCGAACGAATTTCCATGGTCCCAAAGATGTTCGAGCCATTGAGGTTCGACTGTGTAGTTTATGTTACATTAACTAGAACTATGTTTCTGAAGCTAAATTATCAGAAAATAAATGCGCTGATTTCAGAGTTTTTTACAAATTACTTTAACTCATAAATTTTTTATAGCTGTCCCCCACGTACGTGTTCCAAGAGAATAGGAGGGGTAAAGCTTATAAACTTCAAGTATTGCAAGTAGTTGAGGTCTCCCAATATTTATGGCAAATACTTTAGTACAGACCCTGATCAAATTGCAACTTTCGGAGTGTGTACTGTTTGTTCAGGCATGTAAGTTTAAATTATTAGCATAGGTATAGAATTTATGACAGCCTATTTGAAATCCAATATACATGTATTTGTTAAAACAAACAAAATAGTACGGGTTCCAATATAAGACAATATTGCTAACCCTACAATCGGAAAAGTATACAATTTATTTTGATATGGGAAGGCAGTTTCGACATGTCTGTATATAAAACAAATGTATAGCAGTTATGTATTAATTGCATGGTGCGAAAACTGACTTGTTTCTACGGAGGCCCAATTGGATACTTAACAAAATCCAAATATACAAAATCTTCCGTATTCAGATTCACGTCATTTATTACTTTTCTAATAATGAATTACCTAGTATATTATTTTTTTTTTCTGTGAAAAAAGAAAAACAAAAAAAAAAAAAACAGTAATCGCTCACCAGTAAATTATTTCATTTCTTAAAATGGATTGTTTTCACGCGCTAATTAGTGACGTAATTCTTTGACGTAATTAATTCATTTATTAAAGAATTGTGCGATCTTTCGCTTTCACCGCTTTAAACGCGTTCAATACAAAGAAAAATGTTTGAAAATAAGAATATAATTTGAGATCTTTATTTATTATCTGAATTAGAACTGAAATCCGATGGCACTAATTTTATTTGTTTAGCAATTCAAGGTCTGGCATCTCTCATTACATGTAACATATAAAATTCCCACGCGTCACAAACGTACAACATCTAACTAAAACACACTGTGTGTGGGGTGGGCTTGGGGTAAGAAATGTAATAAACAGTTTATTCGTTTGTTTTTGGTCGATTACGGAGAAATAATTCACCCTTGTTCTAAGGCTTTCGTGTAAAATTGATAGATTGAGTTGAGATTTAACGACATGTCAACCCTTGTGGGTCATTTTGTGTCGTCTCCCAGAGAAAGGGAGAAGAGAGATAGGTGATATAGTAGAGATGAAAAAAGAGATGGACAGGGAAGAAAGAGGAACAGGATTGAAAGTGAAGAAACAGAAGAAATAAAAAAAAACAAAAAAAAAAAAAAAAAAAAAAAAAAAAAAAAAACATTTCCCCCTCTTCTCTTACCTGCTACAAGGATAGCAGGCCTTGCTCAACTGTAAGCAAATCTCAGTTGGACGCCCCGGTGACGTAAGATACACGACACCTTCGCCACACCCAGCCACCCCCACCTTCGTATAAAAACTCATTCGCTATCGCTCACTCGATTTTTACATGGAAACCTTAGAACACTAGTAACACTAGTGAATTATTTTCCGTAATTGGTCAAAACAATAAATACTATAGAAAAGAAAACCAATTAATAATCAAAACAAGAAACAGAATGTTTATTTTCTCATGTGCCTATGCAACTATGAATCTAATGTTGGTATGACTTGTGGTCCAACCTCACTTCATTTTTTATTGGAAATAAAATATGATTAAACTAACTATGAAGCAAAATGTGACACTGAGGCTGTTTTCTGCAGTCAAGGGAGCGTGCCCTGTTTTACTGCCTGAAACCAGTTCGCATGCAAACTGTATTTCAAATATACCCACTATTTTGTTTTCGCTGTCATGTATACGCTTGTTTTGGAAATTTTAAAATATCGCTTTTACCAGACACCTTTCGGACGGCCGTGCTTATCATTTCTCTATTAGATTTTTTTGTATACAATGCAATTTTATACTTATATAATGCATGCTGAGGGTGTTATCTGCAAATTTTGTCATGCTCACAATTTTAAAATATTTTTTGACGGTCTACACTCGGTATAAAAATGTATGAAGATAAATACAATAAGTCAAGTAATTTCCCCAAACAAATCTGTTCATTGAAATTCCATAAAGTACATGCCGTTTAACAAAAACGCGACAAGAATTTTAAAAATTCAGTGCTTATTATATTTAGACATCAAATGTACAGATTAATTTATCGCTAGACGGGTGTATTTACTTGTCAGTATAATATGGAACCCCGGAAGGGACATTGCCTTTCCAATATTTAGCAGAAAAGAAATTACATCACGAAAACATGCCTATATAATTTTGAGCCCCTCAAACCCCACTTCTATATAGTAAAACTGGGGTTTACAGAGGTATACATTATTTTACTTATTTCTGCTCAAAAACATAGATTGTGGGTACTCGTTAGAACCGCCTCACCGAGTCGTTCTAACGAGTACCCACAATCTATGTTTTGAGCAGAAATATGAAAAATATCAGTTTTTTTAATCTGAAAATTTTCAGTTTTTGGAGGTACAATTTTCTGTATATTTGAATAGGCGTGTTTTCGTAATGGATAGTATGTTGTTTAAACGAGCTTTTTATGTTGAAAAAAAAAATAAATAAAAAAAATAAAACGACATAATTTGTTGAACCGAGATATAAGTTATTTCATTTTACATTTTGTACATGTTTTCTTGGTTGAGTTTTCTGTCCGATATCTAGCAGAAAGGAAATCAAAACAATAAAATACAGAAGGAATATTAAAACAAACATTAGGCATTTTCTTTTCTAATATTTAGCAGAAAAGAAATCAAAATAATAAAAACAGAACGGAAATTAAAATAAAAAATAGAATGAAAACTAAGCCAAAATAGTATCCCTTTTTAATGATGTTCAACTTAAAGATCTCAATATGTCGTTCAAACGACTTATTATTTTTAATTTCCATTCTACTTTTTGTTTTGATTTCGTTCTTTTTTTTTTTTTTTTTTTTTTTTTTTTGATTTTTCTAAACCAAGAAAACAGAATGGAAATTCAAACAACTTAAATGTTTTAACGACAAATTATGTCGTTTTTCAACATAAAGGTCTCATCTGAACAACATACTTTTAATTTATTTTCTGCTAAATATTTGAAAGGAAAAGTTCCTTCCGGGGTTCCGTAATATTTATTGATTTATTGTATTTATTGTTTTAATTTCTTTTCTGGTAACATTCAGATAGGAAGTCTGTTATTTTTGTTTTAATTTCTGTTCTGTTTTTATTGTTTTGATTTCTTCTCTGCTACATACTGAAAAGGAAATGTCGGACTTTTGTTTCAAGTTCCGTTCTGTTTTTATTGTTTTGATTTCTTTTCTGCTAAATATCAGAAAAGGAAAGTAAGTGTCCCTTCTGGGAATCCGTTGTATATACCTGTTTACTTTACTCAACATAACTTACAGTTGCTAGGCAAGAATCGGAAACAGTACCATGTAACGAAATGCAATTACTTTTGAATTGTGGTTTTGTATCATGCAATATCCAGGGTTTTTTTTATATACCTTTCCGACAGTACTTTTTTTTTGTCATTTTGCAAGATACGAGAACTAAGAAACCCGACTAATAACTATTTTAGAGGTGAATATCGGCATTTCCTTATTCTTTGCGTCAATAATTCCTCTTATCTGTTTTGCAACAAGTTTAAAAAAGGGCATACTACATGTTTATATAATTTAGTGCACTGATGATCCAATGTAGTCTGTCTCCAGGCTCTTTCTTTTCTGTCATTCATTAGAAAAACATGCTTATTCAAATAAATTGAAAATTTTACCAACAAAAATGAAAATTTTCACATAAAAGAAAATCTGATATTTTTCATATTTCTGCTCAAAACATAGATTGTGGGTACACGTTAGAACCGCCTCGACGAGGCGGTTCTAACAAGTACCCACAATCTATGTTTTTGAGTAGAAATAAGAAAAATAATGTATACCCCTGTAAACCCCAGTTTTACTATATCAAAGTGGGGTTTAAGGGGTCAAAACTATATAGGCATGTTTTCGTGATGTTCCCTTGTCTTTTCAAAGGTATACATACTTTGTATAGTTTACATGCTGTGCATGCACATAAAGTCTCATCCGGAAATTTCCTCTGCATTGAATTTTTCGTTAGAATCCAATAATTCTTTTTGCGGACTTTGACAGCCCTGATCAAACTGCGCGGATGCGTAGGTTGATCTGGGCCTTCGCTGTCCGCTTATGCCCGAGGGCACGTTTTCTCATCACGTTGCCAACATAATGCCGATGTCATTTTTCTGATTCTTTGGGAATTTATTGAGCTTGTCATTATATATGAGGATGGAGTACTGCTTTAAACGCTGCTAAACCGGACGTAAGATATGTTGCATTATTTTATTATCCCTCAAGAACAAACAATAAAACCAAGTCTGCTCTCTTATGCTGTTATGTGTTTCCAAGGGATCTGCCTGTCTGTGCAGGAGCGATAATGGGATCACTTTCCAGCATCGTTGTTATCGGGGTCAACAATGTTTAAATCTGTGTGCGTTTAGCTTTGTTTCTCAAGCACCAAGGCTTCTAGGCTGAAACTACATACACACATACGTCAAGATGCACTCGGCTTACTGCCATGGACCGTTATTGCCAGCAGTCGTGACAAAGCCATTTGACAAATTTCTTATTATATCTAATATTACATGTAGTTTGGAGCGACTTGTAGAAGAAGACATCTAAAATTGATTAATATATTATTTTTCAGGGAAAATAAGTCCTGATATTTCAGACGAATCATCAGCTAAGCAGACAATTCACATGAACTGTCAAGTGCTATTTTCTCTAAAATCTACTAATGTAAGATGTCGTTTATTACAGTTGTGCTTGGCAAGCTAGTTAACCTTTACCACTCTCAGCGGACAACAAATTAATATAATTGTTGTTTTTTTTACATTACGAAAACACGCTTTTTCAAATATATTGAAAATTTTACGACCAAACAGTGAAAATTGTCAGATAAAGAATTCTTATATTTTTCATATTTCTGCTCAAATATAGATTGTGGGTACTCGTTAGAACCCACAACCTATGTTTTTGAGTAGAAATAAGAAAAAATAAATGTATACCCCTGTAAACCCCAGTTTTACTATATAAAAGTGGGGTTTAAGGGGGTCAAAATTATATGGGTATGATTTCGTGATGCGGCCTAGAAAATACATTTTGAATTTCATGCAAATTTTCTCCCCAGGTTACATTTTGCATGAAATATTTGTTTTTTTTTTTCTGAAAAAAAAAAAAAAGATAAGTAACCTATTTCAAATGTTACGTACTGATTTTTTTTTACCAGCACGCTATGTTTTAAAAGAATGAGTAACGGGCTGTATAGCAAACAAGTTCACATGTTCGATAATGTGTCATCACGAAAACATGCCTATATAATTTTTAACCCCTTAAACCCCACTTTTACATAGTAAAACTGGGATTTATAGGGGTATACATTATTTTTCTTATTTCGGCTTAAAAACATAGATTGTGGGTACTCGTTAGAACCGCCTCGCCGAAAAAAATGAAAAATATCAAAGTTTTTTTATCTGAAAATTTTCAGTTTTTTGAGGTGAAATTTTCTATATATTTGAATAGGCGTGTTTTCGTAATGTAAATTTTCCTTACCAGTAATCAGATTCATTTTTTTTCGGTTGGCTGTTCAGAACATTAAAACCACCCACCCGTTACTGTTCCAGAGTACTTGTTAAAGAGGAGTTATTGATGATACGAGGTATTGTAATGCGTTTGTTTCTTCATAATGACATACCTTGTCTCGCTTCTAATGTGTACCCATAACATATGTTTTCGGATGAATTGAGAAAACTACCCAAGAATTATCATTTACTGCTCTACCATAACAAGTCATCTGTGTTTCTAGTTATCTGTTGTAGAAATCAGAATGTCCAGCAGTATTTTAATGTTAATGGTAGGCAAATAAATAAATGTATGTAATGGTTGCAAATAAAAACACCCAAATAGGTTACCATGTGTACATAAACAGCGAGGGCCCAAGAAGCTGCTTATATCATTGCTAAAATATTATTTAAGTGACATAAGAAAATTTTTTACAAGGCTTATCAGCGCCTTCGCTAGCCGTCGATGTATTCTCTAGCTTCAGATATTGATTGATTAAAAATGAGCGATGAAGTCTGAGGAAAATGCATACAGATAAAATTCGATATCGGCACGCTTACTCGGATGCCTTCGAATGTTATTCTTTACATGACGTTGCTTTTGATGATATCTAAGGCCAAGATTTGTCATGCATTTCTACCGGCACTGAATGTTTGTTATCCGAAATGTCTAATTTTAATTTTAAGTACAATAAAAATCTAAAAGGTTGTCTTTGGAAACAAAGAACACATTGCAGATAGAAAATGGGAGTCTCGATTTTATTGAGACTCTTCATACATATAAGAAGTAATGAAGTTTGCAACACTGCTTACGCCCTCTAGCGCATACATGAGCAGAACTCCATTTTCAAAAATACAACAATAGGCCCATCGATCAAAAAGGAAACCAATCATAATTTGCACTACGGTGAAGTACGGAATGACGATCTACGGCCGTCACACGGCACTAACGCTAGCTGCAGTGAGGTAAAATTAAACTCTAAAAGGTTGCCTTTAGAAATAAAGAACACATTACAGAAAGAAAATGTTAGTCTCAGTTTAATTGACACTCTTCATAAGCAGTAGTGAAGTTTGCAACAATGCTTACGCCCCCTAGCGTATACATGAGCAGAACTCCATTTTAAAAATACAACAATGGGCCTTATCATACGAAAGGAAATGAAATTTTATCTGCACTATGGTTAAGTACGGGAAGACGTTCTGCGGCCGCCACACAGCATTAACACCAGCTGCAAAGAGGTAAAATATGAGTAAAACTCTAAAAGGCTGCTTTTGGAAACAAAGAACATATTACAAATACAAAGTAGGATTCTCGGTTTTATTGAGACTTCATAAGCAGTAATGAAGTTTGTAACACTGCTTACGCACTTAAGCATATATATGGGCAGAGCTACATTTTCAAAAAATACAACAATGGGCCCAACGATCCCAAAGAAAATGAAATAATCTGCACTATGGTGATAATATAATCTGCAGCCCAGATTCTGAAGAACAAGGAACAATTGGTGTCACAGCATGTAACGTTTTTGTTTTTTGTTGTTGTTTTTTTAAATAGTTGTATTGACTAGGTAACCAATATAAGTTGATGTTCTGAAGTCTCTGATATTTCCTGAAATGCGTCAGTTGTGAGCTTAATTCCAACACAATTAAAGAAAAATATGCTCACACATAATGATAAAGAGGCCCCCTATCCCGCCGACTCGTTTTTAGCATGCCATAATTGGACATGTTAAGTTTTACGTAAAAATCGTTGCAGACAATCGACAATAATTCGTTTAGATAAGCTTTCGAAATGTTTCCATTTACAGATATTTTCAAGCGGTGACAAATACCTATACATCGAATGTAAATGATTTTTTTTCACAATTCAGTTTTGTCACTGAGTTTAGAGTATTCTGCGAGCCCAAGTATTCAAAGGCATGGCTCCTACGTTTTTTTTTCAATTTACAACTGTATTTTACGAGCCTTCCTAAAGACATCCAGTATAATAAGAAACATGATGCGCACACTAGAATGCAAAAGAGACAACTAAAAGTAATAAATACTCATAGATGGTAATATTGTTAGATTAGAATCGTCCAAAATAATTTCGGAAGTGCACATTTATTTTACGGAACGTATTTTACGGGTCAGTAATAAGAGTGAAGCTTAAAATGTTGGTGACGCTTGTGAAAACACTTTTTTTCCCACTTAGTATTCTAAAGTTAACAGGATTTCATTTTATAACAAAGTATGCGTTTTACTCAAATCTCAAATTTCAACGGAAGCTTCTGTGGTTCCATGTGTATGAAATATTGTCAGTTGCACGTAGGTTTGTACTTACAACAAAAAAGGCGATGGCATAGTGTATTTTGAAGACAGCCACTCACTATTATAATTGGGCAGTATGATACATACTTTATTCCCATAAAATACCTTTACAGATGGTTCAAAGTCTTGTGATAAGAGTAATTTTGTTGATAAAGTGATTGACATTTGTGTTTAAAATGAATCATAGATGGTGTTTCTTGAAACTTCATACCCAGAACGAATGATAAATTTTGCAGCTCTCAATAGTTCCATAAATTAAACTAAACGACATTCGTAAATTACTTGAAACAATTACCGGCATCACTAATTTTCTTATTCATATGCATTGATTGTCTTATAAATGAACATTAAAATGTTTTTAATGAGATGTTTGTAAAATAGGGTGGGAGAGGGCGTTTTCTTATCGGAAATGCGGGAAAAATCTGTCTCCTAGAATACACGTTACTAAAATTATGATCATGGCTTTCTAACATTTTCTGTATAATGGAACAGATTTATTAAACGATAAGAGGACTTTTAAAATCTTGTTTCGTTTCAACTAAAGTGTTTTAAAGCTATCGAATTATCAGGATATGAGTAACTCTGATTTCTCTTAAAAAAAGATAAGAGAAAAGTCGAGGGAATGCCACAATCACAAGCCGCAGCCCTTCTCTGGCACCAAGAGGAAGAGGAAACAGACAAAACCAAACAAGCGCAAATCGAACAAACGTACGTACAGCACTAAGATTAGCTGCTCACTCTTCCCCCAGCGAGGGATTCGCAATGCTAAAAAAACTGAAAAACACAAGAACAAAATAACACAAGGCAAAAACTTAAAACAAATCGCCTCGTAGAATGAAACACCAAGCAACAAAGAGTAAGACTAACACCGGGACCACCACCTCAGAACGGTCTGTAGAATAGTCCACCGGGTGGGGGGGGGGGGTTAAAACACTTAAACAGCTAGCCAACTTCACCCTGGGTCCCGATGCTACCCTTAATATAGAAATACATAAAATTCGGTTCACATAATGGCTCCCAATACAGTCAAAGCATCAAAGCGAAAACATAAAAATGAAATTAATCACTATGATAAACAAATACGAGTACTCATGGCAATTCTACTGTGGGCCAGAGTAAATGAAAACCAATAGTTGAACCACGGCAAACCAAAGACATATTGTCAAGCTCCAACACACTGGTTAAAGTTTTACGAAGAGGCCGTCATTGCGTCTGAGGCCCGAACCACCGTCGTGCAATTAAAGAGTAAAGCATAGCCATCAACAATTCTTGGGTTGATAACTAGGCATGCACTGTGCCGCATAATATCCAGGTTATATCCAATTCTTTATAACGGCTAATTAGTTTTCTGAATTCTCCGAAAAGTTAGATTTTCCCATTTTTTTTTTTCTAAATCTGTACACCGAGTCACCGTAAAATTCTGGTTCCTATATACCTTGTTGCAAAAGTGTTATTTTTGATAGTTTTTTTTTACCAAGGCACTGTGTCTGCGATAAAATTTAGAAAACGCCTTACGAATTTTAAAATGATAGCCCTAAAATAACGATATTTCAGAGACAACCACAGAAGAAAAGTTCACCTATAGACTAGATAAACATTGAATCACAAAGTAGAATATAAATGAATAATAATGATAATAATAAGTAAACAAAAAGTGAAAAACATACTTAAATATTGGCCTAGTAGCTACGCTAGTATACCCCATATGAGGTATGCTGGGGTCGGTAAAGTCGCTTTACCGGATCCATAACCATACAAAATGCAACTTTATAATATTAATTGACACTATTGTGTTTTTGATATATATATATATATATATATATATATATATATATATATATATATATATATATATATATATATATATATATATATATATATATATATATATATATATATATATATATATATATATATATATATATATATATATATATATATATATCAGATGCGCATTAAGGATTTAACGCCATTGAAATCTACGCGGAAATGTGGAAGTTTAGACTTGAGAAGCCTTAATTTATCACATACACATCACATCCGCGTTTACGTCAAAACCGATTTACGTATTTGAAAAAAAAGTGTATGTAATGTTTTAATTGCCCTAAAAATGGTTGATTCTGTCCCTAAGCAACAAAAGCAATTTATCCATGTGCTCATTTTGTTTCAATAAATAAATAAATGAAATAAATTTTAATTGGAAACGTTTGCTATTGTAAATATTTATGGACCCGTAACCAATATCCAAAATTATAGCAGTTTCAAACGTTTAGATTTATCTTTTGAGTAAATTATCTTCTGTAGTAAGGAGAATATGCCTCTGAAAATATGCATTACTTTGTTTAATGTGGCATTCGCGTAGCAAATGAGTACTAGTTGAGCAGGAAGAAAAACAAGCCATTAACTCTCATATTCGTGTTGGTGTATTCTACAGGACAGTTCAGATTGCATTTATAGTTACGTAAGCATTTTAGATTCACTATGAAGCAGGGCTTCTTTTAACAGAAAGTATGCCATTTAAAAGTTTAAGACAGGCAAATTCCCTAATATTTTCAAGCCCGTCCTAGTGCATGTTTTACAAAAAGATGCATTCTAAATGGTTCTGTAAGTAAAGAGATAACGTATAAAGAAAATCTCTTTTGCTATTTACGAATATGGTTTGAAGATTTCTAAAGCACTATTTCATACTGGACAACAAATAGCATTAACTTTTGATTGGATACCTATAATTCGCACATCTACTTCAAATTTGGTTGATATAAATAGCTCGTAGAATAAATATGGAACTACCGGTGCTCTCATGCCGTCTCATAGTTTATGAAACTCAGATAAATTTACTGTGCAAAATATTTATAACACGTTACAGTGGATGCCAAAGATGTAATCAAAAAGCAAGCGATCTTTGTGTGGCTTTGTCAGTTTGTTTCATTTTTCATCATCCAAGAGTCCCATGTTCTTGAAAATCAGTAGTAAACAACTGAAAATGATGTAAACTTTTTATAGCTATATGATAAAAGGGCTATTAGATCAGCGAACATCCTTTGATATCCCAAATCGGGGACACATTACGAAAACACGCCTATTCAAATATATTGAGAATTTTACCACAAAAAAATGAAAAATTTCAGATAAAATGTCTGATATTTTTCATATTTCTGCTCAAAACATAAAAACCGCCTTGATGAGGTGATTCTAACGAGTATCCACAATCTATGTTTTTGAACAAAAATAAGAAAATTAATATATATCCCTGTAAACCCCAGTTTTACTGTATAAAAGTGTGGTTTAAAGGGGTCAAAACTATATAGGTGTGTTTGCGTGATGAATATTCACTAATATCAATGGAGTAACTCATTATTACAGCACATTCCAGTGAGCGGACATCGAAGTCCTGGATTCACATTAGGACTTGAAAATATAATAATATTAAGCCTGTCTTGAAGTATATGGTCAACAACGGAACTGATAAGATACTTTAATCTGGTTTTTAGCGTAAACCTTACCCAAAATCTAATACAGTTCGGTCGTTCCAGGATTATCAATTGATCAACACAGAAAGTCATATTAATTAATTTTTCAGCGCTGTCGTGAAATAAATATAAGCAAAACAAAACAAACAAACAAAAAAAAAAAAAAAAAAATAAAAACAAAGAAACACAAAACAAAGAAAACCAAAACCCACAACGAGCAAAAAAGAAAAGAAAAGAAACACAAAACAAAGAAAAACAAAACCCACAAGCCCGACCACAAACGGGTATGGTCAGGGTGACCCATTTATGCCAAGTGGACTCTTGTATCTTAACTATTTGGACTGGACTGGTCCATTTCCAACTGAAAGGGAGTCTGGCTACTTTTCATTATGACCATATTTGATAGAAATTCATGTTTTTAATGCAAACAGTGAAGACCCCGATCAGACGCCACGAATAGCGGCGTCTTATCTGCGTCCGCACTGTTTGTCTATGTCCCTTGTAAGGGACACCAAGCATAAAAGGGTTGAAGCAATCTAGAGAAAGTTTCTCCTTTCTGTTTTGATATGATGTGCCCCGGTTCCAATAGAGTCAAACTGCATGTAATGTCAAATCCTATTTCCTTGAGAAACTAAGAAAAACATATCACCAACGTGTCGTCTAATGAACCGTAAATGAGTCTGCTGCCCAAATCTCAGTCGTTAATTAAAGACGGAGTTTTAACCTTTGTTGGGTCAACTATTCAAGTTAGGCATGCAATCTGTCGAAACAGTGTTAAACGTGATCTACAAAACATATAATTACTTACATGATGAGCCAGTCCTAATGAAATACCTAAACACTTGATTTCCACTAGACATAAAACAATAACTTTTTTTTTGTTATTAAATATTTATTTTCAAATATTCACAATACACAACATATTTCATTGTTTACAAATAGTAAGTATTTCAAAGCAAATGTATACATAGTTTACATGGTACACATACATAGACATGTTTCTTGTTCTTTGACAACACAATAGTTAATCAATCATATCACTTATATAATTCATAACATATATTTTTTTACATATATGTATGTATTATGGATACTTGGAAACATTTAAGATTTTAGAGGGTTGTTACACACACACAGACACACGCACACGCATACACACACGCACACACACACACACACACACACTCACACACACACACGCGGAAAAAAAATGTACCAGCTATATATGATAATGACACAATAATATTGAAATTTTTGTGCTACCTTCCCGATTATCGAACTAATGCAGGTTTCTTAAATTTATTTAATTTAAAAATTCTCAAAATTTCTCCATATTTGTTCAAACTGGGCAAGCTTGTCTTTTATAAAGTAGATTTCCTTTTCAAGTTTTATTCTGTTTCTTAGGTATGACTTAAATTGATTTATAGTTGGTATTGTTTTTGTGCATTTTCCCCTGTATATAAAATATTTTCCAAGTAATATAAGAAAATTTTTTAATTTGATTTCTGGTTTTCCGATTGAAAAAGTTAAACCAAAACTTACAGTATATAAAGTAAGATTTACTTCAATATTATGTTCTGTTAGAAAGTCGGAAAATTTCGCCCAGAATGTTTGTATATGTATGCACTGCCAAAATAGATGATCTGTTGTTTCTATCTCCATGTTACAAAATTCGCAAAGTGCTGAATCTGCTATATTACATTTTAGTAAGAATTTGTTTGTAGGTATAATGCGCATAATGTATTTGTATTGGAAGTTTATAAGCTTTATATCTTTTGTAGCCGTCCGTGTATTTGTATATATCCTCTTCCAATTTAGGTTTTCATTGTCAAATTTTGTGTTCCATTTTTGTTCTGCTTTATTGTTTGGGGTCTGCTTGTTCAAAATATACTGATAGATATATCTATTCGTTTGTTCTGTTTTTACTATTTGACTTATGAGTGTTGGCTTCATAGGCATATCTAAAGGTTCTTGTTTTATCATTGTTTTCCACGTATTAGGTATACTGTGAAGCAGGGTTAAGTATTTTAGGAAATCGCTGTTGGGTAAATCGTATTTTGCTTTTAAACTAGTAAAATCCAAAACACTTTTGTCTGTGATGTTCACTATGTCTTTCATATATACTATACCTTTGTTGTGCCAATCACTGTAAAATATTGTATTATTATCTGCTTTTATGTTTGTGTTGTTCCATAAGACTTCGTTTCCACAGTTACAAATAGTTGACCTTGAGTTTTCAATACACCATTATATCAAGATTTCCTTGAAAAAATTATTTGTTATATTGAGATTTTCTGCGTCACTTTTGGAAAGGTTACACTCAAAGAACAATTTCCCGCCATATTTTTTGAGTTTGGACAAATAGATTTGGCTAAGCATGCTTGTTTCGGATGTTTGGATTATTCTTTTAATCCAACTGATTTTTAGTGCCTTTATAAACGTTTTTATATCTATCATTTTTAGACCCCCCTTTCCATAGTCTTGTATCAGAATTTCTCGTTTGATTTTATCCGGTTTCCCGTCCCAGATAAATTTATACATTATGGTCTCTATTCTTTTAATTGTGTCTGCTGGTGGACTTTGCAACGAGGATAGAACATAAATTAGTTTTGGTAGTGCAAAAGATTTTATTACTGTTATTTTTCCCATCAGTGTAAGTTTTCTATGCTGCCATTGTTTTAAACAGTTTTCAAAATTGTTTATTTTTGGTTCTAAGTTAACTTCAAAGATAGAGTCCTTATTTGTTGTAAACGTCATCCCAAGTGCCGTTGCTTGTGATGAATTCCATTGAAATTTACGATGTTTTAAGTATACTACTTCAGTCTTTCTCAGTGCACCAATGCGCAATACTTGACATTTTTTGGCGTTTAGTTTTAGTCCAGAGATATTCGCAAAATTATCTAGTATATAAATAAGTGTTTCAAATGATTTATAGGAACCGTCCAATATAAATGACGCATCATCTGCAAAAAGCGATCTTCTAAATTCTTTTCCAAAAAAATGTATACCTTTGAGATCCTCATTTGTGCTTATTTTATAGGACAGCAGTTCAATACAAATTATGAATAAATAGGTGGAAAGAGGACAACCTTGACGTACTCCACGATGGATAGAAAAGAAGTTTGACATATATCCATTATTTGCAACACAGCTTTTTACATCTGTGTAGAATAATTTTATCCACTTAGTGAAACTATTTCCAAAATTTAGGTGTTTTGAACATTTAAACATATATGCATGGTCTAGACTGTCAAATGCTTTTTCAAAGTCAGAAAAGAAAAGCAAACCAGGGTTATTTTGTTCTTCAGCTGTTTCTATAATATCGAAAAGAAGTCTGATGTTTTCTCCTATAAATCTTCCTTTTATGAATCCAGTTTGTGAGTTATCGACACTACTTGTTATTATTGGTTTGATTCGGTTAGCTATAGCTTTAGTTGCAATTTTATAATCCACATTAAGAAGACTGATTGGTCTCCAATTCTCAAGTTTCTATGTCTTTATTAGGTTTAGGGAGAAGTGTTATAACACCTTGTTTTTGTAATTCTGTTAAAGATCCATTTTCATAGGAATAGTTTATAGATCTAATGTAGAAATGTTTTATATCATTCCAGAATATCTTATAAAATTCAACAGTGAGGCCATCCGAGCCAGGGCTTTTTTGATTTTTCATATATTAAAGTGCTGTTTTGCATTCAAGTTCTGTTAATAGACCATCACATGAATCTGCCTCTGTTTCACTTAGTTTGTTAATTGTGTTGTCGAAGAAGTCAAAAGCCGAGTCTTTGGTTTCTTTCTTTTCATATAAATTTTTATAAAACTCTTCAGTGGCTTTTAGAATCTTTGTTTGGTCTGTTAATATTTCGTTGTTGACTAAAAGTCTATTTATCAATTTTGTTTCAGATTTTTTCTTTTCTAAATTGGCAAAATATTTACTATTTCTTTCGCTATATTCTACTACAATTGCTTTTGATCTGAGAATCGAGCCATTTATTTTGTTTTCTATCAATGATTCAAGTTCACTTATTTTTTTATCCAAATTACTCTTAATGTTTTGTGAATTATCATTATTTAAAGAGTTTGTAAGATCAATTTTTAGTTTATTTATATCGTTAGACAGCCTGTTTTCTAATTCGTTATTTTCTTTTTTCTTTCTAGCAGCATATTTTATAGTTTCATTTCTTACAGTTCCTTTTATTAATTCCCACAGAGTATTTGGATTAGCGTCAGCATTTATATTTGTAATGTCCTTAATACTAGTTTTTATAATTTCTTGATATTCAATATCTAACAACAAACTGTTATTTAACTTAAAATATCCTGGTCCCCGGGAATGTTGTGAAAGATCCAGCGTTACTAAGACTGGACAGTGATCCGATTTAAAACTTAAAAGATGGTCACAAGATACTACAAAATTTTTAACATTTTCAGAGACAAGGAAATAGTCTAGCCTGCTAAAAATTGGGGGTTTATGTGATGAGTGCCAAGTGTATTTTCTACTGTCTGGATACTTTTCTCGCCATATATCTATTAAATTATGGGTATCTATCATATGTTTTAACTTATTTCTGCATTGTTTGTGTGTATTAGTCCTACCATTATGCTTATCTAAGTTTTCATCTAATACTGTGTTAAAATCGCCACCTATTAAAATTGTTTTTTCATCATTTTCTTGTATGAACTTTTCTAATTTGCTGAATATATTTATATCGTCATTATTTGGACCATATATGTTAATTACAATGAGTTCGTTTTCATTTATCTTTATTTCAAGAGCTTGCAATCTACCACTTATTATCTCAGTATAATTAAGTATATTGTACGATTCTTTTGAGTTAATTAATATTCCAACTCCCTCGCTATTATTGCTTGTACCACTGAAAAAAGCCTCTTTGCCCCATTCTTTTTGCCATGCATCATGTGTTCCTCCCCCTGAGTGTGTTTCTTGAAGTAAGCATACAGTGTAATTATTCCTTTTGACCCATTCGAAAATTTGCTCGCGTTTAGTTTTGTTGCCCAGACCGCGAACATTATAAGAACAAATCAGTGTATTCATTTCTTATTTTGATTTTGAATTTACTTAACATGAGCAGGAAGGTAGCTTTGGTGGAAAAAAAAATAGCAAAGAATGAATGAAGAAATAAAGAAACCCATTTAACCATTACGATAGGGTGATAATTGATTAAATCGAAGAAAAGTTATTGGTAATGTACGAGTATGTATGTGGTGCAGCTTTCCTGATTCCCGTTCAGTTTGCTGACAGTGTTATGAATTCCACTTTTTTCGTTACCAAAATAGTGCAAAATATATTAACCTCATTGTTTGAAAGACTCGTTCCCGTTTTTTTTTTTTTTTTTTTTTTTTTATTATCCAAACGTTATTCTGCAATATTATGCCTGAGCATTTAAATGTATGGTTATCACGCAGTTCATCCAGGGACGTCCGGCGCGACTGGGAACATCAAGAATATTTTATCGAAAACCAAACTCTACTCCCCAGCCGCGCCGGTCCTCTCTGGATGCCCATTGTGGATCATGTATACAAAGTGTTGTTCGATATACACATTCAAAACTGACATAAATATTTAAGTTAAAACATAGACCAGTACGTGCTCCATTGAAAAGTATTTGTTATATAATACATGACTGTGTGGTACCAGTGGGTATATGATAAACGGGATCTTTAGACTTACGCTCGAGGTCATTTCATATGAAATTCCTGAAAAAACGATCGTAGGCTCATTTCATAAATTTCATATGAAATGAAACACTCATATGAGATCCTCTGTTCACACAACCAACACTATATCATTTTCATATTGTCAAAACGAGCACGCACTAAATCCAACATGCCTTTGAGACAAGAGCAGCAGTGCATATTTCGATGACTCTGCAGTCTTTATGTTTTGGTAAATCTTTCTTATCTTAAGCCGACATTTACTTTTTGAAGTTCAAAACTGACCAAGCATTTTGAAACCTGTTTTTTTCGCGGCACGGATATGCCACACCCTTTTGTCATGCTCGGCCGAGAGCATCAAACCGCATAATCGAACCTGCTTGCCCATACTACATCCTCCATCAAATAAGTAACATCTGAAGCATAAACACTCGAAAATATAAAGTATTAAATCGAACATTTCATACTATGCCCCATATCCGGCCGCACATGCAGCACATGTGACACATCCGCTCCGTATCTATCAAGGTCCACCCAAGCATCTGACTTATCGCATACACGGACACATACATTGTTTTCAACTGGCAGTAAATATTTTCCCATTTTCCGTATTTTCTCGTCCCCATGGCTTTGTCCTTGTTTAAACAAGAACAAATTTAGGGAGAGTAATTCCAGCATCGCTAGATGTCCCCACTGACGCCTTAAGCGAAACGAAATTATAAGGCAGACAGTGAGCATCTATAACGAGCTGACTCATAGAGAAATCTTGTTATAATTATCAAAACAACAAAGAGGCAACTATTCTTATATACGTTTGTCGTGTAAGAATCTGAGTCACGACATATGTATACTTCAAGCAATCTAGCCAAATAGTTACGTTTGGATTGTCATGTATATGTACATATGCCTGTCAGCTTACTTCCTGAGAAATGTTAACGTCCGAATATGTTCGACTTTCCATTTCGTCAACATCTGTTAAAATAGATAGTTTTATTTAATTGAACGTGTATTATAGCGACTGTGTATACAACAGAATTCGTATCACTTTAAGGTATTCAACGTTAGCTAACTATAGACAATAACTTAATGTACATGTCGAGCCAGTCATAATGAAATATCTTAACACTTGATTTCCACTAGAAATAAACCAATAACTTACAAGTTGAGCCAGTCCGAATTAAATAGCTAAACACTTGAATTCACTAGAAATAAAATAATAAATCGCATGTCGAGCATTGCAAATGAAATCCTCTAGACATAAAATACTTACATCACAGGACCCTGAAAGGACCGATTTCTGATAACATTTTGTATTAAAACTGTTAACCAGATTATGGTTGACAACTTTACTGCCATTTTAATTGTGAGTTGGGCCTGAGATTGAATGACGGCTTCTTCCTCAAACTGTTTCAGAAAGATTTCGTGTTGTCGGACCTATCGTGGTCCAACTCGTGGCTGTTTCTTTGTTCTGGCTCCAGATAGCCAATGAACCCCCTATTTTCCGTTTCTGCAACTTTATGATCATAATAATACTTCAATGACTCGAACGCCGATAGCTCGTTTACTACGGCTGATTCGACCTAGTATTTGAGTCCCTAGTTAGTTTTACGATAGCTCAAGAAAACAAATATTTTGAGATATTAAAGGAAATTTTCTTATTTTATTATGAAAATGCATGTTGTGTGTACGTATTAGAAACACCTCATTTTGCATTACGAAAACACGCCGATCCAAATATATTGATAATTTCACCGAGGCGGTTCTAACGAGTACCCACAATCTATATTTTTCAGCAGAGAAAAAAGAAAAATAATGTATACCTCTGTAAACCCCAGTTTGGCTATATAAAATTGGGGTTTAAGGGGGTCAAAATTATATAGGTATGTTTTCCTGATGGGTTCTAATGAAAACACTCAACAATGTGCAACAATGTATGTACTGATTACGATTATCATTTACCCTTCTAAAACAGGAATACAACGACGTCCTGATGGCTAGATGTATTTGTTGGCAGTACTCGTTAGTTATCGGGATATACCTTACTCTGAACTGTAAGCCTATCTATACAACAGGACCTCCACCAAGTAAACCTACGTCTCCACAAACGACAACACCACCAACTACAACCCGCATGACAACAGTTCCAATCCCACAAGGCGCATGCCTCGTCGACGGCAAACTTTATATGGACGGTAAATGTCTCGACTTCATAATTTGGTAGCATACTCCCTTATATACTCCCTTATAAACCATTTCAGTCCTGCGAGCCAAAACCCATGCCTTTGCAAACAGTTTAGATCCAGATGAGACGGCTTATACTGAGTCGTCTCATTTAGATCTATACTGTTTGCGTCTGCTTTGATTTCATTTACACCACTCTATGTGTAAGTCGATGTGTCGAATTCATAGATGGATGGGCCTACTAGAGAATTTTATATCTCGACGTCATACTTCATGCCTTTCTGGTGTCAAAAACATTGGATTAGATATTATGACACTGTTTACGAAAGGGACGGAATTAACTATATTTGGCCAAATAAATTCCAACGAAGTTCTCAATAAATTTAAATCTAAAAATTTAAAGGCTTCTAAATTGTCTACATATGATTTTTCTACACTGTATAATACGTTACTCTTCATCTTATAAAAGAGAAACTTATTGATTTAATTAACCGTACGTTTATTCGGGAGAATACCCAATATTCGGCTTGCAACGAAGAATGTCTTTTTTTAATTCTGATGTATACAGGAATTACAATTTATGATCCTGTCAAAAAGTTTGTGATGCCCTTGTTAATCTTTTGGATAACATTTTTATTAGAGTTGGAACTAAACTTTATAGGCAAACTGTTGTTATTCCGATAGGAACTACCTGTGCTCCTCTTGTTTCAGTTTTGTTTCTTTTTTTGTTATGAAAGATATTTCATGAAGTCTCTCCCACGGGAAAATCAGGCTGACATTATTGGGGCTTTTACTTCCACTTAAAGATACCTTGATGATTTATTAAATATTGACAATATTTACTTTGACCAAATGGTGGATCGCATATACCCTACTGATCTCCAAATAAATAGAGCCAATTTTGCCGCTACTGGGGCACTTTTTTGGCTTTGAGTCTATTAATATCTTGTTGTACAGTTTCTATCAAAATTTATGATAAACGGGACGATTTTGATTTTGATATAGTCAATTTCCCTTTTCTGGATGGCGATGTCCCCCAGCGTACCTCATATGGGGTATACATATCTCAACTTATTTAATTCGCCAGAGCTTCTTAAAATCCTAGTGACTTTAACTGCCATAATAAAGCCCTTACTGCCAAACTTCTTAGGCAGGGCTATCGTTCTTTTAAACTTCGTAAGTCGTTTTCGAAATTTTATCGCAGACACAGTGCCTTGGTAGAAAAATATAACGTCAGTCTGAAAACACTTCTGCAACAATGTAATTCGGTACCAGAATTTTTCGGTGACTTAGTGTACAGATTTAGAAATTTTGTGGTAAAATCTAATTTTTCGGAGCAATTCAGAAAACTAATTAACCGTTTTTAAAAGAATTGGCTATAGCCTGGATATTATACGGCAGACTGCATGCCTAGTTATCAACCCAATCATTGTTGATGGCTATGCTTCACTCTTTAATTGCACGGGGGGATTCGGGTCTCGGACTTAATGACGGCCTCTTCGTAAACCTTTAACCAGTGGTTGGGGCTTGACAATATGTCTTTGGCTTGGCCCGCCATGGTTCAACTATTGGTTTTCATTTACTCTGGCAGACAGTAGAATTAACTATGAGCACTCGTCTTTTTTATCATAGTGATTAATTTGATATTTTTGCTTTCGCTTTGATGCATTGTCTGAGTTAAGAGCCTTTATGCGAACCGAATTTTCACGCATTACTGTATTTAGAGTAGCATCGGGACCCAGGGTCAGGTTGGCCGGCTGTAAAAGTGTTCTAACACCTCCCCTCCCCCCGCCCTAAGGCGGTGATCCGGTGTTAGTCTTACACTTTGTTGCTTTGTGGTTTATTCTACGAGGCGATTAGTTTTAAGTCTTGCCTTGTGCTATTTTGTTCTTGTGTCTTTTAGACCTTTTAGCATTGCGATTTCCTCGCTTGGTGAAGAGAGAACTAATCTTAGTGCTATTCGTACGTTTGTTCAATTTGCGCTTGTTTGATTTTGTCTGTTTTCTCTTCCTCTTTATGGCTGGGAAGGGCTGCGGCTTGTGATTGTGGTACTCCCTGGACTTTTCTCTTACCTTTTCCGTAGCATACACCCTCATCAACAATGAAGGTATAGGTTAGGTGGACTAGATACGGCAAAACTTTGTAAGATCGCTCAGGTGCTTTTACTTCATAGTTTGGTAGTATAATTCCTAGTTTGGAAGCGCATTCACTTATTAACCATACATGTAAAAGTCAAGGGGACCACAAACTCTGTAAGGCTGTTAAATAGTTTGGTAGAATTATAAGAATCCTTTACATTTATGTATGGGTATAGATTCGATTCAGGCGTTTCTAACCCCAGTGCTGTCCGAAACTATCGGAACAGAAACTTCGCTTAAATTACCTCACATAATGTTCATTAACGCTCAGCATGCTGAATACATTTTGCAGCATACGACATATTGATAATTTTTCTCTTTTTTTTCCCTAGAAACAGGTTTTGACTAGTAACTTCTGGGACAATTCCATTACTTCATCCATTGCAACTTTTTTTTTCAAAATACGGAAGCACCAATAACTTGCTACAAGTATAACAGAGCCTGTTCGATCTATCATTTTTAACTTTGATAAACTTGTTTCAGATCTCGATTTTGATACAAATACCCCTGAGACCTGAGATTGTAAAGACCCAGTGTATTGCTATCAAGCAGCAGGTCATACAATCACTGGGAATTTAAAAATAATTCCTGATTATAGAATCTGATAAATAATTTCTAAAGGACCGAAATACCGAATTCCTTCTATTGATTTAAAAAAAATATGTAGGGAAGAAGTTGCTGCTGCCTTGAATGAATTTGGTAATCGACGGTGTTTGCGAGAGTATGTTAAACATGCATCTCTTAAAGAATGGAACTTAGCATTTAATAGTTAATAAACGCATTTCTTTCTATTGTACTAATTTAATATTTATACTAATTTATTACTTCCGAAATCTAAGACGTCTTTACGTCATCGTAAGCTAAGTTTTCAAGAATTTCATTGGAAGTATGTTTTGGCTCCAGCAGACAAGGCAGCAAAAAATTTCGTCGTTAATACTCTTAAGCAAGAACTTGGTGATACAAAGGCACATGAACTACAACCCTTCATTGGAGAGAGGCTGCGGTTAATGATCATACCTACCATTCAGCCATCGACTTTGCTGTGTTGAAGAAGGCCAAGATAAGCTTTCTACGTTGTATCGGTTGCCCAAACTTCACAAAAGACCATAGAAGGCACGGTTTATTGAAAATTCAAGCTTGTACCACTACTGAACTTTGTAAATTGTTGAATTCTTGTCTTACTGCCATCGGGAAGCATGTGATTAAATATTGTGACAAGGTCTATGAAAGAACAGGTAAGAATCTGTTATGGTCCATTAAAATTCGAATGAAGTTCCTCTTGGGGTCTGGGAAGGGCTGCGGTTTGTGATTGTGGCACTCCCTGGACTTTTCTCTTACCCCCTTTTTTTTTTTTTTTTTTTTTTTTTTTTTTAAAATACACAAAAATCCAGAAGTTTTCGTGCATCAAGTCTGTCTATGTATGTTTTATATATATATATATATATATATATATATATATATATATATATATATATATATATATATATATATATATATATATATATATATATATATATATATATATATATATAATTATATATAAAACTTAATGATTTAATTGAATGGAAATTTCATAGGCATTACATATCTTGTAACGATGAAGTGCATTTTTTCACTTCCGAAAAGCATAGAAATTATACTTTATGGTCATGTCAGAAGGTGTGTGAAGTTCTCACCTTTCTACTTGACAATATTTATACAAGATTTGTTACGAAGGTATTTAGACAAATTGTGGGTAATCCGATGGGTACGAACTGCGCTCCGCTTGTGACTGATTTGTTCTTGTTCTGTTATGAATGAGACTTCATGGTGTCTCTTTCCGAAGAAAAGCAATCTGGAGTTATTGAAGCTTTCAGCTCTATGTCTAGATATTTGGACGATTTAATAAATATTGACAATAACTACTTCAATGGTTTGATGAAGCAACTTCTTCTGAAACTAAAGCCCCTTTTTTGGATTTACATTTGTCTATTTTAGGTGGGCTTGGTTCGTGCCAAAATTATTATAAATGCAATGATTTTGATTTTGAAACTGTACAGTTTCCTTACTTGGATGAAGACGTTCCTCATCGAGCATTCTATGGTGTTTATATATCGCAACTAATTTGTTTTGTCAGAGAGTCTAGTCATGTTTCTGACTTCATCACTCGAAATAAATTATTAACTGCTAAAGTTCTAAATCAGGGTTGTCGGTACCACAAACTCCGAAAAGCCTTTTTTTCTATATTTTAAAGACGATATTTCGATTTAGTTTCATAATTCTATGTTGTACTTAAATCGCTTCTGCAACTAGGCCTATCGTAACTTGTATTTTATGGTGATTTAGTATGTAAATTCAGAAAAATATATGCTTGCAATGAATTTAGCACTCCATGACGTAAATTATTCTTCGATATATAAAGATTGGGTACAATATAAATGTAACACGACTGACTGCATGCATCGTAGTTAACCTACCACGGTTAATAACTGTGCTTCCCTCTTTGGTTGCACGCCGGCGGGTCGGGCCTCAGACTCTATGACGCTGGGCTCAGGCCTAATACCTTTTAGTAAGTCGGTTGGTGCCTGATGCTCTGGCTCTGGTCGGGCCCACCGCAGTCCTGCTGTTGGTTTTCTTTAGCTTCAGCATTTCAGTTATTTCTAGCTGTCGATTCCTCATCGTTGTTTCATTTCTGTATTTCTGTATTCGTTTGATTTAATGTTCTCGAAGCTGTTGCATTGATGAGTTAGAAACCCCTCACGCGGACCGAACAAACTAAGGGCGAGGGTTGTGGCAACGTAAAATCGATTACCCCCCCGACCCCCCCCCCCCCCCACACACACACACCACCACCACCACCACCACCACCACCATATTTTTGTTTTCCTTTTTTTTCTGACCATTCTAAGACGGTACGGTACTTCTACTGTGGTTTACTATTTCTCTATTTCTGTAATTGTATCTCTTTATGTGTATGTCCTGGTGGAAGTTTTATTTTGAATAGCCGGTTGGCCATTTTTTGGGAAAGAAACTGTCCTTTTAACTTTCTGCTTGATTTCGGTACCGTTACTTTAAGTGCGTCCTTCATTCCCTTTGGTGTCTTGGACGGAAGATGTTAGGTAGTGTGGTGATTCCCGATCATTGCCTTCCTTTCTATTTTGATATGATGTGCCCCGGTTCCAATAGAGTCAAACTGCATGAAATGTCAAATCCTATTTCCTTGAGAAACTAAGAAAAACATATCACCAACGTGTCGTCTAATGAATTAACCAAGAGAATGGTGACGGTTAATTTGGGATTATTAATGTATAAAAAAAAATACAAGGTACAGTGTAGCGATGGTGGTATGCTACGACATTGTTGTCTCCTGTCTGAATTACTAAATGCTGTGGAAGTTTCATACATAGAAATTGTTTGCATTTATTACAGAAAAAGGTAAGAGAAAAGTCCAAGGAGTGCCACAATCAAGTCTTGTTCTGCCAATACCCATGCATAAAATGTATGACATTGCCGTTGAGAATTTGTAAAATTGAGGTTGGGAGCACACTAATAAATCTAGTTTAGACTTAGGTATATATTTCGAACTTTTTGACAATTTTTTTATATTTGTTGATGGACTGCTGTACTCACTACGTAGCATGCTCTTCTATATCATTGGACTGGTGCGACTTAGGTTCTCGGAATTAGTGAATGATCTGAAGACCGCCGGATTGTGTGATTTAGACTCTCTGAATTCAGAGCATCACGGAAATTACCCTTATGGTTGTGTGAATTAGGTCCATTTCTTCTTATAAATGTCCCGTACAAATATCTAGTAGAAGAGACAGAAGAGACGAGATAACACAGCCAAACTAAGATGACGTTTGATAGCAGAAAATGGACATAAAATAAGCAGTATTTATTCAGTGACAAATGAATTAAAGTAAATTTACCAAGTACATAAAACTGATTTTTATTTGTAAGCACCATTGGATTTCATTAGGCTTATCAGTAGTTGTGCATCCACCACAGAAGTCGCCGTATTATTTTCGTCTTTCATACTGAAAAGCAACATCAATAACTAACATGGATTCGTTTTATTTACATATGCATTTTCGGTCTTCCGTCGTGAATATCCGTCGTTTTTATCTACAAAACCAATGGCCATTTCGCTGTTCGCTGCATTACAGCCATTCTAGATTCAATAAATCTTTATCATCATTTATTTTAGTTTATTCCAATGTCCAAAGTTATGTTGCACAATAGGTATAGTAATAAAATGAGATATATACACGTCGTTGGAAATTATGACATGCATTTGTTTGTGAAAACTAGGCATAACTCGTTTGTAACTGAGGAAGATGAATTAGTGTTGCAGTCTTACAAACCATCCGGGTGTAGAGACCAAATGGTGGGTATAAACAGGTTGTAAGATTATTTATCCTTTACCTACCTCTGGGCAAAATCAGCACACGGCAAAGTGAGGATATTTTTTATCTGATTTTCTCAGAAAATAGGCTCATTTGGCACATTGTGATATCTTTGAAAATGGATTTCTACTTATATATACGCTAGTGGACGTAAGCAGTGTTGCAAACTTCATTACTGCCTATGAAGAGTCTCAATAAAACCAAGACTCCCATTTCTAATCTGTAATGTGTTCTTTGTTTCCAAAAGCAATCTTTTGGACGTTCATTTTACTAAACGGCAGCTGGCGTTAGTGCCGTGTGGCGGCCGTAGAACGTCTCTTCACATCATTACAAAAACACGCCTATTCAAATATACACTGAAAATTTTACCAACAAAAAATGAAAATTTTCGGATAAAAATTCTGATATTTTTTCATACTTCTGCTCAAAATATAGATTGTAGGTACTCGTTAGAACCACCTCAGCGAGGCGGTTCTAACGAGGACCCACAATCTATGTTTTTGAGCAGAAACAAGAAAAATAATGTATACCCCTGCAAACCCCAGTTTTACTATATAAAAGTGGGGTTAAGGGGGTCAAAATCATATAGGTATGTTTTCGTGATGTTAATGCAGATTATATTTCATTTCCTTTAGGCTCATAGGGCCCATTGTGATATCTTTGAAAATGGAGTTCATCTCATGTATACGCTAGTGGATGTAAGCAGTGTTGCAAACTTCATTACTGCTTATGAAGAGTCTTCATAAAACCGATACTCCCATTTTCTAATCTGTAATGTATTTTTGTTTCCAAATGCAATCTTTTTGACGTTTATTTGACATTTCGTGCAAATCATGACCTGAAATGGGCTTTGGCGTTTCATGCAAATTGTATCCAAATGGCATGAAATACCAAGTAAATCTCTAAAGGGAAACAAAGAACACACACAATAACGGAAATTGGAGATTCGGTTTTATCAAGTCTCTTCATATACAACTATGTAGTTTGCGAGGCGATATAAGCCTTTAGCACCCGCTTAAGCGTTTTCCAATAATCAAGTTAACCAGAATTTGCTCAATGATCCCAAAGGGAGTAAAAATACAATCTACATTATGGTAAATTACTGGGAGATGATTTACGCCTATTTGCTGGCGAGAATACGAAACAAATTATAATGTCGTCTGCTGAAAGGTTCAACCCAGTATGTTAGGCGTTAGTTAGTTCAATGCAGAAGTCATTGAAATGGGCGAGCAATATTTGGCCATGTAAGCGACCAATGATGATTTTTTTTTTTATCTCGACTGAAAAAGATACAGGAGTCAGTACAAACCTTTTTCGTATACTTAATACATATAAAATGCACGTGCGTTTACCAAGTCACAATATAACTGTATTTTATGTTTCTGAACTCATTTAATCCGTCATGTTTTCCTAAATACGAGTCTTGAATGGACTCTTTCAGCCTTTGACATGACAGTAAATATTCTTTGATTTATAGGAAGACAAATCAAATTAGATTGTTTGCCAAATTAAATGGAGTCGCTACTATATAAATTCGACAATCTTTTAATAATAACCGTAAAGATTAAAGAGACACTGCATAGCGCTGGGTGAAATGATCTGAAGCATACTGGTGTATAGTTTTATAGACAGAGCTCACATTACAGCACAGTCATTTCATTTTGTCTTTTTTACGGACCTCCACATGCCATTTCATGCAGCATTCCATCCTAAATACATATTAACCTTTTTATACCACTGTTCGTTATAACATGGTTTTGAATATAGCACGGTTCAAAGAGGGATCCCAAAAATGTATATATAGATTATATGGAAAACTGACCATAAATGGTAATTTTTCTATATAATCTAAACATTTTTGTTTGGATATAGCACGGTTGTTTAACTAACACGGTTTATGCTTTGGACCTCAACAATAGTGTTATAAAGCGGTTGTGGTGTACCACTGAGGCTAATGCAACGTATTGTAGTCTAATTAATTTCTTTTATAATGTACAAAGCGTCATCTTACTGTACATCTTTCTCTAACAATGACTGGTATCAAGATAAACAGACTTATCACCATTCGGCGAACCACATGTTGTCCTTCCGTTAAGAGTAGAACCATTTTCATAAGGCGCTTATGAGCAGGAAAACAAGACAAAGTAGCAAAAGTTTTCTCTCTTGCCAACAAAACGGAATATATCAAGTGCATCTACATGTAGTCCTCTAAAACTAGCTAATGCATTGCTGTACAAACACATGCGCATAAACCTGTGTGTATGAAAGCCAAGTAGGATAGTTTTATTGTATTTTCAGGTGAAACAATTAGCAAAGAGAGGTGCGCAAGCACTGTGTGTATTGACGGTTGGATTGCATATAAGGATGAATGGTGTTGGTTCTATTCCTCAACGTCTACAACTACTCCGCACACAACAACACCGCCGGTTCCACCTGGTGGTTGCTTCTACAATGGCAAAATCTATGATAACGGTACAAATGAGCCGGGGCACAGCAGTTCCTACTCTATTGCAAGTGCGCCTACTGAAGACTCAGATCAGCCTGCGTATCCGTGCAGTCTGATCAAAGTCTTCGCCAGGTAGTTCGCAGGGAAGCCAAGAATGAAAAACGTCTCCGGCGGACAGTGAAGACTCTGGTCAGCCTGTGCAGATGCGCAGGCTGATCTGAGTCTTCACTGAAAGCTCATCAATATTGTACAAAACGCTTTTCCCCGGCTTAAGTCTCTTTAAACATTGTTTATAAATTCTGACGTACAATATAACTGGTTCTAAGAGTCCATTTGCATAAAAGTTTCTAAACGCAACGACCAATTAGAGCAATAAACACACTCACAAAACTAAAAACATCTGAAGTGCTAAGTTTTGTAGGCAAGCCTAAGTCGCTGCGGCCTGTTAGGTCTCATCAGTGACCCAATATTTTTAACAAGATTACTCTGATGGGCTCAAAGATAAAGGATCAGAAAAATTTAAAGATAGTTTACACTGTGAAAAACAACAAACGGAACAAAGTCGATTTATTGATAACAAAAACTATTAAAGAAAGCCAGCCTTGCATTACGAAAACATGCCTATTCAAATACAATGAAAATTTCACCTCCAAAAACCGAAAATTTTCAGACAAAAAACTCTGATATTTTTCTTATTTCTGCTCAAAACATAGATTGTTGGTACTCGTTAGAACCGCCTCGGTGAGGCGGTTCTAACGGGTACCCACAATTTATGTTTTTGAGCAGAAATAAGAAAAATAATGTATACCCCTTTAAACCCCAGTTTTACTATATAAAAGTGGGGTTTAAGGGGGACAACATTATATATAGGCATGTTTTCGTGATGGAACGATCAGCTAGCTCATGGGATACTACGGGCTTATTTTCGCTTTTTTCTGTTTCCTCTTCCTCTTGATGTCTGGGAAGGGCTATGGTTTGTGATTGTGGCACTCCCTGGACTTTTCTCTTACAGTTTGTTTTTACATTTCAGAATTTTAGGGCGCCAAACCATTCATTCGGTCTTAGGAAGCAAACCAGGCAGCTAAATGAGATAACCTACATATAGGTTGAAGCAATGTGGGTAGCTGTATGAGTCAAAAACAAAACATCGGTTGCATTAAAGATCCGCCACATTACGAAAACACGCCTATTCATATATACTGAAAATTTTACCGCCAAAATACGAAAGTTTTCAGATAAAAAATTCTGATATTTTTTCATATTTCTGCTCAAAACATAGATTTTGGGTACTCGTTAGAACCGCCTCGACGAGGCGATTCTAATGGGTACCCACAATTTATGTTTTTGAGCAGAAATAAAAAAAATAATGTATACCCCTGTAAACCCCAGTTTTATTATATAAAAGTGGAGTTTAAGGGAGTCAAAATTATATAGGCCTGTTTTCGTGATGAACACCAAGTGCAATACTCACTTCAACCAATTTGGTGCTGTCTCCGTAAATGGCATAATTCTGTTGTTGTTTTTTTTTTTTTTTTTTTTTTTTGTTTTTTTAATTACCCGCTGGCGCTTTGATCGGTAATAATGACACGATGCATTGAATTATATTGATGTGTCCAGAGCTTTCATTAAGTGTAAATTTTGCTACAGTCTACATTTATGTTTCTAAAATATCCTAAGAAAAAAAATGACTACACTGGAGTCAGCTCGGAAAACGGAACGTATCATGTGTTCAGTTTGTGGTCCAGCTCCAGTAAAGCTACGGCCCATTAATATTTGTACTTACCGTTCCAAGGCGGTGCTTCTGCTGTGGTTTACTATATCTGCCATTATATGTTTTTACATGTTTGTCTCGGTGCAATTCTTATTTTAGATAGCTGTTTGGCCATTTTGTGGGAAGAAACTGTCCTTTTGACTTTCTGCTTGTAGTGTTTTATTGTGATGCCGTTACTTTAATTGCGTCCTTCTTTCCCTTTGGTGTCTTGGAACGGAAGGTGTTAGGTAACTGTATCGATTTCTGATCATTGCCTTTCTTTCTATTTCTACTCGAAGTTGATGCTTTGTAAAGTGGAGAACCATGTTACAAGCTGAGTCTGTTCTATAAACTCAAGTTGGCGACCATAATGATATATAATTAAAATATAAATAGAACTTCTCTGCAAAACTGTGCTAGGCCGATTAAGCCCAAATTGTACATTAAGCATCCATGGGAAAAAAAATCTTTTAACTTTGTGAAAAATCTTAAGAACTTTTATCCAAGTGGGCACCGAAACTACTGGACCGACAGAGATCAAATTGCAATCGAAAGAAATTTCGGAAAAGATCTTTCAGGTATGCTAAAAGATTAAGAACCGTAGTACCGGCTTATCTTGCTCGCTGAGTAGCTTGCCCCTCCCCCCTCCGCCCCCAAGATACCCCAGGATATCTTGCCCCCACCCAGGGCAGCTTGCCCCCGGGGGTGAAGCCGCCTCTTGGCAGCATGCCCCCACCCATCCCCGCGGGGGAAGATACCCTGGCCTGGGCAGCTTGCCTCCCGCCCCCAGACAGTCTGACAGAACTTAATTCAGAAAGATGTCTTTCTTTTTTTTTTATAAAACTCCCTATAAAAGAAACATGGGAAAACTGATTATACCCCCAGCATACGAAGTATATTGCATACGAAGTATATATTAGGTATATAGTTTTCGTCTTTTCCGTAACAATGTTTGTGTGTCTGTGTGTTTGTGTGTGTGTCTGTATGTCTGTGCAGAAAATTGTTTTCCGTCAAAGATTTCTCAGGGACAACTGCACCTAGGATCTTTAAAATTGGTACGAACATTGGGTATGATTTGTATTGTGTAAGAGAAAAATCAGCATCCTCAGGCTTACCATTCCTTTGATTTATCCATTTTCCTTTCTCTCCAATATTTTTTTTCGTCACAGATTCCTCAGCTCCTATGAGAGCCAGAGTCTTCAAATTTTCTATACACTTACAATGGGTTAAAGTATATTGTGTAAACGAACATCACAATGCTGAAATTTAATTTGCCTTCTTTTTTCATTGTTTTCCTTTTTCCATCTCTAACTCAAATGTATCACATAGTAAATTCGTGTCATAGATTTCTCAGGAACTACTGCACCTAGGATTTTGAAATTTGGTACAAACATTAGGTATGACTTGTATTGTGTACGAGAGAATCAACATCCTCATGTTTATCATTCCCATTATGTGCCCTTGTTTTTTTTTTTTTTTTTTTTTTTTTTTTTGTTTTTTTTTTGTTTGTTTTTTTTTTCATTCTTTCCAATAAATGTTTTCGTCAGATTTCTCAGCTCCTATGGGAGCCAGAGTTTTTAAAGTTTGTGTACACCTACAGAGGGTTGAAGAATATTGTGTAAAAGAAAACAACGATGCTGAAATTTATTTTACCTTCTTTTTTTTTCCTTTTTCTTTTATGTCATCTGTCACTCAAAAGTAATGCATAAGAAAATTTGTGTCAAAGATTTTCAAGAATTACTGCATCTAGGAATTTTGAAATTTGGTACAAACATCAGGTACGACTAGTTGTATTGTGTAAGAGATAATCAACCTTCCCAGGCTTATCATTCCCTTTATTTGTCAACTTATCTCTCTCTCCAATAAATTTATTGTCTCGGTTTCTCAGCGCCTATGACAGCTACAGCCTTCAAATTGTATATACACCTGCAGAGGGTTGAACTCTATTGTGTGAAAGAAAAGCAAGATACTGTGGTTTATTTTAGATTTTTTATCATTTGTTATTCCTTTTATGCCACGCCTAAAGCCGCGGCGATAGTATTATGTTATGCCCTCCGAAAGTTTGCGTGTCCGTCCATTCGAACATCCTTTCGTGCAAGCTAACGAATGGTCATATATTGGGTAAGTATATTCTGGGTACTTTACATAGATTTTGCCTTATGCCGTCCATACAAACCCAATGAAAATGAGGGTTTTATTGGTTACTTTTTGTGTTGTTGGGTAGTTTACAATTTTTTTTCTATGGAAATTTAACATTGAGTACCCAGTATGTGTCTATGTGTAAGAACATCTGCCCGTCCGTCAGCGCTTTCATCAATCGTGTCCCCTTCATAACTCGGATACCGTCGGAGATATTTCCACACAAAGTTAAAGCACTATCAGAAACGTGCAGAACACATTAGCCGTAACACTGGTTTGCCTACTTTTGGAGTAATTGCCCTTTGAATATTGAACATAGCCATTTCTACCATGTACTCGTGTCCGGTCTGTTAGTTGAAAACCATCCGAGATATTATGAAATTACTCACAAATGTAAAACAATATGAGACAACGTGTAGAACACAAAAACGTAACTCTGGTTAACCTTCTTTTGGAGATGCGGCCAAATGAAAATATATTAAATATAGCCATTTCTATGTACTCGTATCTACTGTATACTTTCACCCATCACGAAAACATACTTATATAATTTTGGCCCCCTTAAATCCCACTTTTATATAGTAAAACTGGGGTTTACAGGGGTATACATTATTTTTCTTATTTCTGCTCAGAACATAGATTGTGGTACTCGTTAGAACCGCCTCGCCGAGGCGGTTCTAACGAGTACCCACAATCTATGTTTTGAACTCATATAAGAAAATTATCAGAATTTTTTATCTGAAAATTTTCATTTGTTTGGTGGTAAAATTTTCAATACATTTGAATAGGCTGTTTTCATAATGCTAACGTCACACAAATGTAAAAAAAAAAAAAAAAAAAAAACTCTATGAGACAACTTACAGAACACATGGATCGTAACTCTGGTTTGCCTACTTTTGGAGATTTTCCCTTCTGAACAGAGGTTCTAGCCATTTCTAACATGTACTCGTGTCCGCTTTGTATGTTGAAAACCATTGGAGATATTTTATGAAATATTTCTCAAAAATGTAAAACACTATAAAACAAGGTGCAGACCACCAAAATCGTAACTCTGGTCAACTTACTTTTGGAGTTGCGGCCCTTTGAACATAATATATATTGAAAATAGCCATTTCTTCTTTGTGCAAAAAAAAAAACAAACAAACAATCACGTTGAACAATTTAATCAAAATTAACATATGAACATGCATCAATGTTGATAATATTTAGGAAAAAACTAATGCACCGTCCCTTTGATGTGATTTTTGACAGAGTTATGGCACTTGTTTGATCTAAGTGCAGTGGCGGGGTGTGGTGCAGTCCTTGTAGCGCTTTTATTATATTTGTTTTCAAATGTGAGATAGAGATATGTGTGAAAAATATTTCTCAGGGACTTTATGACCTTGGAGTTTCGAAAGTTTGTACAAACATTGGGTCTGTTGTATAAGAAAGAATCAGCATCTTCCTATTTATCCTTTTCTTTATTTGTCCATTTTCTGTCTTTTTCATAAAAGTCTATCACTGATTTCTTACCTTTTTCACCTGCTATCAGAGCCAGAGTCTTCAAACTTTGTATACAACCTTACAATGGTGACATATGTTGTGCTAGAGAAAACCAAATGCTGATTATAACTTTTGACCATCTCTTCCATGCAATGCTAACGGAAATTTGCATCTACAAAGTTGCTTCAACAAAACCTGACAGAACTTAAGATCTTATTGTTTTTAAATAAGGCATAAAAAATAATATTCTGAACTTTGTTTACAAGGTTTTCTGCGGTTGGGAACGAACCACAGTATTTTTACCCCAACTCCTTCCCGTAAAGCGAAAAAAAAAGTTGTAAGCAGGTATTACTACAATTCTAATGTCTGTGCATTGGAAATGCATGTTAAAATGATATAAAGTTTGTTTTCTTAACTTTGTTTACAAGATTTTCTGACGTTTGGATCAAACTACTCGGGCCACAATATTTTGGCCTAAACCACCTTACCTGTAAAGAGAAAAAAGTAATACCATGTATTACTACAATTCTAATGTCTTTACATTAGAGATGATGATTAGAATGATTAAAAACTTTCTGATCTGAGTTTACAAAGTTTCCATGATATCTTACCCTAACATTTCTGTCTGAAGAAAGACAGATACAAATACGTAGCAAATAATAGAAATATTCAAATGACCTGTTAAAATAAAAATTGTTTTTAAAAACATATAAATTATTTTCTGAACTTTGTTTACAAGATTTTCTGAATTTGGGAGCAAACAGCTCAGGTCAGAGTATTCTGGTCCCAATGCTCTTCCCGTAAATAGAAAAATATGTGAAAGCAGGTATTATTACATATCTAATGTCTATACATTAGAAATTATATCGATAAGATACGTAAGTTTTTCTGATCTAAGTTTGCCAAGTTTAATTGGTTGTACGTGTGTGCGGGTGTGTGTGTGTGTGTGTGTCGGGGGGGGGAGGGGGGGCGAGGGGTGGGGGAGGTGGGGCAAGCTTCCCCAGGCCAGGGTATCTTCATTCCCCCGGCGGGCGGCAAGCTGCCCATGCCAGGGTATCCTACCCCACACCCCTTCCTGTCTGAAAAAAGATAGATCATAGTAAATAACAGAAATATTCAAATGACCCGTTAATTGGGAAATAGTTTTAAAAAGATAAAAATAGTTTTCTGAATTTTGTTTGCAAGATTTTCTAAGGTAGATAGCAAACTACCATGGCAACGGTATCTTGGCGCCAACCCCTTCCTATAAAGGAAAAAATAGGTAAAAGCAGGTATGACTATAGCTCTTATGTTTGTGGATTAGAAATTGATATTTCAGTTCATCACGAATACATACCTATATAATTTTGACCCCCTTAAACCCAACTTTAATAAAGTAAAACTGGGGTTTACAGGGGTATACATTATTTTTCTTATTTCTGCTCAAAAACATAGATTGTGGGTACTCGTTAGAACCGCCTCGTTCTAACGAGTACCCACAATCTATGTTTCGAGCAGAAATATGAAAAATATCATTTTTTTTTTTTATCTGAAAATTTCCAGTGTTTGGAGGTGAAATTTTCTACATATATGAATAGGCGTGTTTTTGTAATGTGATTAAATATCTTTTTCGATCTGAGTTTGCCAATTTTCCAGGGGTGGAGGCAAGCTGCACAGGCCAGGGTATCCTCACGCCCCGGAGAGGGCAAGCTTCTTTGGCCAGGGTACCTTACCCCAAGCCCTTCCTGTCCGAAAAAAATAGGTAATAGCAAATATTGCATTATTTCTAATGACCTGTTTAATGGGAAATTCTATTTAAAGTGACAAAATATCTTTCTGAACTGTGCCTGCAAGGATTTCTGAGTTTGAGAGGAAAATGCTTAGAACACAGTATTTTGGCCCCAACCGCCTCCCATCAAGAGAAAATATAATGAAAAACACACTTTACCACTAATTGTGGAATATACATTTTTCACATAACAAATAATAAATATCAGGTTGAACTGAGTTTGCCAGGTTTTCTGAGGTAAGGGTCAAGCTGCCCAGGGTGTGTGCGTCTGGGGAGTGGAGTGGGGGGGGGGGGCAAGATACCCTGTGGTACCTTCCCCCCCCCCACCCCCACCTCCATCACAGAGGGCAGCTGCCTGGTGGTGGGGGGGGGGAGGGAAGATAAATTGTTACACCGACACCCAAAAAGACCGCTTTGACCATATATGGTAAAGCCTGAAACGACTTCTCCGAAACTGCTTGGACGATTCAGCACAAAAAACTCAATATACATACGGGACGCTCGGGGTAAGATCTTTTCGAGTAAGCGAAAAGTATTGGGCACTTTTGTTCATGTCGGCCGCAATGGCCATAAATGGTGAAAGCTTTAAGACGACTTTTTCCCTAAAACTGCTAGGCGGGTCTGGCTCAAAGTGTTTGTGAAGCAACATGTTAGAAGATCTTATAAATTTTGTACAAAATTATTGAGAATCGGTATCCAAAATAATATGTTTTAACCGTTACAATGCTGAATAAATTAAGATGCCACGCCCACTGCTAATTGTCGCCAATCATATTACTTGATCCAAGTTGTTCATACAAATTCACATACTGAATGACAATCAGTGCAGATCAAGATCAGTTGGTTTCTACACTGTTTGCAAAGGCAGGCTGCATTCGGGTTCAGCAGGACCAGGTTAAAACATATAAACGTCTGATTCTCTGAAATGAAAGGTCAATTGAACTCCAGTTGCGTATGAAGCATCTTTGGGACAAGAACTTTGAAGTTCTCGGAACAATAGTGATAAAATTCCTACATCAGTTTTTAGGCGAAAAAAAAGCAATAAAAAGAACATGTTCAACATTTAACCCTTAAAGCGCCAAGGAAACCTACATCTGAAAATGTCGTATGTTTATGTTGTCTGCCATACAGGCTAACAGTGTAAAGAAGCAGTCTGATCTGGGTCAACACTGTTTGCAGAAATGACTTATAAAATCACATGCAGATGACAAAGCAGACGACAGTGTTTGTGATTGGCTCTTTAAGGGTTAAGGAAAATATAGTATCGACATAGTATGAGTAGTTAATGCAGTATAGAACCTTGGCGTCACCGTATTTACCCAAATTATCACATCTTTACGTGTTCTATAATTGGAGTTAGGTCTGTTCTACTACCTGTTAATGTGTCTAAAATATTTTGGATCATGTGGCAAACAGTATAGGCTCTGGTCAGACGCCATGTTCTGTTTTCTCTGGCTCGTCTGTCCCAATACTTAGGATTATTATGGAAATCCCGGGTCCGTTTTCGGATTAAGAATGGTTCTTTCGGATGAATGGTCTGGTTAAAATTTTAAGTACAAGTATGGCATGAAGTTAAGTGTCCTTAAACGTGTGATAAATATGATAATTTGTAATAGTTTTCTTTCACAGGCGAAATATTCGATAATGATACAAACAACTGTTACGGTATGCAGTGCAGCTCTGGTTTAGTGCATGCTTGGGATAGCGAATGTTCCGCAAACGCACCTCCTCCGTGTTCCGGCTGGTTAGAAAGTATCACTGGACAATGTTGTCCTGTATGCCATACAACAACACCTCCGCCAACGACAACACCTCCGTCTACGACTACAACAACGCCACCACTTCCTTTTTGTTTCTACAAAGGAAAGCTGTATAACAACTGTAAGTTTTATGTAGAATAACACGATACATTCTTGTTTAACCCACTTTAGACTTGAATAAACTACTCTGCACTGTATATTGGATATGATGTGACTAAGTAAAAATGGCTCAACTATTTGCGAACAGTGGAGAAGGAATCAGTCGCATTATTCTGTGGCGTCTGTTTTTGAGTCTGCACTGTTTGCCAGTTACGCTTTTGCAGGTCTCTAGACTAAAATGGGTTAAACTAGAAATATGAGTGAAGATACATGTACTCAGAAAATGCCTCAGTCACCATCACGAAAACATGCCTATATAATTTTGACCCCCTTAAACCCCACTTTTATATAGTAAAACTGGGGTTTACAGGGGTATACATGATTTTTCTTATTTTAGCTCAAAACAGATTTTTGGTACTCGTTAGAACCGCCTCGTCGAGGCGGTTCTAACGAGTGCCAACAATCGATGTTTTGTGCAGAAACATGAAAAATATCAGATTTTTTTTTTTTCTGAAAATTTTCATTTTTTTGGTGGTAAAATTTTCAGTATATTTGAATAAGCATGTTTTCGTTTATGCGAAGCACAGCCTTCCCGAGGCACCAAAAGAAGGAGAGGTGGGGAAAGGTCAGTAGAAGAAATCTACAATATGTTCTACTCGCACACTCCCCTCACCATTAATTCAGGCCCCGAGGTTATAAACATTTTTTTCATACTCAACTAAGCTGAGCATGAATTTTTTACTTGTTATAAATCTCCAATTACTAACAATTTGCAAATTCTTCCTTGTTAAACATAGCTGAGCATTACAATTTCTCTGCTAATAAATATGAAAATGCCAACTATTGTTGGCGTTTTCATATTTATAAGCAGAGAAAATGTAATGCTCAGCTGAGTTGAGCTTAAAAAAATTTTTTTATAACCTCGGGGCCGGGTTTATATCTTAGTTACAAAGATATTAAGAGAAAAGTCAAGGGAGTGCCACAATCACAAGACGCAGTCCTCCCCAAACACCAAGAGGAAGAGGAAACAGACAAAACAAAACAAGCGCAAATCGAACAAACGTACGAAAAGTACTAAGATTAGCTTTCTCTTCCCCAAGCGAGGTAATCGCAATGCTAAAAGGACTGAAAAACACAAGAACAAAATAACACAAGACTTAAAACAAATTGCCTCGTAGAATAAACCTCAAAGCAACAAAGAGTAAGACTAACACCAGGACCACCGCCTTCGAACGGTCAGTAGAATAAACAAACCTTGATTTCCGTACACACAAGTTTATGTTTGTTCTAAATTAAATTTGACTTGTTGTGTTTTAATATTCATTTTGTACGGCATTTTTAGCATACGCTTCTACCTACATTTCCTTCGTTGAGGCCTATGGGCATGGTGGGCGAAATTTGCTTACCAAGTAATGCTTACTATCCGCAGACGCCTGATTACACCCTTTATTTAGGGGTCCATGTCTATTAGTCTGAACATTTTGATTCGTCATTCGTTTATGAGTCTGGATGATTCGATTTATGAGTCTGGATTACGGCTTGGGAACCATGACCACTACTTAAACCATTGGCTGGCTTACTCAGTCAAACCGTCTCCGATTTTCGTGACCTTGTGTGTTCTTTATGTCTGCTTAATGTAAATTGGTACAACTGGAGATTTAGCCTCTGCTGTGGCACAATGGAGAAAATTTCTGTGATTTCGAGGAAAGAATGTGTTCCTAGACTGGCTCCCGTCTAACTGATACAGAAATCAACATAGAAATTATTTATATTTTACAAAAATCCAATCTTTTGGAATGTCCTTCTCTCTGATTTGGCTGATCAGTTTCTGACTGGTAAGGGAGATGATATGTGTAGAAAAATAGTCTAGGAGGAGTATTTTACCCTTGTTAATTTAGAAATGTAAAACTCATAGCGTGGTGCCAGGCTAATGTGTTCCCCATGGGAACAAATTGTATCCTTACAGAGCAGACCACGTTTTTAGGATGTAACAAGAGAAAAAAAAAATCTCTTGAAAGTGTACCACTTCCCCTTAATCCCCTTAATACGTATGTCATTCATGAATTTTTCATTCGGAAAATTGAGCATAATTTGAAAACCAGGGCCCAGTTGTTCAAAACTAACGATGTCGTTAGTTAAAGTATCGTTAAAACTTTGATCATTAAATATGGCATATACGCTAAAATATTTTTGCTGAAAAAAATGTGAGTAGTTTTTCAGCAAAAACACCTGTGAATTAGATATTGTACTTACTAGAAAAGGTAATATTTTGACTACTAACGAGCTCGTTAAGCTAATGACGCTTTAAACAACTGGGCCCAGATAGGCCGCAACGTCCGACAGCGTCCCTTCGCTGGGTGCACAGGTCGAAAGGTACGTTTTCTGAAGTTTCTGCGTGTATTTTGCTGTTAATTGTAGTCAGGAGATTAAAAATGACGAATTTCAAAACTTTGAACTATTTCAAATTTAATGTTAGGTTTTTGCATGCTTGATAATAATCTCAACAGAGGACACTTTGAATACATTTCTTATTTTCCCTACAAAATAGGCTTTTGATTTAATGATTTAACTTAATGATTTAATTGAATGGACATGTCAAAGGGAAGGTTCCCTTTATCTTGCATGTAACGAAAGAAATGCTTCTGTCACTTCCGAAAAGCATAGAAATCATACCTTAAAGTCATATCAGAAAGTGTGTGAAGCTCTCACTTTTCTACTTGACAATATTATATAAAATTTGGCATTGAGCTATTTAGACAAATTGTAGGTATTCCGATGGATACGAATTTCGCACCGCTTGTGGCTAATTTGTGCTTGTTCTGTTATGAAAGAGACTTCATGATGTCTTTTTTCTGTCTGAAGAAAAGCAATCTGAAGTTACTGAAGTTTTCAGCTTGACGTCTAGATATTTTGACGATTTATAAAATATTGACAATAACTACCTCCTGGTTTGATTAGTCAAATTATCCTTCAGCGCTTGAATTAAATAAAGCAAATTCTTCTAAAACTGAAGCCCGGTTGTTGTTTTTTTTTTTTTTTTTTTTTTTTTTTTTTGTTGTTGTTGTTTTTTGCGTTTGTCTATTTAAGAAGGGCATATCTCATGCAAAATTTATAATAAACGCGACGATTTTGATTTTGAGATTGTAAATTTCTATTTGGATGGGGATGTTCCTCGTCGAGCATCCTACGGTGTTTATATCTCGCAACTAATGCTGTTCGCCAGTGTGTCTAGTCATGTTACTGACTTCAATATTCAAAAAAATTATTAACTGCTAAACTTCTAAATCATGGTTATCGGTACCATAAACTCCGCAAAGCCTTTTCTAAATTTTATAGACGTCATTTCGATTTAGTTTCAAAATTCAATGTTGGAATTAAATCTCTTCTGCAACAAGGCCTTTTGGAATCTGATTTTTAGACGTACACACAAAAAAAGCTGTTTTTCCGCTAATCCGACCGACCGTGTTTCAAACACCCGATTCTCCTATTTTTTTATCAGTAAAATGAAAAGTAAAAACGTAAAGCACCGACCCTCAACAAAATACCTGTATTTTCATAAAATTACAGGGCCGACCCTGTTTGTTCTGGAGAAAAAATAGAAAAAAAAAAGTTTCTCCTACCTACCGACCAAATTTTTTTTCAGCATGTTAGCGGAAAAACAGCTACATGTATTTTTTACGCCTTATAGAGACTTAGTATACAAGAATTCCGCGGAAGGCGTCATCGCACCTGCTGGCGCAAAAGTCACAGGAGCCTCAATCAGAATGTGGTTATTAAATAAGTTTATTTCATTCTTAGCAGTGCTTACTTGGAAAACTGGGTTGAAAAAATGTAGACAAAGTGCCTAGTGGGGCACATATATTCCAGGCCAGTCCCATTCCCTCTAATGGCTATATCTTCAGCACTGACTTTTCATATCATACAGCCCAATGATAATGGAACGTTGACGTAAAATGTGTAAAAGTCACTGGAGCATGAAATATAGGTCAAGGTCACGGGTCAAGGTACCTGCTCATTCAGTACATCAAGGAGAAGCACAATGCAAGGTATGGTGGTTGTAGGCCTTATAGTTGAGGAGTTATCAAACATCAACGTAAAATGTGTCAAATATAGGTCAAGGTCACTGGGTCAAGGTACCTGCCAAGCCAGGGCAATGAGGTGAAGCACTATGCAAGGTTTAGTGGTTGTAGGTCTTATATTTGAGGAGATACCGAACATCAATATAAAATGTGTCAAAGTTACTGGAGTGCACAGTATAGGTCAAGGTCACCAGGTCAAGGTACCTGTCGAGTCAGTACATCGAGAAGAAGTGCTATATAAGGTTTGGTGGTTGAAGGCCTTACAGTTGAGGACATATGGAAGGGTGACCTAAAAGGTGTAAAAGGCAATGGAGCGTGAAATATAGGTCAAGGTCACCCAGTCAAGGTACCTGCAGAGTCCGTACATTGAGGAGAAGCACTATGCAAGGTTTGATGGTTGTAGGCATTATAGTTGAGGAGATATTGAACGTTGACGTAAAATGTGTAAAAGGCACTGGAGCTCAAAATATAGGTCAAGGTCACCGGGTCAGGATACCTGCCAAGTCAGTACATATAGGAGAAGCACTATGCAAGGTTTGGTGGCTAGAGGTCTTACACTTGAGGAGATCTGGAACGTTGATGTAAATTATGTCAAATACACTGCAGCCAAAATATAGGTCAAGGTCACCAGGTCAAGGTATCTGCTAAGTCAGTACATTGAGGAGAAGCACTTTGCAAGGTTTGATGGTTGTAGGCCTTATAGTTGAGGAGATATCGAAAGTCGACGCAAAATCTGTCAAAGTCACTGGAGCGCAAAATATAGGTCAAGGTCACCGGGTCAAGGTACCTGCCAAGTCTGTATATCTAGAAGAAGCACTATGCAAGGTTTGGTAGTTGTATGCCTTATAGTTGAGAAGATCTGGAATGTCAACGTAAATTGTGTCCAAGTCAATGGAGCGCAAAATATAGGTCAAGGTCACTGGGTCAACATATCTGCCAAGTCAGGAGGTCAGGGACATGTGTCATGCAAGGAATGATGGTTGTTGTAGAATTGTAGTTGATTAGAATACTAACTTTGACGTAAATGTCGAACTTCGACATAACAGAACTGTTAAGAGACAGACGGACGGACGAACGGACAGACGAATGGAAAAGCGGGCACCTATGTCGCAAAGTCAAGAGGTCAGGGAGATATTTCAAACAAGGTTTGATGGTTGTTTAGTCTTGTAGCTGATTGGAATACTAACTTTGACATAAATGTCGAACTTCGACATAACAGAACTGTTAAGAGATGGACAGACGGACAGACGAACAGACAGACGAATGGAAAAGTGGGCACCTGTGTCGCAAAGTCGGGAGGTCAGGGAGATGTTTCATGCAAGGTTTGATGGTTGTTTAGTCTTGTAGTTGATTAAAATACTAACTTTGACATAAATGTCGAACTTCGACATAAATGTTGACAGACAGACAGACGAATGGACAGACATACGGAAAAGCGGACGCCTATGTTGCAAAGTCAGGAGGTCAGGGAGATGTTTCATGCAAGGTTTGATGGTTGTTTAGTCTTGTAGTTGATTAGAATACTAACTTTGACATAAATGTCGAATGTCGACATAAATGTTGACAGACGGACGGACTGACGGACGGACGGACGGATGGACAGAAAATCGGACGCCTATATCGCACCCTGCTACAAGCAGGTGCGATAATAAAATCAGAAAAAAAAATATATGCGTGCAATGACTTTAGCACTCATTTTAGTAAAGTCATTCTTTGATATAATAAGATTGGGTACAACATAAATGTAACGCGATAGACTGCATGCATGGTAGTTAACCCAATCACGGTTAATAACTTTGCTTCCCTCTGTCGTTGCATGTCGGTGGGTTGGGCCTTAGACTCTATGACGGCTCCGGTCTAAAGACTTTTGTGTCGCCTGCGTAGCATGGCAGACACATAGGAATCATGTTGTCCGTCCGCGTCGTCGTCGGCGGCGGAGGGGGCATCGGCGTCGGCGTCGTCGGTGTCGTCCACACACTTTTCGTTTCCGCTTAATAACTTTTGAAGGGATGTATTGATTTCATTCAAACTTTGTAGAGCTTTTTATCACATGATCGTAAAGTTATTCAGTGAAATAACCCATGTCATAAAAATCACATAACCACACGTGTTATAACACCTGCAAGGCTTCCCATTAGTTAGCCTATTTACCCTCGTTAATATTCGTATTACTCCGCTTATTGATAGCAACCAAGATGGTGTCCGCGTTCGCCGATACAACTTTCACTTTTGAAACAGATCCTGCCTATAGTTTTGAGATGAACGATAAATGTAAGACCGATGGAAGGGGAAGACACAACACAATCACAATATGAATAACACAGCTACTATAAATATTCATGGTGGTAAAAATTCGATGTTTTCCGGCAACATAATTGCTCTTTCAACATCGATGTCGTCAAACAGTCAATGAAAAAAAAATCACCTCCTCCAAAAATCATTGGAGGATATTATGACTCCGACAGTCAATAAATGTGTCAAATTAAAACAGACTACAGTTAAAATGTTTTATGTTCTTGAAATCTGTCATTTACATGGGTGCATCAACCACCGTATAAACTGTATCGATCTAGGTCAATGACCTTTAAATACGACAGCTGACTTCGAGGGATTTCCCTACTGATTCTCAGTGACGTATTGACTCGCTGAAAACGTTGAAGGGAATATTTATTTTTAAATTCTTTTATTCAATTGAAATATATATTAGCGCAAATAAAAATCATCATTAATTCCTACAGTTTAATGAAAAAATAAATGGCATATTTATCTTGGTTCTAGTTATTTTCAGTACTTATCAAATAATATGCGAACTATTTTTGTTGCGTAGTACTATTGAATCCTTGGTAGTGAGTTGTTCCGCTTAGCTATGGAAAGCCTAGCTATGGAAAGCCGTTATCATAATATATTTTGCGCATTTTTTGTCATCGGAAGGGTCATATGATAAACAGAATCTTACATGAGTGGTCATTTAATATGAAATTTATGAAACTCGTTGGATAATTTCGGTATTTTGCTCGCCAAGGCTCGCAAAATACCCCGAAAGTACCCAAACTCGTTTCATAAATTTCATATTAAATGATCCCTCATGTAAGATCCTCTATATATCGCTGTAAAATACAGGTTAAGTTTGATATTGGCGATATTCCGCCAAATTTTGGCTGAGTTATAGCCCTTTTCGACTTAGGTTTCTGCTCAATAACTTTTGAAGGGATGCTTTGATTTTATTGAAACTTTGCAGAACTTTATATAACTGTAAAATACAGGTCATATTGGTTTTCATCAGCCTAATTTTGGCTGAGTTATGGTCGTTTTTCGACTTAGTTTTTTGTTGGTGAGTTGATATTGGTTTCCGCTCAATAACTTTTGCAGGGATGCATTGATTTTATTGAAATTTTGCAGAAGTATATATTACTGTAAAATACAGGTCAAGTTTGATATTAGTAATCACCCGCAAAATTTTTGGCTGAGTTATGGCCCTTTTTCGACTTAGTTTTTGTTGGTGTGTTGATGTTGGTTTCCGCTTAATAACTTTTGCAGGGTTGCATTAATTTTATTGAAAGTTTGCAGAAGGATATATCATTGAAAAATACAGGTCACATTCGAAATTGGTATCATCCGCAAAATTCTGGCCAAGTTATGGCCCTTTTTCGACTTAGTTTTTTTTGTTGGGGTAAAATACAAGGTAAAAATATTGTTTCCCCTCAATAACTTTTGAAAGAATGCATTGATTTCATTCAAAGTTTGCCGAATGATGAATCATTATAGCTTAGAGGTCAGGTTTGATTTTGGTAATCATCCAAAAAACTTCAAATTATTGTTCTTTATTTACTTGATTAATAAAATATAGGCAAAGTAGTGAGGGGTTGCCTTTAGGGGTAGGTCCGATTATTAGGACGAATACAGTGTTGTTGTTGTTGTTTGTTTGTTTTTTGTTGTTGTTTTTTTTGTTGTTGTTTTTTTTGTTTGTTTTTTTGTTGTTGTTTTTTTTTCTCTTTCTCTTTTTTTCATATCAAATGGTTGGTGCTTTAAGCAGGCGACACATCCGATTCTCGGAATTCTAGTTAAGTAAGTCGGTTAGTGCCTGAAGCTCTTGCTCTTGTAGGGCCCACCTGCGTCCAACTGTTGGTTTTCTTTTGCTCCAGCATTTCAGTTATTTCTTGCTGTTGAATCCTCATCGTTGCATGAGCTCTGTATTCGGTTGATGTTTATGTTCTCGGAGATGTTGCACCGATGAGTTAGGAACCTTCACGCGGACTGATCAAATGTCTTGTGTATACCACGAAAGAACTAAGGGAGATGGTTTTGGCCACGTAAAATTGATTTAAGCCCCCACCCCCTCCCCAGTTATATTTTTACTGACCGTTCCATGGCGGTGCTTCTGCTGTGGTTTATTGTTTCTGACACTGTATGTCTTTGCATGTATTTCCTGGTAAAATGTGTATTTTTGATAGCCGTTTGGCCAATTTTTGGAAAGAAAAAGTCCTTTTGACTTTCTGCTTGTAGTGTTTTAATTGTGGTGCCGTTGCTTTAAGTGCGTCTTTCTTTCCCTGTGGTATCTTGGACGGAAGGTGTTAGGTAATTGTATCGATTCCTGATCATTGCCTCCATTTCTGTTTTGACATTATATGTAAATCGTCTCTTTAAGAGACACTTAACACAGAATGTCACAGCCTGTTACTGGAAAAGATTAGACACAATCATCAATTTGCCATTTGCTAAATTTGCCTAGAATGTTGTAAAGGTTAAAGATTTTTGTGATGGCAACAATATTGGAAACCGCATGAAAGCTTCTAGTTAGTATACTCCCCTTTTATATCTTATAACCGCTTAGCACTCTGGTAAAAAGTTTGGCAGGCAACATATTGAATTTTGTTTCTTATTTTATTATTATTTATCTTATTTTGTTTCAGAAAACAAATATTTAGTATTTCATGCAAATTATCTCCATTTCATGAAATATTAAAGCCTATTTTCTGGGAAAAAATGAAAAATATGATGTAGTATGCTAAGTTAGCCTAGAGAGTGGTAAATGTTAATAAAACTGTAACAGAGGATAAAGGTGAATTGGGATACTACTTGTAAGAAATTATGGGGACATTGTATACTGGTATTCTAGCTTCTTTCACTGGTCAGACTGTTTGACCGTATGTAGCATACTCGTTAGTATAGAACATTCCTTATAACCCATCTTTGACGTCACTCCACTCATTATATTGAAAGAGTCAAATTTCAATTTAAGATATGTCAGGAAATGTGATTTAGATATTCCTACAGAAAAAAATGGCTTATCTATTTGCAATCAGCATCATACATTCACATGAATCCGCTGTTCGCAGATTTTTTCGACAATATAATAACTAAAATACTAGCATTCACTTGAAGTTATTAAATGTAGTTTAGACTTGTCTGCATTTGCTTATACTAAAAATACAATTTCTAACCAGAATTGGACTGATATAATCCTTTCGTGATGCAATTTTAACCTATTCATGTCTAGGGTTCCATACAAGGGACATTGGCAAACAGTGTAGACTCAGGTCAGACGCCGCAGAATTTTCAAGGTCTACACTGTTTGCATTAAGTGCAGAAATTTCTACAAAACATGATAACAATAAAAGCTAACCAGACACCTCTTATATAGGAAATAAATATGTCCAAAGAGCTGAGGTAGGAGAATTCACTTGGCATAAATGCGGTAAAAACAATTGACCCAAATTAACCAAAAATGCCTACTAAATAAAATAGCTCTGAGAATTGTCTGAATTATTGCTATAGTTGGAACTATATATGGCTTACTAGCAATAGAGATACTAAAAGAGAAAACAATCGTACTGATTCTTGGAAGCTTGTTGTTTTGTTGTTTTTTTGTTTTTTGTTGTTTTTTTTCCGACAGATTACTTGGTTTGATATTCACCGGGTATGGCTTTTAACATCCTCTTCGTACAATGTAAATGGTCACGCTTAGACATTTTGCGCTAGAAAATGAACCAAATGTGTTATTTTATTAACAGCTCAAGAAGTTAACAATAATAATGTTGAAAGTCTGCTAAAATATCTACCTTTGTCTGTAAAGTGCAAACATTTTCTACTGAATATCTGTGCGGACTTGAAGAATCTTAAAACATGTAAACTTGGAGACTTAACCTTTATATCTGAACTTTTATGAATATGCATTATTGCACATGTAAACAATCCATTAAATATTATTTCTAGGCGCTTTCTAAAAAAATGTAATTCAGTGGACCTAATTTTACGTTATGAAGTAAGAGCCTTGTGACTGTGGCACATTACGAAAACACGCCTATTCAAATACATTTTAAATTTTAAAACTAAAAAAAGGATTTTTTTTTTTTCAGATAAAAAATCTATATTTTTCATATTTCTGCTCAAAACATAAACCGCCAGCAAGGCGGTTCTAACGATTACCCACAATCTATGTTTTTTTTTAGCAAAATAAGAATAATAATTTAACCCCTGTAAACCCCAGTTTTACTATATAAAAGTGTTGTTTAAGGGGGTCAAAGTTATATAGGCGTGTTTTCGTGATGAAACCTCATTTTCATCAATCAAATGATGCATATTTGGCGTTTTGTTATCCTATATGTAGGTTGTGACAATATTTACTACTTTTGGTCCAAATATTTTCAAATTGCTGTTTTATATGGATTATATATCATCTTATTTACACTTCCCTTTACAGGAAAGAGTCTCTGATTTTTTTCTTATATATTACATAGAGAATAATCAACAGTTTTTGATTTATATGAAAAATCTGTCACGAAGGAGCGTGGTAATTCGGTAAAATCGAGTTCCAGAGGAACGAGACTTTTACCGAATTATCCACGCTCCTGACTCACACATTGTTTTATATCAAGCAAACTCTGTTCAATATTCTACTTATTAGCTCGCCTGGACGAAGTCCAGGAAGAGCTATTGCACTACCCCCGGCGTCGACATCGGCGTTAGCGTCGGCGCCGGCTTCCACATTTACGTTAAAGTTTTTTAAGAACATATATTTTCCAGACCATTTGATAGATTTGGTTCATATTTGGTATGATGATAGATATAGTTCCAAAGTTGTATTCATCAATACTACAGCCCATCACCTCAAGGTCAAGGTCAGGTCAAGGTCATGGACTTAGAAATTTTTAATGTTAAAGATTTTTAAGAGCTCATGTTTTCCAAAGTATATGATGGATTTTGTTCATATTTAGTATGATGATAGATAAAGTTCAAAAGTTTTATTCAGTAATACCCTGCCCATGCCTATGATCTCAAGGTCAAGGTCACAGACTTAAATTTTTTAAATATTAAAGGTTTTTAAGAGCTCATATTTTCCAAACCATATGATGGATTTTGTACATATTTGTCATGATGATAGATACGGGTCCAAAGTTTTATTCAGCAGTACTCGCTGCCCTTGCCCATGACCTCAAGGTCAAAGTTAAGAAAGAAATTTTATATTAAAGTGATTTAAGAGCTCATATTTTCTAAACCATATGATAGAGTTGGTTCATATTTGGAATGATAATACATACAGGTCCAAAGTTTTATCATCCATACATGCCTATGACCTCAAGGTCAAGGTCACAGACTTAGGAATTTTATAATTGATCCCTGATAATGTCAAATTCATGACAACACACGAAAACGTGCCTATATAATTTTGACCCCCTTAAACCCCACTTCTATATCGTGAAATTGGGGTTTGCAGGGGTATATATTATTTTTCTTATTTCTGCTCAAAAACATAGAATGTTGATACGCGTTAGAACCGCGGTTCTAACGCGTACCCATAATATATTTTTTGTGCAGAAATATGAAAAATATAAAATATTTTTTTATCTGAAATTTTCATTTTTCGGTGGTAAAATGTTCAGTATATTTGAATAGGCATGTTTTCGTAATGAAATGACCAAAGCATAGCATAAGAAATCCTATCAAGAGCTAAAATGCCATAACATTTCATCTTACCGTAATGATTCTAAGTATTGGGACATGCCTAAGCAAACAGTGCAGACCCAGATCAGACGGGTCCTAAAGACCACCTTGACACTCCTGTATCACCCCAATTCCAGGCGAGCTATGCTGTCTGCTGAGAGCTCTTGTTGTACACAATTTTGCTACAAGTACTAGTACTATCTTCTTGAAAGCGCCGAAAAAGTGTTTCAATTTGAGCAGAAGAATAATAAAGAACGTAGGAAAATGACGTTAATCAGTCTATTCATTAGAATCTTGACGTGTCTTCATAATGTAACGTCAACAGACTGATGGCGTTATGGAAAGATGATTCATTTTGGTCGGGTTTATGTCGCTTTTAGCAGTCTAGGACGTCAAGATGTAATGCAATAACCGGATGAAAGTCTATAAAAGTTACGACACTGTGAAATAATTCACTAGTTGCTGATATGATATCACTCTGTGAATTATAGAAAATAACTGAGTAATCCCTATACTTCACTGCTAGGCATGTAATAAATGCATTTCTGCAAATATTTGGGAGTCCATAGATTCGTTTGTTTGAAGTTAAAAGGGTAAACACTAGACACTTACCTAATAGCAGTCCACCTGAAACGTTCAAAACCAGAATAAGTCTAGTTGGTTATGTGACCTGTCAGAAGATATCATGTCTTTGAACTGAATTACCCAATATCGTTTACTAGATCCCGACAGGTGTAAAGACAATATGTTCTCCAGATGAGTTAATAAATTCATTTTCAACGTAACCACTCAAGATCTACAAGTTTGCCCATATCGGCTGCAGAACTACATTCTAATCAGTTCTGCCATGAAAACATGTACAGAAAAAGCTTCCTGGAACCCTCTGTTATGGAACTGCAGCAGATTACAGTGCGATATATTTCTATATTTTTGAAGGCGCAAAAGGCATGATAGGTATCATCTGCCTAGCCTTATTTTTTTTTTCTGAAAAAAAAAAAAAAAAAAAAAAAAAGAAATAACAACAACAACAAAGATGTCTCATTTTCTCTTTAAAAAAAGTAAAAAAAAAAATAAGTATGTCGTCTGTTATAATTTTGCTTAGTAAACTGTCCTGATAACTCTAAGAATTGGGACAGATAGACCTGTGCAAACAGTGTAGACTCCGATCAGACGACGCAGAAGGCGGCGTTTGATCAGTGTCTACACGTTTTGCCACATATACAACGATATTGTAAGCACACCAAAAGGCAGTAGAATGGGCGATTCCAAATTTTAGGACTAGTATGTTAGTAGATATGATGTTCCAATACTTAGGGTAAATACTTATTACATGTATACAGATCCTTCGAACTACTTGCACATTATCGTACAGAAATAATAGGCCAGTACGTCTTCTGTAATTAACTTTCTTGTGTGTGTGTGTGTGTGTGTGTGTGTGTGTGTGTGTGTGTGTGTTGCTTTAGCTACCCTTAATACTTTGACTCTTATTGTACTTATCCTAACACTTTTTATATCTACATTACGAAAACACACCTGTTCAAATATATTGAAAATTTTACAACCAAAAATGGAAAATTTTCAGATAAAAAATTCCCATTTTTTTATATTCCTGCTCAAAACATAGATTGTGGGTACTCGTTAGAACCGCCTCGGCGAGGCGGTTCTTACGAGTACCCACAATCTATCTTTTAGAAAAAATAAGAAAAATAATGTATATCTGTAAGCCCGTTTTACTTTATAAATGTGGGGTTTAAGGGGATCAAAATTATACAGGCATGTTTTCGTGATGCACTTAACTCTTACCGCATGAAGTCTATTTGATTACCAAATAATACAGTTAAAGTGAATACATACACTTGACAGATTTTCTGCCATTTTTGGACAAGGGGGACAACTTTTTTGTGACTTCCTGTTCGCTTTCCCGTATACTATTCCCCTATTGACAATGGGTTTACTGTAAAAAAGGAAAGTATTTGCTCCTAATTTAGGAGCAAATTCTTTTCTGTTAGAGTAGACCCATTTTCAGAAGGGGGATAGAACTACTTTAACAGAGAAGCTTCCACTGAACGTGTTTCATCTTTTCTTAAAACAAGCTTATTCAGTGGTAAACAACGTAGACTGCTATCAGACTAATCGAAAGCGTGGTCTAGTCTTTGACTAAACTATTAACGTAATATGGTCTGTCTGAATATTTAGGGGAACAAATGAAAAATAAATTTGCCTACCTTCTGAAAAGGGGTCTACTCTAAAAGGAAAGAATTTGCTCCATATTATTTCCTGTTAGAGTGAAAGCAGTCAGGAAGTCAGTTAGTTGTTTCCCTTCATCACGAAAACATACCTATATAACTGACCCCCTTAAACCCCACTTTTATATAGTACATGGGGTTTACATGGGTAAACATTATTTTTCATATTTTTGCTCAAAACATAGATTATGGGTATTCGTTAGAACCGCCTCGCCTAGGCGGTTCTAACGAGTACCAACAATCTTTGTTTTGAGCAGAAATATAAAAAATATCAAAGTTTTTTATTTGAAAAATTTCAGTTTTTGGAGGTGAAATTTTCTATATATATGAATATGCGTGTTTTCGTAATGTGTAGATAGAGCTTGTCGTCAGTAAGTTGGTTCCCTTGTAGATAGCCACCAGCTGTATAAGATATGCTTTCTTTGGTTGCAGGTAAAAATATTCTAGCTTTCCAGATTCAAAAGCTGCTTGATAAATTGAAGAATTTCTGGAGGAGAAAAAGAAAATTAGGACGTATTCTGTATAAATAACTTTCATCAATGGTTGCAATCATATGCATATGTTGATCTGGGCCTTCGCTGTCCGCTTATACTATCCGGGTTATTGTCTCGCGATGCCTATCATGTTTTTATTTTTCCTCAGCTTGTCTTGTCTTAGATCGACACAACGCATTTCGTGTTCATTATATTGGTGCTAACTTATATACTGTCCGCATCAAGCGAAAAAGTGTTTTCACGTATATTCAAATGCATGCAGACAGATTACGTGTGTATGCGCGCATTGTACTCATCATCACGAAACCATGCCTATATAATTTTGACCCCCTTAAACCCCACTTTTATATAGTAAAACTGGGGTTTACAGGGGTATACATTATTTTTCTTATGTCTGCTCAAAAACACCGAGGCGGTTCTAACGAGTACCCACAATCTATGTTTTGAGCAGAAATATGAAAAATATCAGAGTTTTTTTATCTGAAAATTTTCAGTTTTTGGAGATGAATTTTTCTATATATTTGAATAGGCGTGTTTTCGTAATGCATGTTCCTTGTAGTCTGTTTGCACGTTCTACAAAATCCATTGTTTCTGTGAACAGTCAGTGAAGGCGCAGATTTGATTGCGAATGTTCACAGACTGGTTAGGGCCGTTAATACACACGTATGCTAGAAGGCGTCTTTTTGATTGACAGGGCCTATGTCGCAATTAATAAAGGGGGCTGGATGTACTTCGAAGGTTTTCTGCCAAGAGAGAATATAAAATGATATTCTTTTTATATTTTATGCACGTCAAGCCCCTAATTATGAAAACTATTCAAATATATAGAAAATTTCACCTCTAAAAACTGAAAACTTTCAGATAAAAAACTACGATATGTTTCATATTTCTGCTCGAAACATAGATTGTAGGTACTCGTTAGAACTCGGCGAGGCGGTTCTAAAAAGTACCCAAAATCTATGTTTTGAGCAAAAACATTAAAAAAATATATACCCCTGTAAACCCCAGTTTTACTATATAAAAGTGGGGTTTAAGGGGGTCAAAATTATATAGGCATGTTGTCGTGATGTCTGGAAAAAGTCTGCACTAACAAAAGAAATCATTTGCTTCCTTTAACATTACCGTGTTCATCCTAAGTATTGGGACACCTAAATTCCTTATCAAACTTATCCTAAACTTTTTCAACCTGTCGATGTGTCTAAAAAGTGCTGGATGAGTTGTAAACAGTGTAAACCCTCATCAGACGCCGCGTTATGTGGCGTCTGATCTGGGTCTACACTGTTTGCTTAGGTGTGTCTGTGCCAATATTTAGTGTTATTACGGTATATATCCTTTCAGAAAACATTTTTTGCCTCCCCTGAAAGTGTAACCATTCCACATATTGGGACTGGTCACACTTATGTATTCCACCGGTTTTACGTAAGAGACTCTTTTGTGCATAATGTGGCTACTTGGTACATGTAGCTGTCCTGCACATTAAACCTTTTCTAATATATTCTATTCTAAAACGAAAGAATTTCATCACGAAAACATACCTATATAATTTTGACCCCCTTAAACCCCACTTTTGTATAGAAAAAAATTGGGGTTTACAGGGGTATACATTATCTTCTTATTTCTGCTCAAAAACATAGATTGTGGGTACTTGTTAGAACCGCCTCGCCGAGGCGGTTCTAACAAGTACCCACAATCTATGTTTTGAGCAGAAATGTGAAAAATATCAGAATTTTTATCTGAAAACTTTCAGTTTTTTTGGTGGTGAAATTTTCAATATATTTGAATAGGCGTGTTTTCGTAATGTTCCACCGGTTTTACGCAAGAGACTCTTTTGTGCATAATGTGCCTACTTGGTGGCTGTCCTGCACATTAAACCTTTTTTCTAATATATTCTATTCTAAAACGATAGAATTTGCTCCCAAAAGGATGGCTTAACCCTTTAACCCTGCAGACCGACACAGACTGACTGTTTAATAATGCAAACAGTATAGATCCAGATGAGACGGCTCATAATGTTGCATGTTCGTTTTATTGACTAAAACCCCTATTAGCAACAATAAAAAATGGACATGCCCGGATTGAAAGACAGAAGAGTCAACTTCAGGAACTCAGAGATGAAAGAGTAAATTCTGTCATATTAGAATAGATCCCTTTCCAGAAGGGAGGAAATCAACATTGGCAGAGTTACCTTCCCTGTAAGTGTATCCATTCTCCTTAAAGGCTCCATATTCCTCAAAAATAGAAAATTTATTATGAAAGAAAGGTTTAATAAATTGATATACGGTATTAATACAATCATAAAATATGGCAGTTGGCAGCCTGTAAAATGTTAGTCTCTTGTTCTTGAAATGAAATGAGACTTAATCGTATCTCTGAATAAATGTTGCCAACATTAATTCAGAGATACGATAAAAATCATTTCATTTTTAGTCCAGTTCAAAAACGAGAGATTAACTAAAATTTTACAGGCTGTCAGATGCCACATTTTATGATCGCATTAATACTATAATCAATTTATTAAACCTTTCTTGGATTAAAAAAAATGCCTGTTTTCGAGGAATATGGCGCCTTTAAATCATAAATATTTTAGAATTGCATTTCCAGTTCATGACGCTAGAAAAATCACAATTCAACTATTATCAGCTTATATGTCCTTTTTTTTTTTTTTTTTTTTTTTTAGAGAAAATAAGGTATGACTTTACAGCTACAAGGCCATTCACAAGAAATGTTAAGTCTTACTGACTCTGAAAAAAAAATAACCAAATCATTTGTAGACAGTCGATATAGACATCGGTGGATGGAAAATTGAATTTAACAAAAACGATCCTCTTTATCATTGGGAAAACACGCCTGTTCAAATGAACTGAAATTTTTACGGGCAAAAAAGGAAAATTTTCAAACAAAAATTACTATATTTTTATACTTCTCCTCAAAACATAGATTGTGGGTACACGCTAGAACTGCCTCGGCGTAACGGTTCTAATGAGGACCCACAATCTATGTTTTTAAGCAGACATAAGAAAAAATAATGAATACCCCTGTAAACCCCAGTTTTATGATATAAAAGTGGGGTTTAAGGGGGTCAAAATTTAAATAGGCATGTTTTCGTGATGTTACATACAAATATGATAGGCAGGATTCCGACAATCAATTTTCCTTCAAGCGAACATACAAATGTACACTTTAAACTAGACAATTTCTGTTGTTGTTTTTTTTTTTTTAAATCCTTTGGGCCGCGACATGCAAAAACTTGTCTTCGGGCATATACGGACAGCTAAGGTCCAGATCAGACTGCGCATCCGCTCCGGGCCTTCACTGGCCGCTAACACAACTATTAGATATTAAAGAGATTAGCGAAGACCCGGATGATACCTTGAGCATTTGCAGGATGATCTGAATGCGCATTTTGCGCATGTTCGAATGCATCTTTTCGCTTGAGGCGACCCATGTATGAGTGTACTAAATGGAGAAAATTAATGATAATAGCTGATATGTCATTTTTCAACCATATTACAGGGGTGCCATTAGATATTATTTTTAGGGCTTTTGCTCTGTTTCTCTATATTTTTTTATCTGTATATAGATTATATGTAGTGTATAGATTGGCTTAATCTTTCCTGCATTTTGTATTTTTACTGTATTTTTTCTGTCTTTTACTGAAGCTTTATTTGCCTGCTTGCTAAATATGGACTGTTTTGTGCAGAAATCATGACGTTTTGTTCAACTTCTAACTGTAAATTATTAATGATATTGCGGCTACACTTTAGGGATCAGCAGCCTAATTACTTTCCCACATCATATGCATGCACCCTATCTCACAATATACAGTATCGTCTAAACTTGTGCTCAAATTTGAGCTTATCCCTGGGCAAAGGCAGGAAATGGGGCATCTATGACATATAGCACGTTTTCAGACATTTTGGTAGCCGAACGTTTGTGAAATTCGGCAGAATATAAAGACTCCAAATCCGCATTTTTATCAGTTTCAGCGTTTGACCTCCCCATCCCAACAAAAAAAATGAAAAAAAAAAAAAGAAGAACAGCATGCATGAGCAGCATCCAGAAAATTTAATTGATGCCGCCTGCTTTTCAGCAACACATTTTATTTCTGTGAAATACAAAAATGAACCAGATTCACCGCTACTTTATAGTTCAGTCAGATTATAAATCATCACAAAAACATGCCTATATAATTTTGACCCCCTTAAACTCCACTTTTATATAGTAAAAGTAAAACTGGGGTTTACAGGGGTATACATTATTTTTTCTTATTTCTGCTCAAAAACATAGATTGTGGGTACTCGTTAGAACCGCCCCCCCCCCCCCCCCCCACGAGGCGGTTTTGAGCAGAAATATGAAAAATATCAGATTTTTTGTATCTGAAAATTTTCAGTTTTTGGAGGTGAAAGTTTCTATATATTTGAATAGGCGTGTCTTCGTAATGATTTTTATCTAAATAACCCGTCCTTCGTTTCCTATCTTTTTTCGTGCTAGACCAGGCCTCGGACCAGGCTTCCATTTTTAATTTTCTCGTGTGCTAATATTTCCCTGTTAATAGTCAGACGCTGTTATATGTTAATCGTATTCTGCAGCAAGGTAATCTTTAATCGTGTGCTCATATTACCAAGCTGCAAGCCATACGTTGTTGTGTGCTACATGTATTATACATTATGTTCTGTTATCGTATGCTGATGCTTCCCTGCTGCAAGCCATACGTTACTGTCTGCTAATCATAAACTGCAGCAAGCTAATCTCTTTTATCCTGTCATAACATTCCGTTCCGTAAGCCATGCGTTTAATTTGTGTCCTGTATCCTAAATAGTGACGCTATATCTGAATCTGTACGTATTCTCTCTGCATATAATTTGTGATGTTTATTGTGCAATACTAAAAACACACTAATGTTTGATTAATTGTGATTGATTTACCATCCTACCTATAGTTGTGTTCTACATAACTAAACAGACAGTTGATCTACTAAACTGCGCACTGCGTAAAGAGGCATATGAGGACAGGGAATTTCCAGGTCAGAATGCGCATTTGCGCATTCTGACCTGGGTATTCGCTGTCCGTTCAATAACGTGGGTAATCGGATAAAGTAGAAATAATCAAAGTGCAGTAAAAGCATAATTACACAGATGCGTATGTTGACCCAGGCCTTTTTCTGTTTATATGTGCCCCGGATGATCGTGTTCGCATAGCGCAACCTGTTTTTAACATTTAATGAGTCTCCCCGGATAAACAAAACGATCTTATGACATATACGGTTAGCGTAGACTAGGGTCAGCTGGCTATCTGCGCTATCTGATCGGAGTCTACACTGGCGGCGACCATAATAGCGAACAGTGCAGACCATGATCAGACGGCACAGGCTGGTCGGGATAGACGCTGGTTCCTTAAGTCATACGGCCGATTTTTATTTGCGGAGGTCATTTATTATCATTACTTAAAAGGGATTGGATACACTAGGTAGATTTTCTGCCATTATGTACAAGGAATACAAATTTTATGACTTTTTTTAGATTTCCTGCTCCCAAACCCCATCTGAAAAGGAGTATGCTCCACAATGAAACAAATCATCACGAGAACATGCCTATATTGACCCCCTAAAATCTCACTTTTATATAGTAAAACTGGGGTTTACAGGGGTATACATCGTTTTCTTATTTCTGCTCAAAAACATATATTGTGGGTATTCGTTAGAACCGCCTCGGCGAGGCGGTTCTAACGAGTACCCACAATCTATGTTTTGAGCAGAAATATGAAAAATATCAGAAGTTCTATCTGAAAACTTTCAGTTTATGTTTGTGTGGCGGGTGGGGGGTGGGGGGAGGGATGAAATTTTCTATGTACTTGAATAGGCGTGTTTTCGTAATGATTGCTCCCCATCTGAAAAAGAATCTATTATAAAAATGCTAATTGTTTTCCTTTATTGTAGACTCTTTTTCAGCAGGGGTCAGAAACAAGTTTGTCAGAGTTGTCTCCTTTAACAGGTATCCATTCCCCTTTATAATACTAATAAACATGTATTGTTGTGCCTTAAGTCTCAGTGTAACGATATAAAATAATTATTTAATATGTAGTTGATTATTATAAACGCTTTTTTCTATACATGTAGTTTGTTCTCTTGCTTTACCATTCATGATGTGAGCATAACAATTCATTATCTTTGAACAACTTACTACAATATAAATATCTTGTACAAATTCAGACCATTTAAGCCATAAACGATTCATGCTGAATGCCTTACGTTTCAAATCAGATACATGTTAGAAAACTTGTCCTGAAATTCGGAAATCCGGTCTCGAGAAATGAAATAAAAAAAACATGGTGTTAGTCTTACTTTTTGTTGCTTTGTGGTTTATTCTACGAGGCGATTTGTTTTATGCCTTACCTTGTGTTACTTTGTTCTTGTGTTTTTAGGCGATTTGTTTTATGTCTTACCTTGTGTTACTTTGTTCTTGTGTTTTCAGTCCTTTTAGCATTTAATTTGCCATTACCTCGCTTGGGGATGAGAGAGCTAATCTTAGTGCCTTTCGTACGTTTGTTCGGTTTGTGCTTGTTTGGTTTTGTCGGTTTCCTCTTCCTCTCGGTGTCTGGGAAGGGCTGCGGTTTGTGATTGTGGCACTCACTGGACTTTTCTCTTAGCTTTTTTTTTTACAGGAGAGCTGTTTGTTGAACAAAATACCGTTTTGAATTTGAGAGAATTGTTGTTGTTAAGCAAGTGATCAGTTTTTTATTTTCCAACTACTATAATTCAAATAATGAGTAACAGTAAAGGCATCGGGTCTCATTTTCAGCCATTTGGAGTAGCTGAGTTTTTGTCATGTAAATTTGTACACCAAAAATAGATGATATATATATATATATATATATATATATATATATATATATATATATATATATATATATATATATATATATATACACAGTCGGACCTCGTTATCTCGAACTCGCTTATTTCGAATTACCGCTTATCTCGAAGTGAAAATCTGGTCCCTGTTTTAACATGAAACTATGACAACAGGTAACAAAATAATATGGAAAAGAAGAGAAATTGCTCCTAAGGAGCAATTTTTCCTCTTTTTCACGTTATATATATATATATATATATATATATATATATATATATATATATATATATATATATATATATATATATTTAATTTTTTTCTAACTTCAGGAGTCAAGTTACACATTCACTTGTTAAATGTGGTTGTTCAATTTATTGACTTCCTCACTCTCTCAACTCTGATATGTCGAGGTACGGATATCTCGAAGTGTTTCAGTGAGTGAGTCCCTTGGAATTCGAGATAATGAGTGTCGACTGTATATATATATATATATATATATATATATATATAGAAACAGAAACGAATGCTGTAATATTTATACATGGAAACTGATGATGTAACTGGTGTATTCAGAACGGTGATGCCTTTGTTAACCTGTATGTAACTAACAATCATGCCAAGTCATACTAAAACCTGTTATTTGAAAGATAGGCCCCATGCAAATTGGTGTCTTTTCTGCACATGCGATCAACTAAGATGCAGGTAAGTCAGTAAGCTGCACATTTATAAGGTCCGTCCTTTAGGGGGAAATCATACACGTTCAAGAGAGGTAACCTTGTCAAAATGTTATTCCTTCCTTCTTAAAAAGGGGTCTGCTCGGAAAGGAAATAAGTCATTCCCCAAAGGGAGCACATTATTTGCTTTTTTAGTAGACCTATTTTTAGAAGGGGAAGAAGTAACAGAAGGTGTCTCCCTTGTATACTGGCAGAACAACTACCAAAGGTATCCAGTCCCTTTTAGAAACACTTGATAGATCTTCCACCAATTGTACAGAAGAAACAACCTCGGTGGCGTTCTGGTTGCTTTCGCACTCCAAACCCCCTTTAATGGAGCATTTCCCTTTTTAGAAAGGGATTTGTTTTCAAAACCACAAACAGGAAGTCAGAAAAGTTGTGTGTTTTAAAAATGGCTCAAAGTCTACCAAGTACAGTCGAACCTCAATAGCTCGAACACCGACGGCTCGTTTACCATGGCTAATTCAAACTCATTTTGGAGTCCCTACGAAATTTTCCGATAGATTAAGAAAACAAATATTTAGGAAAATTTTCGTGTTTTATCATGAAATTGTATGTCGTGTGTACTCATAAGAATCGCCTAATCGAAGCGATTCTAATGAGTACACTCAACATACAATTATTGTGTGGAAAATGGAAAAGATTTATCAAAAACAATGTTGTTTGCTTCCTGACCTGGCGCCATGATTAACCCTAAGTGACTCGAACTACCCATTTCTCGAACAAATTTCCATAGTCCAAAAGATGTTCGAGCCATTGAGGCTTGACTGTATATCAAATCTCCTTAAACATCGATGGAGTCTGTAAGCTTTGAAGGTCCAGATTAGACTGCGAGTACCATTACGAAAACACGCCTATTCAAATATATTGAAAATTTTACAACCAAAAAAAAAGGAAAATTTTCAGATAAAAAATTCTGATATTTTTCATATTCCTGCTCAAAATCATAGATTGTGGGTACTTGTTAGAACCGCCTCAGCGAGGCGGTTCTAACGAGTACCCACAATCTATAGTTTTGAGCAAAAATAAGAAAAATAATGTATACCCCTGTAAACCCCAGTTTTACTATATAAAAGTGGGGTTTAAGAGGGTAAAAAATATATAGGTCTGTTTTCGTGATGGTGCAGTTTGATGGAACATTTGCTGTCCACACATGTCCTAAAGCCATTTGTCAAATGGCAGCGTGTTCGATGGGCGGCAGAGAGAGGCATGATGGGAAGGAGAAGGAATGATACAGGTTTGCAAATGGTACGACTCGCTCTTTTGCTGCCAAACCCCAGTATGTACTAAACTGTTTAGCATACATTTTAATTTAGGGCTGTTATTCTAGATAAGGCGATGACCAGTGAAACGTTTAAAATGGTCAGTCCGTAACACGAGGAAATGAGAATATCTTTTATATTCATTTGATGCAATTTTAGTTGGTGTCCACAAATTATAAACTGGTGTTAATTTATCTAAAGAAGATGTCGTCTGAAAATCCGTTCTGACTGGAGCTTTGATATAGAAACCTCGATTTAAACTAAACTAGAGTCACCCTTGTCATGCTAAGTAAATTAAGATGCCACGCCCACTTCTATTTTTTAGCCAGTCAGACCACTTGATCCAGGTTGTTGAGAAAAATTCGTATACTTAATTACATACTTAATTTCTTCAGAAGCAAACTGATCTGGATCTACACTATTTGCAAAGGGCAGGGCATATTCGGGTTCAGCAGGACCAGGGTTTATCAAGCATTCGTAAAAGTTGACCCAGAACACTACACAATCGCGTATTTTACGTATGAGGACAAAAAAGGCTTAGATCAGACTGCGCATGTCTGATCTTAGTTGTCGTCGTCCACTTTCGATCAATATGTACACTATAGCTCACTGAGTACATGTCGTCGTTCACTTACGGTCAATCGACTCTACAAACTATAATCCACTGACTACTCACGCCATAAGGTACGGTTTTCATGTTATGTTCAGGAGAGCAAACAACTGATTTCATTAACTGAGGAAAGCAAACGGCTGATTTATTGAACTGAGAAAACAAACGACTTACACTGCTTTCGACATCTTTTAGAAAGCCATGTTTTGCCTGACGCAGCACACAGAAGTAAACTTTCCATTACGAAAACACGCCTATTCAAAGATATTGAAAATTTCACCACCAAAAACTGAAAGTTTCAGATAAAAATTATGATATTTTTCATCTTTCTGCTCTAAACATAGATTGTGGGTACTCGTTAGAACCACAATCTATGTTTTTGAGCAGAAATAATAAAAATAATGTTTACCCCTATAAACCCCTATTTTACTATATAAAAATGGGGTTTACGTGGGTCAAAATTATATAGGTATGTTTTCGTGATGAAACTTTTATCATGATTTAATGCGAAATCTTTTGTCGTAACTATTTATGCGCATAAAATTTTATTCGCTTAATGGTCCTAAGAAAAATAAAACATTTTTTTTTTGTTTTCCCCATAGTAAAATGGTTGCAAAGTATGCAGAAATTGGTATAGTAGGAGAATTGGAGGCAGATTTTCAACAAGTTCCACTTGTTCAAACTTTCTGAAATTTTCACAGTATTGTGATGAAGCATCATTATTCTAAATCAGCAAAGATACACAAACAATATTTTTTTGGATAAAAAGTCCAAAAATCAATTTATAAAAGATATTGCAAAGATTTGACCATTTTAGGGTATAAATTTAAATTCAAGGTAAACATTATAAGAACAAAACACAGAACCAGAAAAAAAAAAAAAAAAAAAAAAGAAAAAAAAAAATGGTTTCTGATAAGGTATGGTCAGTCAGAACAAACTGTTTTTATTTTGAATAAAACGACAAGTAAAAAGTGTCTTTTCAAGTGATATCGAAAGGACAATTGTTTTGAACATATAAAGGCAGCTTGGTCTTTCACATGCTAACTCTTAAGATCCTGCATGCACATTCAATAACAGCAAAATGGATTATTAAAGTATTACATAAAAATGGATACACGTTCAAGGCAAAAAACTCCGACATGAAAATATTTCATTCCTGTCTTACTGAATAGCATTCCACAAAATATTTATGAAGCGTGACTCCGCCTCATTTTGGGAGTCTTACTGAATAGCATTCCACTAAATATTCATGAAGCGTGACTCCGCCTCATTTGGGGAGAAGATTTTGGAGGGAAGAAAATACCTGCGTGATTTTTATTGGTCATATATATTTACCTTATTTTAATTAACTAAGGTCATTTCAGTCAAAATTAGTGAAATGGTATCTGCTTATCTGATCTCTAGTCCTGTCTGTATTAGAGGGATTTGAGGCTCGATTTTGCCATTCAAGAATTTTAGAAAGTGATTTAGTCCATATTGTCTAATTATGTCTTTCCATGACAAATGGTGCTAAAAGAAAATGAACAATACCAAGAAAATGAAATTGTTATGAATAAATTATCAAACAAACAAATAAACAAAAATAAATAAAATACCAAACTAATTGGCTAAAAATAACACAACAACTGCGGTTAAATTGTTTTTTATCAAAAAGAATCTAAATAATCATACTTTAAACTATTCAAGGATGTGGTACAAATAGAAAATATCAACTTTGGTACATAAACACGTATGACTAAAAGTTTGCCCCCCCCTCTCCCTGCAGTCCCCTCCTCCCCCACCTCCCTCCACCCCCCCCCCCCCCTACACACACACACACACACACACAAAATGTTAATACCATATATACCATAATATGAACTGAGAGTCTGTATCTTGGTTACTACTGTTAGGAACGTTGTTGCATGCTTGCTATAAATGCAGTAAGGTAATATTTTATCGTGTGCTAAAACTTTACTGCTGCAAGTATAGTCTGTTTACTAATCATGTACTGCAGTTTGCTAATCAGTTTGCTAGTCTTGTACAGTAAAATCTCGATGACCAGAACACCGATGGCTCGTTTACCATGGCTAATTCGAACTCGTTTTTTTTTTTTGAGTCCCTACGAAATTCTTTCGATAGCTTTAGAAAACAAATATTTAGGAAAATTTTCTTATTTTATGATGAAATTTAATGTTGAGTGTTCTCATTAGAATCGCCTCCTCGAACACGCAACATACCATTATTGTGTAGAAGATCAAAAAGAATTCCCTAAATTATCACCATTTGCTTCCTGACTTGGCGTTATAATTAACCCTAAGTGGCTCGAACTACCAATATCTCGAACAAATTTCCATGGTCCCAAAGATGTTCGAGCCATTGAAGTTCGACTGTATGTGCTTATATGTCCCTGATACAAGTCATATATTGTTGTATGCTTATCATAAACTGCAGCAACATATTATTTTATCATATGCTAACACTTCCCTATTGCAAGCCAAACGTTGTTGTTTGCTAATTAGAAACTGCAGTAAGGTATTATCTTTTATCGCGTGTTATTTACATGCTGCAAATCATACGTTGTTGTAGGCTTATCATATACTGCCTGAAGCAAGGTGAATTTCTCTTATGTGCTAAAAATCCCTGCTGATAGTCATACGTTTTTTGGATGCTAATCTTAAAATGAAGCAAGGTAATCTGTTATCGTGCGCTAATTTTCCCTTCTGAGAGCGATATTTCGTTGTGAGCTATTCATATACTTCAGCAGGATAATCTTTTCTCGTGTGCCAATATTTCCCTGTTAATAGTCATACTCTGTTATATGCTAATTGTATACTGCGGCAGGGTAATCTTTTATCGTGTGCTCATGTTTCCCAAGCTGCAAGCTATACGTTGTTGTGTGCTATTATACATTATGTTCTGTTATCGTGTGCTGTTGCTTCCCTGCTGCAAGCCATACGTTGCTGTCTGCTAATCATAAACTGCAGCAAGCTAATCTTTTATTTTATGTTAATATTCCCTGCCGTAAGTCATGCATTGTTGTATGCTATTCATATACTGCAGCGATGTCATCATTTATCGCGGGCTTAATTTATAAATGTTACTCTCTTGATAGCCATAAGTTGTTGTGTGGTAATCATAAAATGCATAAACTGAATCTTTAATCAATTGCCAATATTTCCCTGCCTTAAGCCATACGTTGTTGTATGCTTATCATGTACTGTAGCAAGGTAATATTTCATCGTGTGCTAATATGTCACTGCTACAAGCCATTAGTTGCAGTATGCTGATCATGTAATCATCGTGAAAACATGCCCGAATTTTGACCCCCTTAAACCCCACTTTTATATAGTAAAACTGGGGTTTACAGGGGTATACATTATTTTTCTTATTTCTGCTCCCAAACATAGGTTGTGGGTACTCGTCAAAACCGCCTCTCCGAGGCGGTTCTAACGAGTACCCTCAATCTATGTTTTTAACAGAAATATGAAAAATATCAGAGTTTTTTATCTGAAAATTTTCAGTTTTTGGAGGTGAAATTTTCGATATATTTGAATAGGCTAATTTTCGTAATGTGAAGCAAAGTAATTTTATAGCGTGTGCTTGTATTTCCTTGCTGCAAGCCATACGTTGTTTTTGTGCTCATCATAAATTGCATCAAGGTATTTTTTATCAGGTGCTTAAAGTTCCCTACTGCAAGCCATATGTTGTGGTGTGCGTTTCATAAACTTCAGCAAGGTAATCTTTTTATCGTGCGATAATATTCTCCATCTGCAAGCCATACGCAGACGCCACCTTACCAAGTCCATACACCTTACCGTGCCGTATTATGAACCCAAAAACGAATCATATCGTCGCTTTAAAACTTTGGCTGAAACACTCAACCAAATAACTGACCTAGTAGTCGGGTTTCTCAGTTTCTATATCTTGCAGAAAACATAACCCTGGCAACGGAAAGATAAACGGCTAAATTTTTGTATGTTGAGTTTATATCTAAAGCTTGGATATTGGTTCATGCAAAACCGCTGTATAGCAATGCGAAAGTAATTGCTTGCATTTTGTAGAAACGCATGCATGCTACTGGTTTTGAGTTTTGCCAAGCATCTGTAAGTTCTTTTGAGCGTATAGTACACATGTATATACTAACAGGTATAATACACCCAATATACACCCAACGCGATAAATTAATCTGTACATTTGATGTCTGAATATAAATTAGCACTGATTGTTAAAAAGTCATGTCGCATTTTGTTAAATTGCGTGTATTTTATGAAATTTTGATGAACATTTTAGTTTGCGGAAATTACACCAGTTATTACGTTTGATCTTCATACATTCATACCCAGCATAGTTCGTCAACAGAAGTTTTGCAATTATAGACATGAAGAAATGCGCAGCATTCCCCTCAACATGCATGTTTAAGATGTACGTACGTAGGTACGATACAGTGTTCTATTCGAATATTCTTTATTGAAGAAAATATAAGCACGAACGTCCGAAATATGTCTGGTAAAATTTGAAATTTAAAATGTTTCATTCAAAATGGTGTCATAAAATTTGCAATCAATTTTTTTCTTATAGCGGCCATACTGGAAGAAAAATCGAACATTTTTTGTGTTAATCCATTTCTGTAAACTTTCTAACATGGCTATAGAAAACGGTAGAAGGTTTATTTGAAACACAGTTTGCATGCGGTATTTAAAGCTTGATTGCAGACAGGTAAAACGGGGTATTCTCCCTTAAATGAGGAAAACAAACTGGATGTCATTAATGACGTCATGTTTCTATATGTGCATGCGAAAATAAACTTTCTGTTTTCTGTTTAGCGCATTGTTTCTTTCTTTTTTAAGATTTTAATCTGAATACACAATGTTTTGTATGTTTAGAATTTGTTAAGTATCAACCGGGCCTCCGAAGAAACGTGCAAGTTTTCGTTAAATGCAATGTGTGAAAATCTGCTATACAGCTGTTTTATATACAGACATGTCCAGGCTTTCTTCCTATATCAAACTAAATCGTATATGATTCCGATGATAGGTTAGTAAAACATTTAGTTCTAGAGTCTGTACTATAGGGCAGAAACGACAAAAAATCCGTTGGTATCTGTTTTTATCCAATATGCAGGCGGTGCTGAGGTACAGATCTCCAAAGCTGTCGATTATATAGCACGAACGATGACAACAATGTTGTGGGTAGCTAATTTTTTCGTTTTCTTGCGTTGTTGCTCTCATATAGCTGCGTTGTTCGGAGAACCACAGGAAAAATATTCTGAGCCGCAACGTCAGAAAACGAACATGTGTGCCCTGCGAAGATTCAGACCAGCCTGCGAATTCCCGCGTCTGATCAAATTCTTCACCGGGCGCATTTTGGATAGTCAATGATACAAAGGTTCTTCCTGCGGACAACGAAAACTCTGATCAGTCTGTCCGGATGCGCAGGCAAATTTGAGTCTTCGTAAGGCACTTATGTCAATACGTCACGAAAATATACATTTATAATTTTGACCCCTTAAACCCTACTTTTATATAGTAAACCTGGGGTTTACAGGGGTATACTTTATTTGTTTTATTTCTGCTCAAAATAGATTGTGGGTACTCGTTAGAACCGTTTCAACGAGACGGTTCTAACAAGTACTCACAAACTAATTTTTTGAGCAGGAATATGAAAAATATCAGATTTTTTTTTTTATCTGAAAATTTTCCTATCTTTCTTTGTTGTAAAATTTTCAATATTTTTTCAATATGTGTGCTTTCGTAATAAGGTACATTTTCTGACGTTGGCGCTTATGCTGTATCTCGTGTTACGCATTATTTACTACCAGTATAATTATAGTATGTTACCGTTATGATATTTAACTTAGAAAATGACAGTTCAAGCAAAATGATAATTATTACTTTGCACAACAAACTTACCAAATGTGTGGTTTGAGTATGACGTATTCTACAATATCAAGCTTTAGACAATATCCATTAAATGTAAATATGATACGCTAAATCATCAACGTTTACAATTTCCATTCCGTTTCAATTTGTGTATGAAAGAATGCATTAAGTTAGCAAACCTCTGTGAAAGAGAGCAGAGATTATGAAAGCACGCAACCAATACCCTGGTCAGACCGCATGAATGAGCAGGCAGATATGAGCCTTTGTTAGTAGTATATATGCATCACAAAAACATGCCTATATAATTTTGACCCCTTAAACCCCACTTTTTTGTAGTAAAACTAGCGTTTACGGGGGTATACATCATTTTTTCTTGTTTCTGCTCAAAAATATAGATAATGGGTACTCGTTAGAACCGCCTATGTTTTGAGCAGAAATTAAAAAAAATATCAGATTTTTTTTTTTCTGAATTTTTTCATTTTTTTGTGGTAAAATGTTCAGTATATTGAAATAGGCGTGTTTTCGTAATGAAATACGTTTGTATATAAATATGTTTGTTTGTTGTTGTTTTTTATGCCATTGCCTTTGCTGTTCATGACCTTTAAAACTTATATTTTACTTTATAAATTGGCGTTAGTAAGCCTTTATAAAGTAAAATATAAGTTTTAAAGGTCATAAACAGCAAAGTCAATGGCATAAAAAACAACAACAAACAAACATATTTATATAAAAACGTTCCATTACGAAAACACGCCTATTTCAATATACTGAAAATTTTACCACAAAAAAAATGAATATTTTCAGAACTTCATTTCATATTTTCTTCTCTTGAATAGTAACCGTATGAATGATAAGTGTATTCAGACTAAGCTTTTTCATCTGGTATTACAAATGTATGTGCCGTAATAGGCTTAATTATTTGGACAGATGTGCCTTTGCAAACAGTGTAGACTCAGAACAGACACCGCAGAACACGGCGTCTGATCAGGGTCTACACTGTTTGCCATTCATACAGCAATATTTTAGACGCATCAACAGGTAGTAGAATGAATTCTTTCAAATTTTAGGACAAATATGGTAAGTAGATAAAGTTTTCAAATACTTAGAGTAAGTAGTATCAGTGTTTTTAGAGAAACCAGATGTTCCCCCACGTGCAATTTCAGTTCTTCTACTACTGTGACCTTGAAAAGTAGGTCAAGGTCACCAAAATATAATCACGTCTTTGTTATGTCCCAAGTATATATTCATGAAAAGGGGGGTGGGGGGTGGGGGTTCCAATTCTGCACACGCACTGGATTTCCTTCAACTTTTGCATGTTATTTGTACAAGACCCAACAACTATAGAAATAACCATGATTTCCAGATCACAGAATTTGGGGTCTCAGGAGGGCTCCCTGAAATATGTTTTAAGGTTCCTCAACCCTATTAACTTAGAAAATTTGCCCACACAGATTTTCAACTTCATCTAATCAGAGACTAAATGGAACATTATTTAGACCTCAAATTTGGATATCAAATACCAATGATGTTGGTCTATCCATAAAGAGCCCGAACAAAATAACAGAACATCGCATTAAGATGTACACATGTATGCGTCGAAAAGCATGTCAATGCACTTGTTCAAACTCTTTTTAGTTGAGAACGTTTTAAAGCATACCCTAACTGTACTAGAAATAACCACAGCTTCGTTACATAATAAATTATTGTATATGTCACCGGATATAGGTATATATGTACTGCCTTGCGGTACAAGCCGGCTTTTATTGTGACGCGGTAGAGTGCAGGACTTCCAGTTCAGAAGTCCGGGTTCGCGTTAGTGCAGATTATATTTCATTTCCTTTGGGATCATTGGGCCCATTGCGGTATATTTGAAAATGGAGTTCTGCTCATGTACACGCTAGAGGGTGTGAGCAGTTTTGCAAACTTTATTACTGCTTATGAAGAGTCTCAATAAAACCGAGATTCCCATTTTCTAAATTGCAGTGTGTTCTTTGTTTCCAAAGGCAATCTTTTTTATGTTTATTATACTACACTGCAGCTGTTGTTATGCCCTGTGGCGGTGGTAGAACGTCTCCCCGTACTATACCATAGAAAATCAGAACTGTACACATTATTTCTAGACGGTACCACATTATTTATGAAGTCAACATTCCATCTGGCCCTAGATATTTTAGGGCAACCAAATAGAGACTTACCTTGTCAAATTCAATACAATGACATGTGTACCCAAAAAAAAAAAAGAAAAAAAAAAAAAAAAAGTCCACCCAGTTTGACCAGGGTCTTCGCTGTGGGCTCAGGAGATTAACAAACCCGCTAGTTTTCTTTTTGCGGACAGCAAAGACTCTGATCAGACTGGGATTGCACATCTAAGTCGTTCGCTGGGAACATTGATCATTATCTTATTGTTGCAATGCTGTGCTCATTTAAGAAGTAAAAATATTTAAAAAGATTTAAATATATCATTACTGAAACAGCATGAATCCGGTTGATTCTGTTAAATTGTGTCATGTCACTTCCTGTTCAATATTGATCTTGATCATCCAGCAGCTTTACATACTTGGTGAAAACACAGGAAATTCCCTATACATGTACATGTATTATCCCACGTATTTTGGTAAAATTTTGTATCGTTTTATCTTAAAAACTACTGCAGATTTTTCAATAAAGTTGTCAGCATTTATTTGAAATATGATCTTCTCTGGATGAATGAAATATTTAGACACGGTCACACATTTGAAAGGAGATACCATTGATGGAAATGTCAAAATTTTACTGATCACTTTTTAATTAGCGCCTGGCAGTGTTTTCACCTAGTAGAAAAGTGCAGCTCTTCGCCTGGCAACAACATTTGGCCAAGTTGAACACTTTTTTTTCTTCAGAGAAAACCATATTCCTTCAGTTCATAATTTTAATTGCCAGCCGAAAGATGACCTGACAATCTGCAAAATTTTTATTGTTACACCGTGATTGTATGTAGATGCGTGGTCCCCCGTCCTGCATTTACTGAATTCAGAAGAGCCTGTTAAGGGTGACCAATATGATTGTTTGGAACGTTTTTTTGTTGTTGTTGTTTTTTTTTGTTTTTTTGTTGTTGTTGTTGTTTTCTGTATTCGAGCAGCAAAGACCTTAACGCGGCTATGTGGGTGCGCATGCGTGCCCAAGCCTTTGCTGGTCGCATATGATATAAGAACCATCATTCACGAGCTGGTTCCTCTAGCTGCAACCCGTCTTTATATTATGTTCCTTGAGAAAGGGGATAAACGAAAACATTTTGGTTTACTCGTCAACAGCTCAACTGTCCATAAAGGCAGACGGAGAAAGCTATCATCAACAGTTGAGCCAAAACATGACAAAATCAACAAACTTACTGTGCCTAGCGAAGCCGATTCAAATCAGCCTGGGCATCCTCCCAGTCTGACCGGTCTTTGCTGTCCGCGTGGAGAAACCGTGGACCCCTTAGTAAGATACCCATTGAGCGCAAGTAGTGAAAACTCTGATATAACTTTACTGATTCCAAAGTTGATCTGAATTTTCGCTGTTGCACTATTGTTTTGTTGGTTTTGTCATACGCCTCATTTCATCATTGTACCTTAATCTACCCACTGAGCGCATGTAGCGAAGGCCATGATCAGAATGATCGGATGCTCGTGATAACGCTACTGCATATGTCTATCATTTTCTTGGTTTTGTCATGCTGTAGTTCGTTTCATATAAAAAACAAAGGTTCTAAGCACTGAGTACCGTGGCACAAGAGCGAAGTCACACGATCTCCTCACTAATGACCGGTGCATACTTGATAAACATAATAAACGCTATGTGCATGACTTTGCTTTAGTGATAATCAACCTGGTCAAAGGGTTCAATTCAAAAGGTTTCTTGAGTGAGTTGCTATTTTGTTTAAGGTAAACATATCATTTGATTTTCTGAAATTAAGATATTTCAGGCGATAGCTAGAAAAACATCTACTGAAACCTTTTTGGGTTTGTAAAAGTAATATCTAGGTACTACTACCCTCTGAACTGGAAAATGCTGCTCTCGTTACCTTGTACTACGACTACAATTGGGAGAGAGGTCGTAAATGTTAATTTTTTGTCGTTTTTTCTTTTAAATTGACATTTATTCAGTGCCGCTTTGTATCCTTGCAATTATGTTGTTAGGGTATAGTTATATCTAGGTACTACCACGAATAATCGATCACAAATCGCCTCTGATTTCTTTCCAATATGATGGTCAATACTGATCACAAAATGCCAGATCGTATAATAGAACCTAAAACATTCCAGAACAACCAATTCCTAACAAACAAAAAAAAAAGATTAAATGACCATCGATTATTAAAAGCGCTTAGGCTTATATAGACCAAAAGTACTCAGTTCCTACTCAGAGTTAAATTACATGTGTATGCCTCATCCAATAAATTCCTTATCATTTCTTGATCAAGAATAAGAAGCATTAATCTTCACTTTAGGTGTAAGACAGGGTGACTCATTATGTTCCTCATCAATGGTCTCTTTTTGTGATAACAGAATGGATGTCTTTAAAGGAAGAAATGCAAGTGCCTTTTGTCTTAAAATATCTATAAATCAAGATGAGCCATCAGCTATTTTTTTTATAACCAGGAGGTACCAACTTGTTTACCTAAATAAATGATAGTTTGTCTAAACTTGAATATTTCTGTCTACACATTTGCACCTGTTTATGTAACTTCTTCATTTAGCATGTTTGTCATCAAAGGTTTGAACTGGCAGTCCATTCGATATTGAAGTTGGTCGCTTTGTGAGTTTATTGTGTTTATAGCGCAGTCTCTCAGAACATCAACCAACTTTGTTTTTCATATTCAATTTCCCAGTGAAAGAAAACATTCCGTCTTGTTTAAATGTCTTTTGCAGTCATGACACTCCTGGAATTTAACAGTTAGCTTGCTTTAAAAAGGACTTGTTTGTAAACATATTTCACTGTTGAATTTGTGTATATTGTTTCTGTCATTTACAGGGTACTATTTGCTATATTGATACTATTTTCGAAGTTCCGGACAGACCCTTCTGTCAATACTAAATTTGTGATTTCTAGCATTTGTATAGCATCAACAGCAGAGCTTTTTATCATTTTAGTCAAATATCCCATTACGTAGTTATCAATTATTTCGTCAAAGTGAAGAAAAGCATTTCATAATTTTGTTTAGCAACAAACTGAATTGGAGCTGATTACCCTTTATATACTCGGGCACCTGGCATCAGACCGCAATGGATCTGCAGTAAACCTCAAGGACGTTCAAGTCATCTACACTGTCTCAGATTTCATGCGTGGTCAGAATCGTAAGTAAATTCTCCAAAGGCTTAAACACCAATCCCCTCCTCCACCCCTCCCAAAGATCCCAAAGATTGGCAAGAATCCAACCACTGATTCAAAATGTATTGTATTTAAAAGAAAGTGTCACAGAATTTTCAGTTGCTCTCTTGCCGTGACCTTGAAAATTAGGTCAGGGCACAAAAATCTTATCAGTTCGTTCGTATGTTCATGCAAATTTGGGAAGAATCCAACCACTGGTTCATAAGATATTGTCCAACGGGATCAATACCAAAATCAATATGTCCTCCTCTTCGGGAGGAGGACATAAAAACGGTAGATTATCCTACTATATTTGCTGGCTTTTTGTTAAGCTAATAATAGGTTCAATGGGTAGGGTAAATAGGTACTCTTAAACGATTTTGCCGCCATTTTGCAAAAGGAGACACGTTTTTTCTAGTATTTGAAACCTATCAAAGAACGGAGGTTAAAGGGTGATTCTTAAAGGATTGAATTTACTCCCACAAGGAACAATTTCTATCACTTAAGAGTCCGAGAAGCCCGACCACCGAAAAGAGAGGAAAATATTCCCAAATCAGAGTTACCCTTCTTAGTGTATTTGTTGCCCGTAAACTTTGATCAAAATATCGTTAGCTTAACGAGCTCGTTAATGGCACACACGCTAACTGTTGGAGCTAAGGTATTTTCAAATACAATGATAATTGTGCTGCAAAAATTCGATCAAAAGCTACTTACTTGTTTTAGCAACACATATCAAAGTATTTGCCATATTTTAAGATAGAAATTTTAACATCACGTTAGCTAACAACTTCGTTAAGTTTTAAACGTCTGGGTCTTGTTCTTAATATCTTTATTTATTCTGATTTCAAGATATATTTTTATGCGATATATGAATTATTTTTTATCTTTCGAATCTTGGCCGCGAACCTCTCGACGTTTTCAGGCAATAGTAGAGAAAACAAGTCCTCAGAAAAAAAAGTAATAATAACTCAGTGCTTTTACCAGGGTTGGGACCCCCACCATGCAAGCTATGACCAATGAAGCTACAATGCCTAGCACTGCAACTTATTGCAGGTCGCCATGTTGTGCTAAACACACATCAAATACGTGAATTATACCGAGCCTAGCTTAAGCGGAAGTAACTTCAAAAATTGTTGACACAGTACATCTGATAACGAACAGAATAGTATACAACTATTTCATACTTTCTAGGCGATAGTCATATCTATCAGCCCCTGGAAGCTGTGGACCACCGGATGAACTATCGCCCAAGGCCGAAGACCGAGGGAGATAGTTCATCAGGTGGTCCACAGTACCGAGGGGCTAACACTTTTGATTACCACCCAGACAGGCATGATATAGATGTTTAATTACCCACCTCATATTTTAAAAGGAGCCGTCCCAGCAGACACATGACGTTAATACAACGTCGCCTCAACGTCGATGCAACGTCATGACGTTGCATCGACGTTGCGGCGACGTTGTATAAACGTCATGTGCCCGCTGGGGTACTGCTGAAGAGGTTTGTCTGCTAAACAGAATATTATTCTTGTATTTAGATGACGTGTTTGATATGGACAGCAGTGGTTGTCGTGCCTTAGAATGCCATTATGGAATTGTGCAACCTTGGGAAATGACATGCTCTATATCGCCGGAAGACTGTGAAGGAGGCACGCTAGTTAATGTAACCGGCGAATGCTGCCCTATCTGTGAAATGACGGTGGGCGGTAATGTAACAATAACAACCATAACGACGACAACCTCTGAAACGACAACTGGAGGTAGCACACCGAAACCCGGATGTGAAGTTGGAAATACAATCTACGCAGTTGGTAAGCTGATCCGAAAAAAATGACCCACTTATGCCTAGAGTTTTTATAAATGAACATTTGCAAACATTTGAATGTAGTGTTTGATCAAGACCTGCACTTCTTAACTTAAAACTACGCAGAATTATAAAGTATTGTAAAGCATTTCTTTTAAAGAGAATTGATATATAATCAGAAGACAGCTTTGTCAAAAATTGTCTTTTGCTTCCTTTGGGAGCAAACTCGTTCCTTTCAGAATAAACTTCTTTACAGAAGTATGTTGGTGTGTAGAAAAGCATACATGGATTCAAAAATATTGTTTCTCTTGTATAAAATAGCAGAAAATCCATCAGATTTATCATGTACTATAAATCATTACGAGGACATGCCTATTCAAATATACTAAAGATTTTACCACCAAAAGATGAAAATTTTCAGATAAAAAATCTGATATTTTTACATGTCTGCTCAAAACATAGATTGTGGGTACTCTTTAGAACCTCCTCGATACGGCGGTTCTTACGAGTACCCTCAATCTATGTTTTCTACAGACATAAGAAAAATAACGTCTACCCCTGTAATCTTCAGTTTTACTATATAGAAGCGGGGTTTAAGGGGGGCCAAAGTTATATAGGCATGTTTTCGTGATGTACTAAACAGATCAGTCTAACTTCCTCAATGACTGAATCTGTTAGACATGAATGGGTTAATAATTTCAAAAGTAAATAAGTGAACACAGGGCGTTTACGTTTCTTAGTAATATGAATTGTAAACGTGCTTTGACAGACTTCTTTAACATTTGAAAAAAAAAGCTATTTTCCGGCCGTATATATACTTAAATGTTAAACAATGCTATCTGCCTACCTAGGAATGTGTCTTTAATGTGAGAATAACAAATTTAAAAAAAAAATAGTCTTTTCACTGATAAAAGACTGGACCAAAACATAACCTAGAACACTGTCAGTAAATGATAGACAGTGGTTAAGGCCCAATAAGGGAATTTATTACTGGCTTATTTACCTGATCCATAGATAATACCCCTTCCAAAATAATATTCCCCCTCAGACGGTCTCTTTACCACCACCTGCAAGGAATAAATATGTGATAGACAGGTAGAGGACCAATCGGGGAATTTATAACTGGATTATTGATCTGATCCTTAGGTAATATCCGATCCAAAATATTTATTACCCTTCAGAAGGTCTCTTAACCACCATCCCATAATCACCTCTATGACATACTTTTGATCTCTCTTGCATAGCACCTAGGTAGGGGTAATAAAATCATAGTGAGCAGTACTACTTTTACAGTTTTTAGCTTCAATGCAGTCTGATCAAGATTTTCACTGTTCGCTAACAGACGCACAGGATTTGTACAATCTGACTAGAGAAAAACGAAAGCAATAATCTTGGTTTTCGTATAAATTGCCCCGTCTCCACCGACGTAATTTTTAATTAATTCATTTTGTTTGATCTTAAAGGGGCTTTATATAATTGGTAGCTACTAATCGGGTTCCTTAATCCTGTACCTTGCAAAACAAAAACAAAAACAAAAAAAAAACAAAAAAAAAAAAAAAAAAACGTAACCTTTGCATCTGAAAGATATACGGCTGAATTGTTTGATATATAAAGCTTGGATATTGGTTCATACAAAACTGCTGTATAGCAATGCAAAACTAATTGCATTTAGGAGAAACGCATGCATTTTGTATGATTCTGGTTTAGAGTTTTGTCAAGCAACTATAAGTTCTGTTACGCGTGTATATATTAACAGGTAAAATATACCCAATATACACCCAAATGCGATAAATTAATCTGTACAGCTGATGCCTGAATATAAATTAGCACTGATTGTTTAAAATTCTTGCCGCGTTTTGTAAAACGGCGATTATTTTATGGAATTTTGATAAACACTTTAGTTTGCGCAAATCACGTCAGTTATTATGTTTGGTCTTCATACATTCTTATCCAGTATAATTCATCAACAAAGGAAATTATGGACATGAAGAAATGCGCGGCGATTCACCTCAACAAAAATGCTTAAGACTTACGTAAGTACAATATGGTGTTCTATACGAATATTTTTTATTAAAAAAAAAAAAAGAAAAAACATAAGCTAGAACGCCCGAATGATGTCTGCTAAAATTTAAAATGGGGTGTCATTCAAAACGGTGTTATAAATTTTGCAATAAACGTTTTCTTTCAGGATTATTGTAGCGGCCATATTAGACGAAAAGTCGAACATTTTTTGGTGTTACTCCATTGCTGTTTATCTTTTAATAAACGGTAGAAGGTTTATTTGAAACGCAGTTTGCATGCGAAATTTAAAAAAAAAAATGATGTCAGACAGGAAAACGGGGTACACTCCCTTAAATGCGGAAAACAATCGGGACGTCAATTATGACGTCATGTTTGCATATGTGCGTACAAAATTAAACTTTCTGCTTTCTGTTTTGAGCATTTATTTCGTACTTTTTTTTTATGATTTTAACCTGAATACACAAGGTTTTGTATACTTAGAATTTGTTAAGTATCAAGTGCCTCCAAAGAAACGTGCAAGTTTTTGCAGTAATGCAATGTATCCAGATCTTCTATACAGTTGTCTTATATACAGACATGCCCAGGCTTTCTTCCAATATCAAAATAAACCGTATATCTTTCCGATGCTAGGGTTAGCAAAAAAATGAGCACTAGAGTCCGTACTATACAGGGGAAACAACGTTTGTGACTTTCTGTTTCCTTTCCTCTAAACAAAGCCCTTTTCTAAAAAAAAAAAAAAAAAAAAAAAAGATAGAAAGAAAAAAGAGATTACTCTAAATGGAAATAACTTGGTGCGTATTAGATTTTACGTCTTTTCAAAACGGGTGATAACAATTTTGAGATGGCTGAAAGTGCATTCCTTTAACACCCCATTAAATGGAGATAGACAAATGAAAGCATAAGTCAGCGAACAGCGCAATACCAGACCAGGCTGCGAATCAGTGTACTCTGACAAGGAACATCATTGTTCATTTGCCAAGGTAACGCTTCGATACAGTGATATATAGTTTCTATGCGCAAAATACCTGATCAGACTGCAGAATCCGCAAATTGAGCTAGGCCTTGCATTTCCATATTAATCATTAAAGCTCTTTTGTGTACAGTATATATAGTACATGGGTCCCAGTCAGGCACAATTTCCTCGCGATATTTTTCAACAACCAGGAACAGGCAAAAAGCTATATAACGTGCTGATTAATATTATGACTGTAGAGAAAGCAAACACGTCACCTTATATTATGTACGTTAACACGCCGATTCACATTCATATGGTGTTCCTCTGGTATACTCTTTTTCCCTTCAAAGTCAAATACCAATCAGATGTACAATAAATTGGTAGGTCTTTAACAAAATACGAGCGTATAGGAACTTATTTCTGTTTTTACTGTGTATAAAAGTGTATCTCACATATGCGACAGAACAAATATATGAGTTAAATACATAGAGCCAGTAAAAGTTGCAGTTGACGACATCCTAAACTATTTGTTTGTTTGTTTGTTTGTTTGTTGTTGTGGTTGTTGTTATGTTTTTTTATTCTTTTTTATTTTTTTTATTTTTATTTTTTTTATTTTTTATTTATTTATTTATTTTTTTTTTTTTTTTTGAGAAAATAAGACTTACTTTCTCGCCAAATAGATTGTCGCCTCTTACTTTTGTTGTGGCTGGTGTTTTAAGGATGACCTCTAGCTATAGGAAGCTTGTTTTCTCGCAGTTGCATTTGTCACTGTAAAATACAATCAAAGCATGTATGGTTGCTTATCTAACTTTTAGGAAGCAGGACGAACACGGATTATTGCTACAAGTGTTATTGTACTGTGCAAGGAGAAAAATGCTTTCGGACAATCTGTGGCGACGTCACAGACTGTGATTTCACGTACAGGCCAAAAGGAGAATGCTGTTTTATTTGCGGTATGGTATTACATTTTTATTAACGCCCTCTATGCTTGGTAATATTTTAAGCAGATGACATTTTGAAATATTTTCGGAGAAAATAGGCTTTGACAGTTCATGCAAATTGTCTCCGAAGGAGACAATTTGCATGAACTTTCAAAGCCTATTATTATTTTTATTTTCGAAAAAATAAGAACATGTCATCAGCTTGTCGTCTGCTGAATATGATTGACTGGGGTGGGTGTGAGAGCTGTGGGCAGGTATGGGTTTGTAAAGTATCAGTTATCATGCCGATATCAGGGGTGGAACATATGCCGAGAAGGGTTTCACAAATACAGGGCATGACGTTTATCGCTGCCACTGTGGCGCGCTCACGACTGCAGTATTGCGGGGACAGAGCATTGAGCATATCAAACGCATCTGGCATAGAGAGTGCGGCGAACGTAACCTATACTCTGTCAAGATCATTTTGTTTCAGATTGAAAGAAATTAAAATGACACTATACGAGGCACATCATACGATTTATCATTGTATCTTTGTATCTTGTACCTTTAATTCTGGTAGCTGGATATCGATATCCTCTTTATAGTAATAATAATACGTGCCAATTTTCTGTTACAATGCAGCGCTTGACGGTGAGTAGGTTTATCGTATACATTCCTCATACTTATCAATGTCTGTGGTCGGACCCATCGAGGCCCTGTTTGTGATTTCTATGTGACGTGGCTTCAGACCTCTATTGAGACATTTGCTTTTTTTTTCACATCGTTTACGGTTATACGGTATCTCGTGTGTCTTCTCTGTGATGGTTTACTGATGAGGTTGAGGGCCCTGTATGTGAAACGAATAAATATTTGTTATTTGAAACTGCATCAGAACGGAGGGTGGAATTTCACGAGAGTAAAAATTGATGTAAGCCCCCACGTGGTTTATCATGCTGTTCGTTCCAAGGTGGATATTTTAATGCTGATCGTCGTTGTTGCAATTCTAGCATATGCAGCTGCCCATTTTCATTTTTATTTGCTTGTTGTGATGCTACTATCGTGATTACCGCCAATGGCTGATCATTTTGCTTCTATTTTCTTTCTCTTTGTGTTTTTTTAATGTTTTGATTTCGCGCGAGTAACACTGATTTAAGCTCCCAGTGTTTTTACTAGTGATCGATCCAAGGCAGTTAATCTTTTGCATTTTATCTTTGTTCTTGCATCGAAGGTTTCATAAATAACCCTTGTATAGTCATTGTTTGTTCCTCATCTCTCAATTTCGGCTGTGCATCGTTATTGTGGCATTTCTGGATATTTATATTTGTATAATGATACAGTGACATTATTGCCTTCCAAGGCAGCTCCGTGCTTTGTCACATGATAAACTGCTCGTAGATGAATGTTTCCAGACTTATAGTGTTTGCTTAGTATCTTTACGAACATATGATTGAACTTATCCGCAAAAGACACAGCCATCCCGATCCACCAAAAGAAGAAGCGATAAGGAACAAATAATGACCGTACACAACAACATGTTTGCAATAATGAACAGAAACAGAGAAGAGTTGTAACAGAGAAACAATATCAAAAGAATCAGTAGTGCGTAAACTTCTTAAACTCTTTCACTGCCACAGGAGATAATAATAGGCTTCTGCAAACAGCATAGATCCAGATGAGACGGCTCATCTGGATCTACGCTGTTTGACATTGAGTCATTCAACTTTACATATACACGTCTTTCCAAGCGATAGTTAAAAAAAATTAAAATAAATAAGAAAGAAAAATAAGCAAACGACAAATGTCGTCTGAAATGTGGTACCGAAAGAGTTAACTCGATCGAAACTTCGCACTTAACTCTTTCGATGTGCCAAATTTCAGACGATATTTGTCGTCTGCTTTTTTATTTTTTATTTTTTTTATTTTTTTATTGTTTTATTTTTTTTTTATTTTTTTGTAAAAAAACTGTTGTTTGGAATGAAGTTTATATGTAAAGCTGGAAGACTGAATGTCAAACAGCGTAGATCATTATGAGACGTCTCATCCGGGTCTATGCTGTTTGCAAAAGCGTATTATTATCGCCTGTGTTAGTGAAAGAATTAATCCTGATGTAGCTCAAAGTTAGAAATATGTGTTCGGTCCGCATATGGTCATTTGCCTCGTCAGTGAAACATCACTATAAAACACAAATAATCGCAAAACTGTAATGAAACAAAGTAGAGAGATCAATGGAAATCTGACGCCGTTAGAGACAAACATAAAACGGCGCTCTTCATCGTCTTCGAACAACCTTTGTAACTAATTATAGGACGGTTTCCAGACCGGTGCCATAGCCGAGCAATAAAAGTGTTTGATTACGGTGCTGAAGGCTAGGCTGCATGCTCAAGCCTGACTGAGATCATTGACTGGAAAACTTTCTTTGATCAGCCAGCAGTGAATGGGTTTCATTCGGAGGAATGACAAAGGTAGTGAAGTGTGAGGATTGGCAACTGCCTTTTAATTAATGCAAAATGATGTCACTTACTGTGACAGTTTCCGTGTTCCGCGAGAACCGTCATTAGACTGTGACCTTGATCTTGTAACTTTGACCGCTAGACTAGTAGTAAACAAAGGCCTGTAGATGTTACTCAGGTTGTATACCCAGGTTCTGAGACTTTGGCGACTGTCTGATCCTGATAGCTTCGTTGAATTGTCTGTCGAACCCTGATTATTCTCCCTGTCAACTATTTTGTCCCTCCCAGTCGATTAAATGGACAGCTTTTGTGATATGATCTGTCACAAGTCAAAGAACGTATCAAGACCAGACAGACTTTACACACCAGGGACCAGGGAGCATGGAACCATAGCAAAATCTACAGGCATTTATTTACTGCAAGGCTATGGTATCACTGACCGTTTCCCATTTCAATGTTTGTCTTGAATCTTAATTACTCTGTGGCTAATACAGCAGACGACAAATTAATGTTTTCTTCTTTTGTTTTCCAGAAATCAGGCTTTGATATTTCATACAAATTGTCTTTTAGGAGACAAGTTGTATGAACTATCGAAGCCTGTTTTCTTGGAAAATAAGAAATATGTTTCAGAATGTCGTCTGCTAGCATGCTGGGCGTTAATAATGTTTTCTGTTCTATTGTAGGAAATGCCGATACTATATGCCAGTCCATGGGATTAGTTTTGCTGTCTCTTGTCGTACAGTTGATTTGTTTAAAATAGACCGCTAAATATCAGTATTACTGTACTTACCATAAGTACTCGGATACCTTTATTCCTTATCATACTTGTTCTAAAATTTTAGCAGCCTGTCTCTGTGTCTAAACTTGTAGGATAAGTGACATGCAGTACAGACCTAGACCAGACACTACGTTTTGAAAGTTTTGATCTGGATCTACAGTGTTTGCTCAAGTCTGTCTGTCCGAATACGTATGTACCGTAAATATTCGGGCACCATAACTGCTTACCATACTTGTCCCAAACTTTATATGGGTTGATTTTTATTATTTATCCCCGTGTCTAAAATTGCTGGATAAGTATATACAGTGAAACCTGTGTAAGAAAGCCACTTTTTAGATTGACGTAAGTGGTTAATGTGGAAAGGTGACTGTTATAAAGGTACATGTCAAGTAATTTTGCTAGCAAAATTACATGACATGTACCTTTATAAGACAGACGCTTTTTTCACATCAAACACTATTTACAGTCTCAAAGGTGGCTCTCTTACACAGGTTTCACTGTACATGTACTGATAAGACGTTGCCTTCTGTGGTGTTTGATCTAAGTTTGCACAGTTTGTGCGGGTCTTTCTGCCCGAATACTTAGGGCAAATATGGTACCCACAATGAATCTACCACTGTACAGACTTTCCTTTTAACACTACGGCAGTTGTGACATTGTGATAATAGAAGTATTGCTTCATATCAGAACCACACGAAGAAATGGAAGAAATTCGGGCATTTTCCGTTAGCGAAAGCAAAGATCAGCTTGTGCAGTTGCGCAGCGTCAACAGTGCGTTTGTTGTCCATTGATATATTCAATGGCTTCCATATGACTTCCCGAGTGAAAAAAAAGGTAAGAGTAAAGTACAGGGAGTGCCACAATCACAAACCGCAGCCCTTCCCAGACGTCGAAAGGAGAGTAGGAATTCATCGTATGCAAATTTCATAAGGGCACAAAATTGACTTCCAATCAAATTTATAAATATAACGTTATCCAGTATTATGAATTATAAATTATACCCATAAATAGTGTGAATGTGGTGTGATTTTAAGAGGAATAGATACACTTTTAGTGGCGGGGAGTTGGGGGGAGGGGGCGGCAACTCCTACAAATTTCTTTATTTCTCTTTTGAAAACGGGTCTGATCGAAAAGCAAAGATGATTTGCGTCTTTGATCTGCAATCACTTCTCTCATGGAATTACCTTAAAACGAAATTATTACCACCCGTTTTACTTGTTATAGTAGTCCTGTTAGGAAGGGTGACAAATAATTTCTGGTCAGAGTAATTCCTCTTTGCGATATATATGCATATGCTGGTGAACGAAATACAGTCCACATGTTGCGCACTCGAATGTTTAGATTATTAATATTGCGCAGGCATTATCACAGGGGTATATATTATTTTACTTATTTCTGCTCAAAAACATAGATTGTGGGTATTCTGCGAGGCGCTTCTAACGAGTACCCACAATCTATGTTTTGAGCAGAAATATGAAAAATATTTGAAATTTTTGTCTGAAAATTTTCAATTTTCAATTTTTCGGTGATTAACTTTTCAGTATATTTGAATAGGCATGTTTTCGTAATTAACTTAAATTAACTTTTCAAAACTACGAGGAAACACTGGTGAGAGCTAAACTATAAATTGCAAGACACGAAAAAGCATTTTTAAATCTAGAATTGCAAAACATTCTCTAACCAATATGCTTAGTTGACTGTTTTTTTGTTTTTTTTTTTTGTTTTTGTTTTTTTGTTTTTTTTTGTTGTTTTTTTTAATACATATTAATATCAGCATAGGATAAAGCAAATTAGTTTTAGAAAATTATTCCTGAAAAAGCGGGCTTTTCAGAATACAACATGAGTACTGTGTGACAGATTGCATACCTACATTTTAATCCAATCATGGCCCAGCGGGCACATGATGTTTACACAACGTCGTCTCAACGTCGATGCAACATCGACGTTACATTGCCTTTAAGGCGATGTTGTATAAATGTCATAAGCCAACTGGTGGTTATTGATATTTATTACATTTCTAACAATGAATTACCCATTTTTCTCTGTGAAAGAAAACCCAGTAATTGCTCACCAGTGAATTATTTTACTTCATCAAATGGATTGTTTTCACGTGCAAATTAGTGATGCAATTCTTTGGGCCGTAATTAATTCATTTATTGAAGGATTATGCGATCTTTCGCTTCCAACGCTTTATACTCGTTCAATACAAAGAAAACTGTCTGGAAATATGATTATAATTTGAGTTCTTTATTTATTATCTCAATTAAAACTGAAATCCGATGGCACTTTTTTATTTGTTCAGCAGTTCAAATCCTGGCATCTCTCATTAGCATATGAAATTCCCACGCGTCACAAACGTTCAACATCCAACTAGAATGCATTGTGTGTTGTGTGGGGATGGAGGTAAGAAATGTAATAAACAGTTTATTCGCTTGTTTTTGATCGATTACGGAGAAATAATTCACGCGTGTTCTTAGGCTTTCATGTAAAAAACTCGTTCGCTACCGATTTTTACACGGAAGCCTTAGAACACTGGTGAATCATTATTCATTAATCGGTCAAAGCAAACAAGTAAACTCTATATATCCCAGGTTTCTTCTATCGGTCTCAAAACCTGTTCGCCCTGAAATCATATTGCTTTGTGTTTAAAACGAAAGCATAAAGAAATTAATCGGTATCGATATAGTATATGCCCACGAAAAAGTTGTAAAATTCATTACGAAAACAAGCCTATTCAAATATATTGAAAATTTTACCACCAAAAGATGAAAATTTTCAGATAAAAAATTCTGATAATTTTCACATTTCTGCTCAAAACATAGATCATGGGTACTTGTTAGAACCGCCTCGTCGAGGCGGTTCTAACGAGTACCCACAATCTATGTTTTGAGCAGAAATAAGAAAAATAATGTATACCCCTGTAAATCCCAGTTTTACTATATAAAAGTGGGGTTTAAGGGGGTCAAAATGACATAGGCATGTTTTAGTGATGTATCCGTTAACTGATGCGTTGAAAACAAAACAAAACAAACCGAAAAAAAAACAACATAAAAATAGAAATTTTAATTAAAATAGCAGGAGATTTGTATGATTTGATCAGCAAGGTCAGAAAACATTTCTTTGGACATGTGCGCCCAGCGAAGATTCAGATCAGCCTGCGCAAATGCGCAGGCTGATCTGAAACTTCACTGGGCACATTTTGGAAACGACATTTTCTCATGCAAACAATAAAGACCCTGATGATTGCGCGGATGCCTAGCTGATTTTAGTCTTTGTTGGGCGCACATATCCGAAGGTACTTTTTGTGAAGTTGCGGCTCATTTCGCCTAAGTATTTAGAGACTGATAGAATCATATTGTGAACGAAAATGGAAGAAATCAGTGATAACTAATTACAAGAAGGATACATGTAATTGAAATGGATGGAAAATATAATCTATAAAAATTGCCATGCTGAATAAATTTAAATGTCATATCCACTTCTAATTTTCAGCCAATCAGGGTACTCGGCCCAGGTTGTTGATACTAATTCACATACTTATTAACATCAGTGCAGATCTAGATCAGTTCAGAAGCCAACTGATTTAGATCTATACGGTTTGCAATGGTAGGGCATATCCGGGTTCAGCAGGATTAGGGTTAGAAAAAAATGGCTTTCACGTAGCCAAAGGTACATAACATGCTTAACTGCTAAAAAAAAAAAAAAAAAAAAAAAAAAAAAAATGCATTCTGACTCATTTGCAATTCCAGGTTAATTGGCTGCTATAGAAATATCTGAGAAGTGAGAAATGGTCACTGTGTGATATGAGAACATGTTGAGCCAAACCTGCCTACGCATCTCTACAGCCTGATTAGGGTCTTCTGTGCTTTTTTAATAGTCTACAATATCAAATGGTGCTATAAGCCGATAAGCATCACGAAAACATGCCTATATAGTTTTGACCCCTTTAAACCCCACTTTTATATAGCAAAACTGGGGTTTACAGGGGTATACATTATTTTTTCTTATTTCCGCTCAAAAACATAGATTGTGGGTACTCGTTAGAACCGCCTCGCCTCTAACAAGAACCCACAATCTATGTTTTGAGCAGAAGTATGAAAAATATCAGAATTTTTATCTGAAAACTTTCAGTTTTTTGGTGGTAAAAGTTTCAATATATTTGAATAGGCATGTTTTCGTAATGAAAGCCCTGACTAGACTGCGTATGTGCACAGGCTGATCTGACAAGCAAAAATGTCTCATTCCTGACACAGCTTATTAAACGCTAGGCATGACGGGTAAATCTCCAAAATGTTCCTTATTCTTCCATGAACACAGGTTTTTTACATCTTATGCAAAATACCTCTTAAGGAGACAATTCACATGGTATGCCAAAACATATTTTCTGGGGAAAGTATGATATATATTTGGAAACATCGTCAGCTGAAATTTATATCAAACATGTTAAGCGTTAACAAGGCATATCACCATGTAAATGTACCATTATGCAATAATTTCCATAATTTTCAAAAGCCACTGGAAACAAAGAACACATATTAACCTATTTTAGATGACATTACGAAAACACGCCTATTCAAATACACTGAAAATTTTACCACTAAAAATGACAAATTTTCAGATAAAACATTCTGATATTTTTCGTATTTCTGCTCAAAACATAGATTGTGGGTACTCGGTAGAACCGCCTCGTCGAGGCGGTTCTAACGAGTACCCACAATCTATGTTTTTAGCAGAAATAAGAAAAATAATGTATACCCCTGTATACCCCAGTTTTACTATATAAAAGTGGGGTTTAAGGGGGTCAAAATTATATAGGCATGTTTTCGTGATGAATCTCCCCCATACTGTATATTTCAAGAGTCCAATTGCAAATATAATTAAGTCAGGCCATGTGATTTCGATATTCCTAGAGAGAAAAGGCAAAACAATCTGCAAACGGTGAATACCTTGCATGATCAGACGCTGCATTCTGCGGCCTCTGATTTGGGTCTGCACTGTTTGACACTTACTCGTCTAGGGGTTCCAGTTTAAAATGGATTGAAAGAACACAAATATACTTAGAGGCGATTTAGAAGAAAATGCAGGAATATCAGTGAATGTATTAACAGTAAAAAATTTTCAAAATATGTATACGACAACTGACTGCTGTCCATCACGAAAACAAAACACGGCTATATAAGTTTGACCCCCTTAAACCCCACTTTTATATAGTAAAACTGGGGTTTAACAGGGATATACATTATTTTTTCTGATTTTTGCTCAAAAACATAGATTGTGGGTACTTGTTACATGTAGACCCGCCTCGCCTTAACGAGGTGAAATTTTCAGTATATTTGAATAGGCTTATTTTCGTAATGAAAATGTTTCATAATGAGTTCATCTTCTCAGCGATTACTGGTCTGGGTTTTGTCATTGTTTGTTACTCACTTATATGTTTCAGATAATCACTGAATCCCTTATTTTGTTTCATCTCAGTTTATTGATTATAATGAGTGTTTTACTATTATGTTTCACTGATGCGGTAGAGAATTTTTTTTTTTTTTTTTGAATTTTGAATAAAAGATTAAAATAATATGAGTCTCGATCATTAGTCTTATCACTGATATGACTTGGTACCAAAAAGCAGTAGTATACCCGGGTAATATACTGACAACAAACGATAGAAGTAAAAGCCCAATAAGAGTATTTAATACTACCTTATTTATCTGAATCATAGGCAATTTCCCGCTAAAATATTTGTTACCCATCAGAAGCCCTTTTTACCACTCCCTGCTGGGATCTTACAATCACATTTTTATGACATGCTTTTGACGTGTCTTGCATAGTCCACAGTGAATTAGAATTCCAAAGTTTACCAACATACATGACCCTACCCGGCCATTGTTACATATAACCATAATTTGTTCTGTAGACCCTGGTAAATTACGTGGATTCTGATTGGTTTTGTAGGCCCTGATCAGCCAGTAAATGTGTAAAAAGTGTATGCGGATGGAACGATATGTGTATCAGATCAACCGGAGTGTATACTGAGAATGATAAGGAAAGTGACGATATTGTGCTCAATGTTGAATATCTAATGGTCATTAAAACTTATCCATTCAACATATGCATTGTACAAAAAAAACAAAACAACAAAAAACAAAAAAAAAAAAAAAAAAAAAAAAAAAAAAAAACGCAATACACAATTAACTGCACTTAGTAACGCGACACTACTTTGTATAATATACCGTATAGGGTCTAGGCTCTGGTTCTACATTTTAAACTCAGGCACGAATATCTAATGTAATAATTTCGATGTGGTGGCAGGGTGGTGGAAGGAGGGTCGAAGATCTGATAAAAGCTCGCTGTTGGTAGTTCCAGATTTTTGTCTGGGTTTGCTGCAAGAGATTTAATTTTTGCTAAATGCAAAAAAAAAAAAAAATAATAATAATAAATAAAAATAAATAAATAAATAAAAATCATTGACTATTTTACAGCTTTGCAAGCATTTCACCAGCAAACCTATGCCTAGTTATTGGCGTTACTAATGCAAAATATGTTGCATCACGAAAACATGCCTATATAATTTTGACCCCCTTAAACCCCACTTTTATATAGTATAACTGGGGTTTACAGGGCTATACATTATTTTTCTTATTTCTGCTTAAAACATAGATTGGATGTACTCGTTAGAACCGCCTCGTCGAGGCGGTTCTAACGAGTACCCACAATCTATGTTTTGTGCAGAAATATGAAAATTATCAGAATTTTTTATCTGAAAACTTTCATTTTTTGGTGGTAAAATATTCAATATTGTTGAATAGGCGTGTTTTCGTAATGGTACTCGTATATTAAATAATTTCTGTACCAAGCTGTGGTGCAATATAAAGATCTACTGGTGTGACAAAGTACCATTTTGTACAAAAGGAGCACACGTAATACCTAATAATTCTTGAATGCATTAAAATGGTTTGTTTATAATGCTCAGCCTTAAGATAAATGAAAATTGTATATCAAAATACATGTATATACAAGAAAAAATATTTAGATCTAAGTAGATCTACAGGCGCAAATTTTGTTCATGTTTACATAGAGATATGGGACAAGGGTATACTAAAGTTTAATAAATGCTCAATGTAACAGGTGAAATCGAACAACAATGTGATTCTTTAACGTTCACTGCCACAGGCGATAATGATAGGCTTTTGCAAACAGCATATGAGCCGTCTCATCTGGATCTACGCTGTTTGACAGTCAGTCTTTCAACTTCACGTATAAACTTCTTTTCAAGCGATAATTTGTTAAAAAAGAAAAGCAGACGACAAATATCATCTGAAATTTAGCACCGAAAGAGTTAATGTTTGCTTTTATTAAGCTTTATGAAATTTCTTGATTAAAATGAAAATAAAATAGACATTAATCTGCTTATAACATAGTTTATATTTAGATTTTTTTTATATTTGCCGGGATCGTCACAAACCGACGTCCCGGCAAATATAAAACGTCCTTAGTGAGCTAATCGAATAGTCTACCATATGTAAAAATCCAAAGCGCGATTCGCGCGCCGGTCAATAAGAAATAATCAAACTGTAGTAAATAGAACGGTATGCATGCCCGGTTATACAATTTCCTCTACATGGGTCGCGCCATCTGGAAACGTGTATTCGGGCATATGCAGACAGCGAAGGCCCAGATCAGCCTGCGCATCTGCGCAGTCTGATCTGGGCCTTTGCTGTTCGCGAACAGAATCATTGGACACTTTATAAGAATGTATCAATGGAGTGCAAATGCTTATATGAGAATTTGCGCATGCGTAGCATAAATCTGAATAGGTGCATTTTGCGCATGCTCGAAGACACATTTTCACTTAGCGCGGACCATGTAAGGTCGGGTTCATCGGGATATAGATTTCATGTATTTGTTAGTCATGCTAATAAATAACAAAGGCAAATGACGTTAAATAAGGGTGTAGTGAACTTTATGATTATCGTCCGCCCAACTGAATTGCTGTTCACCTACCAATGTATTAACACCAACTACACAGCACGGCCTTTTGCTAATTGGTCGAAACATATTGATAGTTTACCTCAATCGTTATTTTCATTCATTAGTGACATGAAACATAAGCTGTTGCTGGGTTAAAGATGCCAGCACACATTATGTTAATACATTACTTAGAATGTAGCTTAGTCTAAGTAACTAATGTTACTTAATCTTAGCTCTAGGTAAACCAATCGCTCAACCAAAACTACTGATATTTTCTCCTTTCTTCGCTAACACATATGTTTTGGGTACTCATTGGAAGTGTGTTGCAGAGACGCCTCAGGTGAGTAACTGAAACGCATGTTTGTGTTGAGAACTATGACGTAAGAGCCAGCGCACGGCAAAACCTACAATAAGACTTTTGTGACCAGCGAAGACTCAGATCAGCCTGTGCATCCGCGCAGTCTGATCAGAGTTTTCACTGATCGCATGTGCCTTCTGCAGCCTCCAGGCTTTTCAAAGAGGAATAAAAGAGAATCCTTGCCATGCTGGGTAGATGTATAGGTTGATCTGAGTCTTTGCTGGTCACACATGTCTCATTGTAGGTTTTGTCATGCGCTCGTATAGTTTTTGTGATAGTTCTCTTTTCTAGTGATGTGAAAACCGTGGCATTTTCACTATATAACATTAGAAGTTAGAAAGAATTTGCTTATTAAGGAGTAAAAAAAATCTTGCTGGAAGAGCTGTTTGAAAACAGCAAAATTCTTAAAATCCCCTCCTTATAATATAGACCATTCCTACCCACGTTTCACGATATATTAGTAGAACACATTTTGTACACATTATATAGACTTTTTATATCATAATGAGAGAAACACCGATCATTAAACTGCAAGAAGTAACTAAAGTTCGGATGATTTGACTGACTGAAAAGCATTTTTTTTTTTTTTTTTTTTTCGATTTGCATCTTACTGCCAGATATAAAGCATTACGAAAACACGCCTATTCAAATATATTAAAAATTTCACCACCAAAAACTGAAAGTTTTAAGAAAAAAAAAAAAAAAAAAAAAAAAAAACTCTGATATTTTTCCTACTTCTGCTCAAAATATAGATTGTGGGTACTCTTTAGAACCGCCTCGCCGAGGCGGCTCTAACGAGTACCCACAATCTATATTTTTGAGCAGAAATAAGAAAAAAATGTATACCCCTGTAAACCCCAGTTTTACTATATAAAATTGGGGTTTAAGGGGGTCAAAATTATATAGGTATGTTTTCGTGATGGACACTTTTGTACGTGGCATTGTCTATTTTGTAATTAGGAGTTCATGCTGTTTTACGGATAAATATACCATGAAATTGAGAACATATATGAACAGAAAATCGTTATCTTGTTTGTCTTTGCGGTCATATCTTGTATCAAATAATTATTTGCGTGGAACTCGCCGTATTTAACCTAAGTGTTGTTTCAGTGTTGTTACAAACAGTATAGACCCTGATTAGACGTTGCAATGTGGTGTCTGAATAAGGTCTACAATGTTTACCATTCGTCCAACAGAAAATAAATGCTACTGTTGGTATATTAGGACATGGTAAGGAGTTAAGATGTCTGAATATTTAGGGTAACTACGCTAGTTCTAAGTCCTTCGTTGAAACTACTTCAAACCACCTTAAGTCAGCCTTTATTGTCAACCTGCATATCAAAGATTTTTCCGTATATCATTAAGAGTTTAATATTCATTTATACGCATTTATCAAAAGTAGTTCCGGTTATGGTACTAAAGCCGTAATCCAAACTAATAAATCCATAAACGAATGACAAATCAGAATGTTCAGACCAACAGACATGGACCCCAGAACAAAGGGTGTAATCATGCGTCCGCGGATAGTAAGCATTACTTGGTAAGCAAGCTTCGCCCACCATGCCCATAAGCCTGAACGAAGGAAATATCGGTAGACGCGTATGTCCGGGACTTGGGAAATCTACTTATGGCGCGTCACTGGCAAAAACATTAGAAACAATTCTGGAAACTGCCACATTGTAGGGATTGACTAGATCATGATGTCTCCCATAGAACTTCTTAAGTGTTGCTATCAGTTTGGTTTTTTGATACCTCTGGCTCAACAACTTTGTAGTGAGCACTTTCCCACGCTCCATGAAGTCCTGATAATTTGAACAGGTTCTGGCATAACGGATTAACTGTGAAACAAAACGCCGTATGCTGGTGCAGAAGGGATATTCAGAGAAATCAGAGAATTCCGTTGGGGCCTTCACGGATTCCCCTTTAGTTCCGATTTCCTTTTTAGTCGCGAGAGCTCTATTAATTAAGTCGGCGTTTCACCCTTGGCATGAGGAGACGGTAAAAGCACTTGTAAAGAAAACATTAGTGCCACAAGGCATAGTCCACAAAAGTTAAACAAATCCCTTATCATTCACTATTAGTGAGTGCATGTGTCTCCGGCAAACCTACATGTAGTTTTGATTGGTTCTTGCCTAATCGCTGGCAAAATCACATTGAAGGAACAGCTGATTGGCTAAATTATGTAATAGACAATACCAGAGGAACTCTAGTCCAAGACAGGGTTAGTGTTGTAGATAACTGCACACTGTGCATGTGTCTGTACGCAGTAGAAGTACACAGCGTTCAGTTAGGATTTGATGCTGTCTCAGGACGGTGCATATGCTAGTAGTCAAAGACATGATCAACCCTGCCTACTTACCCACAAGTCTCCTAGGGAGTTTTCCTATTCATCAACTGGTTCCACAGTATCAAATGGTTTTGTAATCAAACAACGAAGGCGCTGAGTTGACTGTCATCGCTGCAAGCAAAGCAACCCGAAAACATAGTTTCCCATGTTCAACTCTAATGACATTACTTCGATGGTTCATTTGGTTTAATATATTTGCACACTGTGTTTGTCAAGATGAGAACACTTGTAACGAGCCGTCTCATTAGTGTATACACTGTTAGCTATTCTGTTTCTGATGTTTGACTGAAATACCTATTTTTCCGAAAACTATGGAAAAGTCCACTTTAGAAACTCAGTGTTGAACAAATTATGATTATAATCTACCGCTTATAAAGTCTCCCAAACGAATCCCCAATACTCAAATGAGCTCCCATGTAGACTCCGTTTCCATTGTATTTCGCCATCAGAAGATAAAAGCGTTGTTAAACCCTTTATGCTTTGCACGGATCTGAACCGTTTCTGAGATGGGGTTGGGTATACCCACTGGGGTCGGTGTCAATAAATGCATCATAAAGAACAATGATATGTGTGGTTTAGGAATGGGGATCTGGTCAGTGTCCGAGATATTAAGCCTTATGTGAACTGAAGGCGGTTGGGCATACCTCTGCGAGACCCACAGTCGGTGTCATTAAATGCATCTTGTCATACATGTAATGTACAACAGTATATATGGTTAAGGAGTAGGGCTCTGAATGGTTTCTGAGATGTTAAGCCTTACATGAACTGGAGGTGTGGGGAATACCCCCGGGGGACCCCGTTTAGTGCCGCAGAATGCGTCTTATCATACTAACAACAATATACATATGGTTTTGGGGCGGGGTTCTGAACGATTTTTGAGATACTAAGCCTTATATGAACTGGAGGGGTGAGGCATACCACTGGCGGACCCCTGGCTGCTGTCTTACCATAAGGAACAATCATATATATGGTTTACGGGTGGGGATCTGAACACTTAATGAGATATTAGGCCTTTTATGAAGTGAAGTGTGTTGGGCATGCTCCCTAGTTTCAAAAAATGCGTCTTATCATAAGTAACAACCATATATATAAATAGTTTAGGGATGGGGTTATGAACGGTTTCTGAGATATTAAACCTTATATGAACTGGAGAGGTTGGGCACACCCCGCCTCCCGGGGGACTCCTGGTCGGCCATGCCCCCCCCCCCCTCTTCCCACCCCCTCACCCCAAGGACTACCGGTTGATGTCATTGGATGCGTCTTATCATAAGGATCAACATTATATGGTTAAAGGATGGGAGGATCTAAACGATTTCTGAGAAATAAGGCCTTTTTGATGTAAAGGGGAAGAGACATGCCCACGAAGAACCCCCGATCAGTGGCAGCGAACGCGTGACGCGTCTTCTCATAAGAAGCAACAATATATATGGTTTAGGATGGGATTCCGAGCGACTTCTGAAATAGTAAGCCTCATATGGCCTGGATGGGGTGGGGCATACCCCCGGGTGACCTCGGTCGGTGTCACTGGATGCGTCTTATCATAAGGAACTACAATATACAAATGTTTATGGTTTAGGGGTAAAGCTCTGAAGGGTTTCTGAGATATTAAGCCTTATATGAACTGATCTGTATCCTTTTGGAATACAGATCTAAATAAGTCAGATGACTTTCTACTGGCTCCCTTTTGTATATACAGTCGACTCTCGTCATCTCGAAGTCCAAGGGACTCCCTGAAATAGTTCGAGATATCCGTATCTCGACATATCAGATTTACTGAATTGAGGAAAAAAGATAAATCAAACAACCACAATTCACAAATGAATATATAATTTGACTCCTGAAAATAGAGATATACTGAAAATATTGTGGAAAAGAGGAGAAATTGCTCCTGAGGTGCAATTTCTCCTCTTTTCCACATTATTTTGTTACCTCTTGTCATAGTTTCATGTTAAAACAGGGACCAGATTTTCACTTCGATAAAGTGGTAATTCGAAATAAGCGAGTTCGAGAAAATGAGAGTCGACTGTATAACATATATGCTATGCTCTGGTTTGTATTTTCTGTAAAGAATTATACAAGTAAAATACTGTTTAAACTATATGAAATGAAGTGGTGGGGCATACCCACGGAGCACCCTCCTTTGGTGTCATTGGATGCATCTTATCATAAGAAACAAGAATATATATGGTTTAGGAGTTGGGATTTAAACGGTCTCTGAGATATTAGGCATGTTATGAAGTGAAGGGGTGGGGCATATCTACGGTCATTACATGGTTCAACAGGAATGAATACATTTTCAAGGGAGGTAACCCTGTTAAAATTGTTTTGTTTCCCTTCTGTGAAGAGGTCTAGTCTAATATAAAAGGAAACGATTTCCTACCCAAGAAACAAGATGAGCTATTATGAATGCGACATGATTTAGAATGTGTGCGCTCATTTATATCGTTAAGGATGCAAGGTTTCCTTCTGTGGACAACGAAAACTCTGGTCAGACTGCGTGGTCTGATCTGAGTCTTTGTTTGGCGCACATGTCAGAAGGTTCGTTGTCTCACGTTGAGGCCCAGATGTTATTTTTTATCATTACGAAAACACGCCTATTCAACTATATAGAAAATTTCGCCTCCAAAAAATGAAAATTTTCAGATAAAAAACTGATTTTTTTCATATTTCTGCTCAAAACATAGATTGTGGGTACTCGTTAGAACCGCCTCGGTGAGGCGGTTCTAACGAGTACCCACAATCTATGTTTTTGAGAAAAAATAAGAAAAATAATGTATACCCCTGTAAACCCCAGTTTTACTACATAAAAGTAGGGTACAAGGGGGGTAAAAATTATATAGGCATGTTTTCATGATGTTCCCTTGACGCTGTACTTACAAAGTACATGGACTTGTGCACTACATGCTGCGTATTAATCCATGATCCATCAATAATTTTTCTTTTATTGAGCTTCACTTAAGCCCAAATTATGTTAATTTCGTATGCTCTTCCGTGCATGCCATTCATTTAATAACTTAAGTGGAATGGATACACTTAGAACGGAGACAACTCTGTCAGAATTGTTTTGTCGTCTTCTGGAAAGAAGTCTACTCTATAAGGAAAGAATTTGCTCCCATAGGGAGCAAATTCTTTCTGTATAGAATAGACCCTTTCAGAGGGTAATATGGGTACAGAAGCACAAACAGGAAGTCAAAAAAGTTGTCTCCCTTGTAAGAAATGGTAGAAAATCAATCAAGTGAATCCATTCACCTTACAGACCCTTGCCATGCTGAATAAATTAAGATGCCACGCCCACCTGTAATTTTCAGCCAATCAGTTTACATGATCCAGGTTGTTGATACAAATTCACATATACTTAATGCCAAACAGTGTAGATTCAGATCAGTTGGCTTCTGAAGAAGCCAACTGATCTGGATCTGCACTGTTTGCAAAGGCAGGCCATATCTGGGTTTAGCAGGACAAGGGTTAATACTGTTGCCAATGAATACGAGCTCAATATATATAGACTCCATCCTCGAGTTGCTAAGGAATAACCAACCTTACTGCTTCAAAATCGAAGATCATGACCACTTTTACAGCTGATAACCGTCGCGACAAGCAACAAGATATTTTCGATACAATTCAGATGAATATCGGACGTCCAGATTAGCCTTTTCACTCGGCAAGTCTGATCAGATTTGTGTGTGTGTGTGTGTGTGTGTGTGTGTGTGTGTGTGTGTGTGTGTGTGTGTGTGTGTGTGTGTTAGAATTATCACTGGACAGCAAAGATCCCGGTGAAACTGAAGATCCCATAGGATGATCTTAACGTGCATAGTTCGCCTTGCAGTTATCATTACGTCATCCGTATCATATATATTTTCACCTTTAGCACTCTGTAGACAAAATCACTGATTTTGTTCTCAAGTTTCACTGAAAAATAAACAAGACTTGATAAGACATTCAAATTGTCTCCTTATTTGAATGAAATGTGATGTCTTGTTTTCTTTGAAAAGTTAGAAAATATCTTAAAATGTTGTCTGCTTTTATTTATTGTCAGCAAGTTAAAATTTAACCTTTCAACTTTCGAACCTCTCTTATGCTTGTGCAGTTAGGCTCCTCGCGCTTCTTTTCAGTTAGCGATTGAATAAACAAAACAATTTAATAAATTATTGCTATAATTTAGCTTTACATAGAGGTTAATTTATTTTGACTCCAGACAAATTCTCTTATTCTCCACTTTATATACAATGTAGTAAAAATGTTGGGTCAGAAATTATGAGGATATGCACAAGACGGCTTATACTAAATGATACCTGGTCGTCTGACGCGATATATTTTTGTGCCTGACCAAATGCAAAGATACCTACGGGGCATGTGAGGACAGCTAAGGTCAAGATAAGACTGCGCGGGGTTTTCGCGGTTCGCTTGTGATATAATTTGAGCCGGGGCACAGTGTTTCCTACAATTTTACATGTACGCCCAGTGAAGACTCAGATCAGCCTGCGCATTATCACAGACTGATCAGAGTCTTCGCTGTCCGTCTGAAGACGCTTTCGATTCTCAGCTAACCACAGAGTGCCCTGCGGAGACTATGATTAGACCGTGTGCATGCGCAGGCTGATTTAAGTTCGCTGTGCGAACATCAATCTTGTAGAAAGTGCTGTTCCCCGGCTCAGTTCATATTGGATATCATATTGACAATAATTACAGCGCCTAATCAGGGTTGATGTGCATGCTAATCTGGGCAGTCGGTGTCGGTTATTACCCAAAAAGACTAAATGTTCATATGCACATAAAGTAACTCGGACACCGATGACTCGTTTTCAATGGCAGATTCGAACTCGCCTATGTAATTTTGACCCCCTTATTTATATAGTAAAACTGGGGTTTACAGGGGTATACATTATTTTTCTTATTTCTGCTCAAAAACATAGATTGTGGGTACTCGTTAGAATCGCCGAGTTCTAACGAGTACCCACAATCTATGTTTTGAGCAGAAATATGAAAATATAAATTTTTTATCTAAAAAATTTCCCTTTCTTTTGGTTGTAAAATTTTCAACATACGAGGGATGTTCGAAATGAATTGCTTATTTTTATCTGGAGACTTCAAATTTCAAGTTAGCCCAAAAGTACTCATTTCATGCCCTCGAAGTACTCCCCGTGGCTAGAAATGCAAAGTTTCAGCCGATGTATCCACTTCTTGAAGGCGTCACGGTACGCTGATTTGGGCACAGTAATAAGGTACTGATGAATGGCAGATCCAAGTGCCTGTCGGGACTGGTATTTCCGCCCAGCAAGGAATGCTTTCAATTTCGGAAACAAAAAGAAATCACATGGGGCAAGGTCTGGGGAATACGGGGAGTGAGGCAAAACAGTTACTTTTTCTTTCTTCAAAAACACCGTAACTATTGCGGAGGTATGAGCTGGGGCATTGTCATGTAGAAGACGGACATGTTTAAAACCAGTGGCAGGGCGTCGTTTCTGATAATACTTTTTCAGTTTCTTCAGTACTACGTCTTTGTAGTACTTTCCGGTGATGCTTTTGCTCTTTTTCACTGGCACTTTTATTGCGACTCCTTCACCAGAGAAGAAGATTGCATACAAAACCTTCTTTGTACTCAAAGAACGTTTGGCAATTATTGGGCGTTTGCTGTGTTTAGTGGCCCAGATCTTATTGCTTACCTTTCTGACGGGCTCAAAATAATGGACCCAGGTTTCATCACCTGTGACGACATTGGCAAACTGCTTTTTGTCATATTTTGGAAACATTTGAAGCAGCTTTTTGGCCACTTTAACCCGTTGCCTCTTTTGCTCGTCAGTCAACAGATGTGGCACCCATCTAGCAGAAATCTTTCTGATTTTCAAATGCTTCTTCAAAATAAGGTGAACCGTTGATAGTGATATGCCTACCTTTCGTGCAATATCATGAACTGTAAATCTGGCATCTCCTTCAATGATTTCCTTTATTTTGGAAAGGATTTCTTTACGAGATGCAGATTTTGGCCTACCTGATTTCGGTGCATTTTTGATGGACTCTACACCAGACTCAAATTTATTTTTCCACCGCCGAACTGTGTCATAAGACACACAAGAAGGTCCAAAAGCAGTAGAAATTTCAGTCATCAGCTTCTTCAAAGAACAACCAAGTTTTGAGCGAGCTTTGATGTAAGCCCGTATTTCATCTTTTTTGTCGACGCTTCTACCAACCATTTTTACTGCAGTGGTCAATGACTGCGTGTATTCAAATGGCAAATTTTATGTCTTACACTTAGTCTAACATGTACATTTAGACACCATTGTGTAGATATTGAATAGCCCTATACAGGCATGTATTGGTTTTTATCGTGCCCCACGTGGATATCGAGCTGGAGGACAATAAGCAATTCATTTCGAACATCCCTCGTATTTGAATAGGCGTGTTTTCGTAATGTTGAGACCCTAGGAAATTCTTTCGCCAGTTCAAAGAAAAAAAATAGTTATGTTTTAGGGAAATGTTTTATTTTGTCGTTAAAATTTATATTGTGTGTGTCCATTAGAATTGCCTCTTCGAGGCGATTCTAATGTGTACACTCAACATACCATCATTTAAGAGAAGATCAAAAATGACATCCCTATATTGCCCATTTCCCAGCTGATCCGGCGCTCTGATTAACCCTCAGTGGCTCGGACTACATGTACCCAGGTCTAAAACAAATTTAAAGGTCCAAAAAATGTTCGACCCATTTAACTCTTGTCCTGCTGAACCCGGATGTGTGCTGCCTTTGCAAACAGTGTAGATCCAGATCAGTTGGCTTCTAAGAAGCCAACTGATCTGGATCTGCACTGTTTGTCATTCAGTATGTGAACATATATCAACAATCTGGATCAAATACACCAGAGGCTTATGATAGCAGATTTATAAGCCTTGAGTAAACTCATTGGCCAAAAATTTGGAAAGGGTGTGGCATCTTAATTTATTCAGCAGGACAAGGGTTAAGTTTTACTGTACATGGTTGTCCCATAGCAATCAATACGATCATACCAGAAAAAAAAAAAACATCTTCGGGGCATACTTATGCACCAGTCATTTGAAACTCCGGCAACTACGGGCGGGGATAGCATTGGCATAGCGGGGCTTAAGTGCCGTGATTTAACATCCGATGAGTCCCGGCAGTGCCGTAGGTATGCCAGGATTTTAATTTCCCGCTAAAATAACCGGGAAAAACAGCAGAGCAACATCAAGCCCCAACTATAAGTTTTCTATTGACCTGGCTCAAACTCTTAATGTTACTTTACATTAGAATTTAGCAGTAGCAAGTAAATCAGACCTTTCAACATGTTTATTTTTGCAACAGAATTCAGAATATTCCAGGACAAATGACTGGCGCCGGGCTGCAGGGGATTCTAGCGGGGATTTTTACAATATTTTTGTCCTCGTAATGCAGGACGTTTAGCAGGGCTTTGCAAAACCCCGTTATTCCCTGGTTATGTAGGGACAGTGACTACAAATGACTAATGCATTATGCAAAGGCCTATAATAGAAATTAAGATCAGACAGCGACACCGCAGTTATATTCACAAGATATACGCAACCATACACGTGCCGGGACTTCATCATTAAATAAGCCGCGATATGGGAAAAAGTACCTTCGGGCATCTGCGCATTCGCGCTGTCTGATCAGAGTCTTCTTTGTTCGTATAAAGAAACTTTGCATCCTTGGCTATCTAAAATGCGCGCAATGAAAATTCTGATCAGCCTGCGCGAATGCGCAGGCTGATCTGAATCTTCACTGGGCGCATATTTCCGAAAGGTACGTTTTCGGACGTTGCGGCTAAAATGAATGCACATCAGACTCTGGTTCCCGCAGGATGCATACATGTGTATGCCCAGGGTCATACCAAAGACTTTAAAAATGGTACTAGCTGCTCTTTCGCCTGGCGCACAGCATTAAGAAAGTAACGCTAGGAATCGGAACTGGTCAGCTCAGTGTAAGTATAATGTGACTGGGAAATAATATCATGTCAAAGTATCTGGGGCATGATATTCCAGTGAGGCAGCACTCTAAAAGTGAGCATTGAGCTCCCTGTTACATCCAGACACCGTCGCGATATGACTGAAAGACTGTTGAAAGCGACGTTAAGCCCAAATCAAACAAACAAAACAAAACAACAACGGACGCCCATATCATTATTTGCATCCCCAGTCTTACCAGGGCTTACGCTGTTCGTCTTAACATTGTGCTGCAGCCATTTGCAGTGAGGAGGTAACCAGCAATGAAACTCCGGGTCAGAGAGGGCGAGTGCGTTGGTATCATGTACTAAAAGGACCTATTTGTGAAATTGAAGGTTATAGCACCCGATAAGTCTAGACATCTTTTATTCTAAGTATTATAACTTATTAAGGGAGATACATACAAGTGTAGGGGAGGCAACCCTGTCAAAATTGTTTTGCGTACCTTCTGGAAAGGGGTGTACTCTAAAAGGAAAGAATTTGCTCCCAGAGGGAGCAAATTCTTTCCTTTTAGAGTAGACCTTTTAAAGACGACACTTGTGTACAGGATACTAAATAGGAGGTAACAATATTTGTCTGCCATGTAAAAATGGCAAAATATCTACCCTGTGTGTATCAAATCCACTGAAACTCGTCTGCTGATCAGTTATGGATACGGCTGTTGACAGACGGTTGTCAAAACAAACATAATACAGAAGTGTACAAAAAGTAGTCATAATCTAAACGGCTTTTCATTAGTTTACTGCTGTATTTGTTTGATAGTAATCATCAGGTAGGTAAATTTCAATAAGAGACGCGGAGGGATATGGCGTTCCTTATTCAGACACGCCGTAGAACCCGAACTTCTCTTCAGTGTAACAGAAGAGTAATGTCTTACAGCTATATAGAGAATATAAGAAGAAAGCAGAACTCCATGAAACAGAAAAAAATCGTCTTCGAGCAATTATTTAATTCAGAAAAACCACGACACAACTTCCAGAATGCTTGTATAACATATAACCCTATCCCGAACAGACATTGAAAAATCTTTAACCCATAAAGTATTTTTTCAAACGCAATCCGATCCCGAGCACACGCTGAAACAAGGACCCCTTACATGTATGTCCGAACCAAACGCAGAGTGACACTCATATAACAAGTGTCCCACGCAGCCATTGCAGCCCCGACCCGTTTCTTCTGGGACGTACATGTATATTTAATCAGATAAGATGCGACATGTTCGGTGTCCACTTTAGTGTACATTGTTTGCTGCGACGTGAGAAAATGCAACTTCTGACATGTGCCTAACGAAAACTCAAATCAGTCTGTGCACCCGCGCTGTCAGATCAGAGTTTGCAAATACGGTTATCCAAAATACACCAGGTGAAGATTCAGATCAGACTGTGTGAATGCGAAGGCTAATCTGAACATTCCATCACGAAAACATGCCTATTCAAATATACTGAAAATTTTACGACCAAAAAATGAAAAATTTCAGATATAAAAATTCTGATATTTTTCATATATCTGCTCAAAACATAGATTGTGAGTACTCGTTAGAACCGCCTCGCCAAGGCGTTCTAACGAGTACCCACAATCTATGGTTTTAAGCAGAAATAAGAAAAATAATGTATACCCCTGTAAACCCCAGTTTTACTATATAAAAGTGGGGTTTAAGGGGGTCAGAATTATATAGGCATGTTTTCGTGATGCACAGGACCCCAACAGTAGGACGATACGTTTTCTGACGTTTCGGCTCATATGTGGTGATCATGAGCTTTACACATACGCAATCAAGTTAGGAATTCGCATTTCACCTTTCAACTGACAAGTTTAAACGCTTCTCATCGAAATGCACTTACTCAGACCAGACTGTGCAATTCAGTTCTAGTCATGCACATATCCGAACTTGCGTCCTCAACTGTGTCGAACTTCGTAACAAAATAAACCATGATAACCTTTATATTGGAACAGACAGCCCTGAGAAAACATTGTAGATCCAGATCAGACGCCGCAGAATGCGGCGTCTGATCAGGAACTACACTGTTTGGCACTCAACCAGCACTATCTAAGACACATCAACAGGTAGCAAAATAGATTTTATTTCAAATTCTAGGACGAGTACGGTAAGGTGTCCAAATGCTTAGAATAAATACGGTAGACAGATTGTATAGAAAATGTGCAGGAAAATCCACAATCACAGATCATAGCAATGTCACCTAGAGGAAGTCCCATATTACGTAATTTGGACAAGTAAGTCAATCTACAACTCAACGCATTACATCGCATCGCCTAACCTAACCTAAACTTAACCTAAGCTTAACTAACCAAGCCGAAACTAACCTTAGATGTTGTTATATGTTGTAAAGGAATACATGTATTCGTATTCTGTGAGAGGTATATTGAATCTTAAATAAGGTGTTTCACATGACAGACCGTTATGGTATTTTGACATGCTTCCCACTGGAAGAAATTCCATTGTTTGCTACTGAGCAATAAAAGAGAAACAAAAATACATACATACATACATACATACCATGCACGCACGCACGCACGTACATACATACATACATACATACATACATATGTTCATGCATGCATGCATGCATACATACATAATGAATCATTCGTAATTTTTGTCCAGCGTTTTGCCTAACAACGCACGGTATAAAACCGGGATTTTCCGTCAACAGAAACCACAAACAAATTTGAAAGTAAACTCACAAAGACCACGGAGTCCGGTGAGAATTTCTTTCAGACATTTTAAAGGGTGAACAGATAATCCTGCCAGTATGGTAAGTACATTTGAGCATAGCATTTTCCTACACATTACGAAAACACGCCTATTAAAATATATTGAGAACTTTACCACCAAAAAATGAAAACTTTCAAATTCAAAATTTTGGTAGTTTTCACATTTCTGCTCAAATCATAGATCGTTAGAACGAGTACCCACAATTTATGTTTTTGAGCAGAAGTAAGAAAATTAATGTATACCCCTGTAAACCCCAGTTTTACTGTATAAAAGTGGGGTTTAAGGGGGTCAAAACTATATAGCTATGTTTTCGTGATGAAGATTGCTTGAGCGCCCATTGAAGATACAGCTCAACATGGACATTCGCACAGTCTGATCAGAGTTTTCACTGGGCACTCTGTGGGTAGCCAAGGATCTAAAATGTCTTTAGGCAGATTGCGAAGACTGAACAACCTATGTGGATGCCTAGGCTGATCTGAGTCTTCGCTGGGCGCCTGTACAGTCTTTTCAGGAAACGCTGTACCCCGGCTTATATTTAAAATTATTTGAAATTCTTAGTGCGATTTAGTTATAGCCTAGTGTGCAGTACTCCAATCGGCCATTATACCGATCATGGATTTGCTTCTTCTGTATATATAACGTATATAACGCAGGTGTTCTCGCCAAGATGTATTTCTGTAATTTGTTTATCTTATATCATTGTTTCTGTAATATCTATCAAACTTTTGACTTGCATAATATGTGCACATGAAGGTACTTTATAAGCAGATCTGCCTGCTGTTTGCAATATTGTATACAGATGTAAATACAGTAAAATCCCACTGTTAACCCTTAAAGCGCCAATCACAACTGCAGAGGACGACAATTTTGTTTTTGTTTTATTTTTGTTTTATTTTCAGAGAAAACAAGTCTTGACATTTCATGTCATGTGAATCATCTGCTTGGCAGATAATTCACATAAAATGTCAGGACTTGTTTTCTCTGAAAAAAAAAAAATAGAAGTTCGTCTGCTACATGTACAATTTTCGCTTGGCGCTGTTAGGGTTAAGACAACTCAAAAATAAGACCAGCTTTTGCCAGTCGCAAATGGGGTTTTCCTGTTATTCTACATACGTAGCTCCAGTAAATAGAAGTATCTGCAATTTTTGTTTTTCTTGTTTCTCCACAAAAATATGTTGTGGTACTCATCAGAAGGCCTCGCCGAGTACAACATATTTATTATGGAGATATAAGTAAAAAATCTGTACTTTTTGACTGAAAACAGCACCTATTTTTGAGCTGTGTTCTACATTCAATAGTCCCAGCTAGCATTCTACGTAAATCTACATCGGGCCGTCATCGGCCCGTCAGCTACCCGATGACGGCCTGATATAGATTTATGTAGAGAATGCTGACTGGGGTACGACCACCCCGATAATAAGACCACTTTTAGGCAGTATTAAAAGTGGGTTTAATAGCAGGATTTTACTGTAGTTCTAGATACGAAAAGTATACCGACAATTATTCGTACTTCTCCATGAAACTATACAATGGTGTTCGTACTGATTGGAAGAATTTTGATTTTTGTTAGAAGCACATCAACATTAAGGGTTGAAAAAGCTCAGTCTGGTTAGACAAATCGTTTTCCACTTGAAGAAACTTTGCATCCTTGAAAACAAAATGCACTTAGTGAATATTCTGATCAGGCTGTGCGAATGCGCAGGCTGAGTTTAGTTTCACTTGGCGTACGTAGGTAATGCTGTACCCTGACTAGAAGGGTGAGGGGGTGGAGGGCATGAGGGTGGTCGGTGTGGCGAAGGTGTCGTGTATCTTACGTCACTGGGACGTCCAACGGATATTGGTTTACAGTTGGGCAAGGCCTGCTATCCTTGTAGCAGGTAAGGCAGGGGATGTTTTTATTTCTTCTGTTTCTTCACTTTCATTCTTGTTCTCTTTCTTCCCTGTTCCTCTCTTTCTCCTCTACTTGCTCTTCTATCTCTTTTCTACTTTTCTCTGGGAGACGACACAAAATGATCCACAAGGGCTGACGTGTCGTTAAACTCCAACACAGCCCTAGCCAGAAAATTTAAATAAAAAATAAAACGTGTAATGTATATTTCAGCGCGAATGTATCTCCATCCATGTAGGACAAGCTGGTGTCCAGATCGGCAATGCTTGCTGGGAGTTGTACTGTCTGGAACATGGGATCCAGCCCGATGGACAGATGCCAAGTGATAAGACAATTGGCGGTGGCGACGACTCCTTCAACACCTTCTTCAGCGAGACTGGAGCCGGGAAACATGTCCCCAGGGCTGTGTTTATGGATCTCGAGCCAACCGTAGTAGGTTCGTACTTTTTAACCTGTACCACTATGTGGGCAAATTCAGCAGACGACAAAATGATTAATAAAGTTTTCATATTCTTGACAGGAATTAAGCTTTGACACTTTGTGTCAAAGCCTTTTTTTTCTGGGAAAAATTCAATTCGACAAGAAACTGACAAGTGCCCTTCTTCAGTCAGCGGAAGGGAGAGAATGACAGCACAAAATATTTCAAAATCAATCTCCACGAAAAAATTTTGCAGGACTCCGAGGAGATCGAAACGGCAACCGCCTAATAACCAACCATCAAAGCCGGCTTGCGCAGACGGTTACTTCGGGGGCAGGAGGGCGTGGGGTGGGGGTGGAGGGGTGTTGCTGAATAACTGTATGGAAGGAACGTAGAATTTACTGTAAAAAAGTGGTCTGTGATTAGCCAAGGCATATGTAAAGCTAGCTAAGCTATATCAAACGTCTGTCTAATCAGGGTCTGCTCTTATTGCTTTTGAACTACACTGAATAGATCCTAAATGAAATACCCCTTGAGAAAAATGAACACAAGCACAGTGTCATTTTTTTTCTGGCCCAGAATAGCTGGTTTTGACCATGATTCATTCAGTGGCCCGCATATAAATTTGCAAGCATCCCAAAATTGGCTGAGTGATAACATTACGAAAAAAAACCTATTCAAATATACTGAAAAATTTTACTACCAAAAACTAAAAATTTTCAGATAAAAATTCTGATATTTTTCATATTTCTGCTCAAAACATAGATTGTGGGTACTCGTTAGAACCGCCTTGGCGAGGCGGTTCTAACGAGTACCCACGATCTATGGTTTTGAGCAGAAATAAGAAAAATAATCTATACCCTTGTAAACCCCAGTTTTACTATATAAAAGTGGGGTTTAAGGGGGTCAACATTATATAGGCATGTTTTCGTGATGAAACTGGACCTGACGCCCACAGTATTGAATTGGAGGTGACAATAGGGTAGGTCGCAGGGGCATTTGCAACTAGCCAATTCGCATATTAGCCGGTTCATCCAGCTTGTCCTGTAAGGTCCTTTGGTACTTGTCAAAATATTATGTGATCAGTAATTCTGTAAGCGTCCACTGAAAGTTCTGATCAGTCTGCTCATCCGCGTGCTCAGCTGAAACTTCGCGGTCCGCTTATGCACATAAAAAAAAAGAAAGAAAAACATTAATTTCGTCGATGCCCTGTGTCAAAACGAATAATTCCTATATAATTTTGATACCCTTAAACCCCACTTTTTATAGAGTAAAAAGGGGTTTACAAGGGTATACATTATTTTTCTTATTTCTGTTCAAAAACATAGATTGTGGGTACTCGTTAGAACCGCCTTGACAAGGCGTTTCTAACGAGTACCCACAATCTATGTTTCGAGCAGAAATGTGAAAAATATCAGAATTTAAATCTGAAAACTTTCAGTTTTTGATGGTAAAAATTTTCAATATATTTGATAGGCGTGTTTTCGTAATGAAACTTTTCAGGAAGGTAACTGTCAAATTGTTTTTGCCTCCCTTCTAAACAGGGTTCTATTCTAAACGGAAACAATTTGCTCCTAATGGGAGCCCAAGGGAGATTTTTTTTTAGAACAGAACCCTTTTCAGAAGGGACTTCTTATGCTGGCTGTCTACTTTGGCGAAAATGGCGGAAAATCTACCAAGTATATCCTAGTGTCTTTCAAATACACTCGACTCTCATTATCTCGAAGAACAGGGGACTCTCAAAAGTACTCTGAGATATCCGTTCCCGGACATATCAGACCTGCAGAACTTAGAAAAAAATAGACCAACCACATTTTCACATATGAATAGGTTATTTGACTCCTGAAGTTAAGGATACATTCAAAATATTGATGAAAAGAGGAGGAATTGCTCCTCCTCTTTTCCACAATATTTTATTACCTATTGTAGATTTCCATATAAAAACCGTGACTACATTTTCACTTCGAGATAAATGGTTATTCAAGATAAGTGAAGTCGAGATAATGAGAGTCTACCGCAATTATTGTCCTTTTTTCCTTTGATACCTTTGTCAAGTTTTCTTTATAGTTCTCGCATTACGAAAACATGCCTATTCAAATATACTGAAAATTTTACCGCCTAAAAATGATTTTTTTTAGATAAAAAAATTCTGATATTTTTCATATTTCTGCTCAAAACATAGATTGTAGGCGGTTCTAACGAGTACCCACAATCTATGTTTTTGAGCAGAATTAAGAAAAATAATGTTTACCCCTATAAACCCTAGTTCCAGTTTTACTATATAAAAATGGGATTTATGGGGGTCAAAATTATAAAGATATGTTTTCGTGGTGAGGTGCGTATTTTGCTTACATTTAGTTTCCATGTTTCTTCTCTACTACAGATGAGGTGCGTACCGGTACCTACCGACAACTGTTCCACCCAGAACAACTGATTACCGGCAAGGAAGACGCCGCCAACAATTACGCCCGTGGTCATTATACCATTGGTAAGGAAATAGTGGATCTGGTACTGGATCGTATCAGAAAACTGGCCGACCAATGTACCGGTCTGCAAGGTTTTCTCATTTTCCACAGCTTCGGTGGCGGCACTGGTAGCGGTTTCACATCTCTTCTTATGGAACGTCTCAGCGTTGACTATGGCAAGAAATCTAAACTTGAGTTTGCGGTTTACCCAGCCCCACAAGTGTCAACAGCCGTTGTAGAACCATACAACTCGATTCTGACAACCCACACCACCCTTGAGCACTCCGACTGCGCTTTTATGGTGGACAACGAGGCCATATATGACATTTGCAGGCGAAACTTAGACATCGAAAGACCAACTTACACGAACTTGAATCGATTAGTCGGACAAATTGTCAGCTCTATAACCGCCTCACTGAGGTTCGATGGAGCACTTAACGTCGACTTGACTGAATTCCAAACCAACTTGGTACCATATCCTCGTATCCATTTCCCTCTGGCGACATATGCTCCGGTAATCTCTGCTGAGAAGGCATATCATGAACAACTTTCTGTGGCAGAGATTACAAATGCTGTTTTTGAACCAGCCAATCAGATGGTGAAGTGTGATCCACGTCACGGCAAGTACATGGCCTGCTGTATGTTATACAGAGGTGACGTCGTCCCCAAGGATGTCAACGCCGCTATCGCCACTATCAAGACAAAAAGAACCATCCAGTTTGTTGACTGGTGTCCAACCGGTTTCAAGGTCGGAATCAACTATCAGCCGCCAACGGTGGTACCGGGTGGTGACTTGGCAAAGGTCCAACGTGCGGTCTGTATGCTGAGTAACACGACAGCCATCGCCGAGGCTTGGGCTCGCCTTGATCACAAGTTTGACTTGATGTATGCAAAGCGTGCTTTTGTCCATTGGTATGTAGGTGAAGGAATGGAGGAAGGAGAATTTTCAGAAGCTCGTGAAGATCTCGCTGCTCTTGAGAAGGATTATGAAGAAGTCGGTGTGGATTCTGTTGAAGGAGAGGGAGAAGAAGAGGAGGAGTATTAGGTTATTATTTCAGACACATAGCTGACATTATGAAAATACGCCTATTCAAATATATTGAGGATTTCACCACCCAAAAATAAAAGCTTTCAGATGAAAAATTCTGGTAGTTTTCATATTTCTGCTCAAAACATAGATTGTGGGTACTTGTTCTAACGAGTACCCGCAATATATTTTATGAGCAGAAATAAGAAAATTAATGGTAAACTTTTTACTGTATAAAAGTGGGATTTAAGGGGGTCAAAACTATATAGGCGTGTTTTCGTGATGGGCGCTGCAAACAGAATATGCTTAGATCCACATGCGCTTCCGTTAACATAACACTGGGACAATAAACATTCTTTTAGCAAACAGCGTAGACCCTAATCAGACTGCGTGGATAGGTAGGCTTATCTGGGCCTATGTTAGCAGAAAACGAAGACCAGAGTCAGACTGCGCTGATACGCTGGTCTGTTTATTTGCCTTATTAAACTACTACGGGAAGGCAATAAATGTTGTTTAAAACAGATGCTTGATTAACACAGGTGCGGTACATTTATTTTACATTTAAGGCATCCAAACATATGGCTTCTTAATTGCTTAATACAGATGGATTTTAAGACAGGATTAACTGTATTTGATTATGTTACTAAAACGACAGTTTCATAACAATGACTACAAATTGGCTTGTAATTTATTTATGTTACTACATGTAATAGGTCTACAACATTTTACCAATTTTACATGAACACTGACTACTCAACGGCGAAGTATTGTAATATTTTTATTACAACATATAATATATTACAACAGTAAACTGATTTATTTTAACAATTATAGATAGTCAATGGCGAATTACTTATAACGTTACTAAATGTAGTTCAGTCGTTGACTGATTTATTCTAACAACAGTTACTACTCAACGGCGAATTATTTGTTAATGATATTTACTAAATGTAGTACAGCCGTTGACTACTTGATAGCGAATTATTTGTTTAAATTGTTTCTGTTATTAAAAGTAGTACAACAGTTGACTGGTTTATTCTATCAACGATTACTACTCAATGACGAATTATTTGTTTACGTTATTTACGTTACCAAATATAGTACAACAGTTTACTGATTTATGATAACAACTATGACTGATCAATGGCGATTTATCTATAAGCGTTAATACAAAGTTGTCAAGACGATATTGCCTTCGCTTTTAGTATGTCAGATAATAATACGATGGGTTATAAAGTAAATAAACAGAGAAAAAAAAATATTTGATTTGTGAATTTCTATCTTGTACGTTGGTAAAAGTTCAGTGACGGTCCTCATTATCAGAATATCGGATACCATGGCACCAGTAATCATAATCAGAATACAAAATGCCATAACCTTAGAGGGGTACATATATACGATTCGCCGTAATTGTGTATGAGCATAGATTGCTGTAACTACCCTAATAGGACAGACTAGCCCATCACGAAAACATGCCTATATAATCTTGAACCCCTTTATAAAGTAAAACGGGTTTGCAGGGGATTACATTATTTTTCTTATTTTGGCTTAAAAACATAGATTGTGTGTACTCGTTAAAACCGCCTCGTCGAGGCGGTTTTAACGAGTACCTACAATCTATGTTTTGAGCAGATATATGAAAAATATCAGAGTTTTCCATCTGAAAATTTTCAGTTTTTGGATATGAAATTTTTTATATATTTGAACAGGCATGTTTTCGTAATGATAAGCAAGCAGTGTAGACCTGACGCAGAATGCGGCGTCAGGTCAGGCTCTACACTGGTTGTCATCTATTTGTTTTAGACACACCGACATGCAGTCAAATGGATTTGTTGAAATTTTATGACAAGTATGGTAAAGAGTTAAGAAGTCTGCTTGTTCACTGTAAATATGGTAACGCGTGCATGTTAAATTAACCTTTACCACTCTCTTGTCTAAATCAGCAGACGAAATATTGGAGGATATTTTTCTTATTTTTCACAGAAAACAGGATGTGACATTTCATGCAAATTGTCTCCGTTTGAGACAATTTGCATGAAATGTCCATTTTTGTTTTTAGGAAAAAAATCAAAATGCTGTTGGCTGAAAATTATACCCAGACTGCTAAGCGTTAATATCCACGCCCTTCTGTATGAGCCGGACCACAGCACTTCCTACATTATTGCATATGCGCTCAGCGAACGCGCAAATCCGCCTACGCATCTGCGCAGTCTGATCAAAGTGTTCACTGAGCACTCTGTGGGTAGCCAAGATACAACAGGCATGGTGAACCCAATTGGTCTGTTTTTCAAACGCATTATAAAACGGATCTGTTGGGAAAAGGTTAACGCTTTGGCCTCATAACTTCACAGGTCTGAGTTCGCGCTCCAGCCAGGAAGTACTTATGCCCCGTGTGGATCATCTGCCCATTTCAATACCGTTCCGGCTCCCTTAACCCCTATCCCTAAATTACTGAAGCGTCATGATTGAAAAGTATTCAAAAGTGCATCATCCACCTATAACATGTAACAAAATATTGTGGAAAAAAGGAGAAATTCCTTTGCATGCCCCAACCGGCCGCTGAAAGCTGACTCACTATATCTCTAATTTCAACACAATATTTTCAATATATCTCAACAGTCAAATTACATATTTATTTGTAAAATGTGGTTGTCTGATTTTTTTTTTTTTTTTTTTTTTTTTTTTTGGATTTTTTTTGTTATGTCGATGTACAGATATCTCGAATTATTTCAGATAGTCTCTTGGAATTCGAGATTAAAAGAGTCGGCTGTATTATAAAGGTCGTTAGATTTAAGTCACTGAACATCCGATATCGTAGCAGCACGAAAACGTGAAAACACTGAAATGCAACGTAGAAAAACATACCTTCGGACATGTGCGCTCGGCAAAGATTAAGATTCGCGAAGTCTGATCAGAATCTTCACTGGCCTTAGTTTGGATAACCAATGATACAAAATTTCGCCATGCGGACAACGAAGACTCTAATCAGATTGTGCAGAGGCGCAGTTTTTTGTGTGTTTTTTTTTTTGTGTGTGTGTGTGTGTTTTTTTTTTTTTTTTTGTTAGTCAGAAGATACATTTACTCACGCTGAGATTCAGTGACTTCACGTCTTCAAAAAAAATATTCAGAGAACATCACTGATAGGTTTTCTTCGTTTCAACCTGAAACTTTGTCATCATTAAGAAAACACGCCTATTCAAATATATTGAAAATTTTACAACCAAAAAAGGAAAACTTTCAGATAAAAAATTCTGATATTTTTCATATTTCTGCTCAAAAACATAGATTGTGGGTACTCGTTATAACCGCCTCGGTGAGGCGGTTCTAACGAGTACCCAAAATCTATGTTTTTGAACAGAAATGAGAAAACTAATGTATACCCCTTTAAACCCCAGTTTTACTGTGTAAAAGTGGGGTTAAAGAGGCTCAAAATAGGCGTGTTTTCGTGATGATAATGACTAATGACTTTATGTTAAGTTTGCGATAAAATCTACAAACACTTAAAACATTTTTTTTTCATTCCAACTCGGTCCTGACTACGTTAAAATTGCAAGTTTTACTTATCCACAAAATTTCATATATCCCATTGCCGTTCATATATGAACTAAGACAGACGATTAACCCATTTCTGCCGAGTGGATTCTTCTATCGTAAACTTTTTGGACGGGTCCATTTCCTATATAAGGGGTGTCTGGTTAGTTTGTATCATTTTCATGTTTTGTAGAAATTTCTGAACTTAATTCAAATAGTGTAGACCCTGATCAGACGCCGCGTTCTGCGGCGTCTGATCTGAGTCTACACTGTTTGCCAGTGTCCCTTTTACGGGACGCTAGGCTTAAATTGGTTAAGCAGCTTATCTCAAGTAGCTACATAATTATAATACAATGTGAGCTAACTACTCACCGACTGTACGTACACATGTACAACTTTGAAAGGTACATGTAACATATTCGTACAAACACAAGGGTGAACAAAAGGGCCCGTGGATGAAACCGATGACCAAACAGTACTTCCTCCGCATCCAATTCGCTATGATGACCGGCAAGACGCGCAGGCCCTAACTAGTGCATACCATGTTAAACGAATCGTATTATGCAAAATATGAATAACGGAAAATGACTTAAAATATAAATAGTCTACCTCAAGTATATGCAAACATATACCATTTTGGGAAGTCATGTACATGTAATCACTCTGCATCGGCTGTACCACTTACACAGGTTCCAAATCAAATACATGGTTGGACGAAAGAACAAGTGGCGGAAGCCTACGTCCAAACTGCATTAACTTTGCATCTGAACTCGCCATTGCTACACGCAATGCACAACCGGCACGGGGTAGACATCTGACTGGAAATGGCATTGACGGTTTTGAGAATATAAAGCAATCACTATGTGCCAAAATCATGCTAGTTGACGGGATGTGGTATTACATGTATTTCATTTCCAATTAAGTCTAGAGCATCCATTAACCCATTTAAGTGGATTCTTCTACCATAACTCTTTGGACAGGTCCATTTCATATATAAGGGGTGTCTGGTTAGGTTTTATTATTATCCAGTTTTGTAAAAATATCTAAACGTAAATAGTGTAGAACCTCCTCAGGCGCCGCGTTTTGTGGTGTCTGATCTGGGTATACACTGCTTGCCAATGTCCCTATTATGGGACGCTAGGCTGAAATAGGTTAAACCCTTGCAAGGGTGGACTTGCACTGTCTTGCTGCAGAATGTTTGCAGAATACTCGCCAGCTAACGGACTCCCCTTTATTGAACTGTTTAACAGAGCTACTCAAAATGTAGTGGTCGTCAGCTTGCCAGCCGAAAATTGCCTTTTGAACTTCTTCGGCCTCTGGAAACTAGGTTCTAACAAATTTCGACTTTGAGATTTTCTGGCTCAGGGTAATGGACCAATCTAGGTCCCATCTACAGTTAAAAGGCGCAAAAAAGTCATTAAAACTATGTCCCTTCGACATGAAGCACTTCAACAGTCCGCTGCTTACTGGTGCACTACTTGCCATTTGCTCGTCGCTGAGGGTTTGCGGACACCTAAATTACTACATAAGCTTTTTGTAAAGGCTTCCATGTGAAATGCCCAATGTCTTTGCTATCTCTTCCACCTGAATGCACATATCACAATATACAAAATTCCTCGCTTGATTGCACATTTTCTCATAGGTAGCAACTTGTGAGCGTCCAGACCTGCTTTCGTATTCTAAGGAAGTTCTCCACCGTTTGAACTTATCATCCAAAACTTTCATTTGAACATATGATGGTGCAAAATACCCATATACATCGATTAGTTCTGATCAGAGTCCTCTTTATCCGCATGAAGAAACATACACAAGCTGATTTGAATATTCACTAGGTGCACATGTCCGAAGGTATGTTTTCTGATACAGTGAACCATCATTACAACGACAGCATTTGTTCCCAAAGATGTTGCCATTAAAATGAATTTGCTGTTGTAAAGAAGCCTTAATGGACAGAATGATATATAAGAAAGGTATTGTTTTATTCTTAAGCCTTAATGGACAGAATGATATATAAGAAAGGTATTGTTTTATTCTTAAGCCTTAATGGACAGAATGATATATAAGAAAGGTATTGTTTTATTCTTAAGCCTTAATGGACAAAATGATATATAAGAAAGGTATTGTTTTGTTCTTATTTCCTCACAGAACATATGTTTTGGATATTTGTTAGAATCGCCTCGCTGAGGCGATTCTAACAAATATCCAAAACATATGTATCTTTAAAGTATTAAATACAATATTCTTGCATGATTTGTGACTAATTGTTACCCCTTAAGCGACGTTTTTGTGACAGTGTAAAATGTCATTATAACGAATTGTGTCGTTGTATCGGGTGTCGGTATAAAAAGGGTTGACTGTATTGCGGCTCAAATCATCATGGGCACATAACAAGCCTTTGTTAAATGTATCTCATTTTCTCCTATAATATATAGTAAAAACGGAACATGTGGCTAAATGTAAAAATGAAATATAATGATCAACTGCTTTAAATGTTACCAAATTCTGAAGAATCCCCCTTATAATGAAGATCCCTAAGTACCCATTTTCATCATGTACTACCTGTAGATGCTTCCGGGTGGCCGAGTGGTTACTGCTTTCGACCTCGGATCACGAGGTCAAGGGTACGAATCCCCCTGGAGGCGGGATTCCGCTCATAACTGTACGGCGCTTTATTGCGCATAGCCTTTTTAAAATTATTATCTATCCATCGTCTCGATGCCACTAAAGTGGGCCACACCAAGCGAAAATGTGTCTTCGAGCATGCGCAAATTCAAAATTCACCCCACGCATGCGCAAAGTCTCATCCGGGCATTTTCTCTTCATTGATACATTCTATAGTCTCCAATGATTCTGTGTGCGGGTAGCGAAGGCTCTGATCAGACTGCGCGGATGCGCAGGCCGATCTGTGTAGTCACTCTCCGCATATGCTCAAAGACAAGTGTTTCGAATGGCGCGGCCCAAGTAATGTTGAAAGGAACGTAAAACACTAAATCATCTTCATTATTCATTACAGTCTTATCAACAAAATAAGTATAGATAATAGTTTTTCCCAGAAAATAGGGATTGACATTGCCTACAAATTGTCTCCTATGGAGAGACATAAACGCCAAACCCTATGTTTTCAGGGAAAATATTGAAAAAAAAGTCGTCTGCAGAATATTTTCAGGGAAAATATGGCAAAAAAAAAAAGTCGTTAACCCAGCATGTTAGGCACTAATTGCAATGGTGCAGTCCTGAAAGCTAAATCATTTGAGAATTGTAACAATAAATGTCTTGGTTAACATTAAGCATTAACGTATTATTTTGTTGCTTTTTCTTTATTCCAAAAGTAGATACTGACGCATTCGGGAGATACCTGATTGCCAGATCCGTTTTTTATAATCACTCATTTGTTGTCCTAGACTGGCTCCAATCTCCAGTGACTATTTTTTTTTTCTTATAATCATATTTGCTAGTCCACTAAATTAAAACCAAAATGATATCATGACTATATAGGCTGGTCACTAGAGTGACCAGCCTTTATATACATGATATTATTGTTCTTTTATTTTAGTGGATTATCAAACAGGATTATAAGAAAAATATTTAGTCACTATAGACTGGAGCAAGTCAATTGTTGTCTGTACATTTCACCTTCAGTGAGCAAATGTTTAAACGTACAGATAATCGCTTAAATTAATGCTTTGTGAGCCTATTATCATGATAATTGTCCCAGATAAATGATATTACATCTTTAATGGAATACATCAATAGACCGATATGACAATTAAGGAACTCGACAGTTTTGTAAATTGAAACTTTAATCAGGAAAACTGAAATAAAATCAACGTTTGGCTGAAGTACACGTGACCCGCATTTGATGGCAGCTTTGAATAAAAACATTATTTTGAGATGGATACACGTACGTGTAGTACAAATGTTCCATACGATGCGATATAATGCATCACGAAAAAATGCTATATAATTTTGACCCCCTTAAACCCCACTTTTATATAGTAAAACTGGGGTTTACAGGGTAGACATTATTTTTCTTAATTCTGCTCAAAACATAGATTGTGGGTACAAGTTAGAACCGCCTCACCGAGGCGGTTTTAACGAGTACCCACACTCTATTTTTTTGTCAGAAATATGACAAATATCAGAGTTTTTTTATCTGAAAAATTTTCAGTTTTTGCAGGTGAAATTTTCTATATATTTGAATAGGCGTGTTTTCTTAATGGCCAGTTACCTCTTCAGTATCATCTGATACTACATTTGTGGGACCATTTCAAAAGAAAATACATTACGAAAACACGCCTATTCAAATATATGGAAAATTTCATCTCCAAAAAACTGAAAATTTTCAGATGAAAAACTCTGATATTTTTCATATTTCTGCCCAAAAATAGATCGTGGGTACTCGTTAGAACCGCCTCGGCGGCTTTGAATTAAAAAGCATTATTTTGAGGTGGGTACATGTACGTGTTGTACGGCGAGGCGGTTCTAACGAGTACCCACAATCTATGTTTTATGCAATAATAAGAAAAATAATGTATACCCCTGTAAACCCCAGTTTTACTATATAAAAGTGGGGTTTAAGGGGGTCAAAATTATATAATCATGTTTTCGTGATGAAAACCTAGATATATCAAAAGCCACTTTTTTTCTTCTACAATGTATCTTGTACGTATGTAGTGCATCTAGAAGAAATGAAGCAGATGCTAGCTTTAAAAGTCTACTCCCAAAGCATTGTACCAAATTATTTGTTCAAACATATGTGATGGCTACATGTTTGCCAAACCACAGGTCTGGCTTTATCACATCCCGATAGAGCTGAAGTAATAAATGATCTAACTAGAACTTTTCTCACTGTCTTACATAGGGATTCCGAAAACCTTAAATGCTAAGATTACCCAACAAATGTTAAAATCCAATTCAGAACAAATTACTGATTGGTTTAAAGATACTGATGTCCATGTAATAGATAATGGTTTCAGGGAAACTGCCCATTACGAAAACAAGCCTATTCAAATATATGTTTTTGAGCAGAAATTAAAAAAATAATGTGTACCCTTGTAAACCACCGTTTTACTATATATAAATGGGGTTTAAGGGGTCATAATTATATAGGCATGTTTTCGTGATGCGATATTGAACAAGTCCCTGAAGCATAGATGAAGAGGCGAAGGAGTCTAGACTCCTTTGCCTCTTCATCTATGCTTCAGGTGGGATGGGTGGGATGGGTTGTAGAATCAGCGAATGGTAGGATTAAAATTGTAAGGCCCTTAGCAACACAATGTCTAATAGTCAGATACCATATGTAGGTGACTATGAAAGGATTTTTTTTTATCCTTGTACAATACATTCAGATGCCCAGTGGTACTGAGCACAGAGTCAGATACGTAGTCAGTGCCAAAAGGATGATGGTCATGGCACGACCCAAGATAAGGCTGTTAAAATAGTTGGGATCTCAAGGCACAGATTACATATCTCCAAACATCTAGCTAAGCATACTTGGGGTTGAATATATCCAAGGGCTAAGTCCAATAACAAATGGTGGTGTTGTGGGAACAGAAGGTGAGCACGCACCGTTAGATGTTATTTATACGTGGTTTCTGTGATCTGATATTTCTTTAAACAATAATTGATTTTCTATTGATTGTGACGACGTGTTGAACCAATGCCGATGGAGCACTTACTCATGGTATAAACTTGTATGCCTAGTAAGGCTCGAACCGACAACCCCCTAATCACGAGGCGAGCGCTCTACCACTGCACCATTATGCTCCTTGTGCTCTGGTATTTCGTACAGCTGGTAATTTCGTAAGGGGTAGCCGGTAGTTATGCACTCAAAATCTTTACGCTAACTTCCGGTCATGACTTACGAGAACTCCAAATGTCAACAAACGGGTAAATCCTCCTGATTTATTGATTTTTAGTCAATTTCATAGACATATTTTGAAAAATCGGACAATGCTAGTCCCAACAACTTTCATTTCTGCGTCGGAAAATATAGGTGCGGGCTTGAAAAATCAAGCTGCTGATTTTTTGTTTAATTTAGTTTACCCGCAGAAGGGTAGTCCGATATTCTTGTTTTGACCCTTTATTCCAGTGAAAAATGAAGGTATTTTCAGCCATCTGGGCTATGAGATACTTATTTAACACATCAAATAAGACGTACTGCGACCTACGTCAACGTTGAAATACATGTACATAAGATGCTAAATTTTCCAATCATTTGTTCCGGGGACTGAAATGTTTGTGCCGAATATGACTTATGAGGCCGATTAGCCTTTACGGGAACATTATATCCTTACGGGGACAAGAAAGCCAGTACATCACAAAGCGATTCTTATGGCAGTAAAATGAAATTTCTATACGAATTCTCTCAATTGTGAGCTTCAAATATATGCAAACGTGCCATATCAGAACCCTACTGACACATACTGTCTCATTTGCAAAACCTTTTATTTATTTATTTATTTATTTATTTATTTATTTCATATAAAGGAACACAAGCAAACCGATCACGCATGCTTGAGGTAGCATTTTGAATACCTTTTTTCGACCTCCTAAACAAACACTGTGTTGGTCGATGAAAACTATGTACCGACATGCTCCGATCAATGTCCTAATCGAGGCAAGCTGGCACACTTCGAAACATCAACATTTCTCAAGAGTCCTGACCCATACAAAGCTGCACTCAAGCGCAATAGAAAAAAAATCAAAAGAAGCTATATGTTGCAATGCAAGTATTTTACCCAAGTCATACAATGGAGCAAACTGAAAATTTGTACGCCCCGGTCTCCAATATGACCTATAGCTGGCTACTGACTTGCTGAAAGACGAGATATGTCTGCAGAAACTGCCTCGCTATTTAACGCGACAGTGTTCAATGTCAGTACCGAAGACACTGACAATTTTCCGTATGGCACAAACATAGATTATATAAAAACAAAACTGGCAACAAAATGGTATACCTGACAATTACAAAAAAGAAAAAAAAAAAAAAAAAAAAAGAAATGAAACGTCCTATTTTGATACATACGTTTAACGTACATTGTACCTGTTTTACAACTCCTACCATGATGGTATATTCTAAAGCTGCAGCTGCATTTACCGAAGGTCGCAATAAACGTTAGACACCCATGGTTGGAATGTGATTCTTACGAACTCCTAATACATGCATTGCTTATTTTCAGCATTTTCAAACATGGTAATCAGTTGATCAAATTAGCCTGTGAGCATATACAGAAAATGAAGAATTGGCTTCGCTGTCCGGACAAATAGGTCTCCGGATTGCAGTTGGTGGAGGGGAAGGCGGGCGGGGGAGGAGCATCCCTGAACTTGGGAATGTTTGATAAGGATTTTAATACCCTTTACTGCAAGGCCAAGAACAAAGGTCAAAATTGCAAAGTAAATGAGAAAAAAGTATATGAGAAAAAAACATTTTTTCACAGGTGGAATTTTGATGCTATTGGAGTACTTTGTTTCAAATCTTGTGCATAGTGTCCCTATACTTGGGATATTACTTGATAAAGGATACAATACCTTTGACCTCAATGTCACGGTCACATGTCGAATTTGACAAACACATGATAAAACTGGAAAATATTTTTCTATGTGGCATTTTAAAGCCCTTGAAGAAATGTATTTTAAACCTTGTGCAAAGCATTCCTATACTTTGTACATTATTTGATAGGGGTTGCAGGATCTTCCATTTCAAGGTCAAGGTCACAAATCAAACACTAGTAAAAGGTTAAGGTTTCCCTACAACTGGAACAATTGGACTTATTTACCTCAAATCTTTTGCGTAGCATGACAATACTTGGTACATTATTTGATAAATTTCTGTACATACATAGCAATGGCCTTAAAATCAAGGTCACAGATCAGATCTGACAAATACGTAAAATAAAAAAAATAGTTGAAACTGTTCCCTAGCTGACATCTAAATGCTACTAGAGGAATTAACTTCAAATCTTGTGCTTAATGGCCCTATAATCAGGCTATTATTTCATGAGGGTTGTCGATCGTGTATAAAAGGGCGGGAAGTCGACCAAGTCTATCCAGTCCCCCTAAACTGATTATATTTTACATATGCTATTGATAATATAATATATTTTTGTGGTATTAAATACTTTCATTTACATTGTATCTAACCAAACAGACGATGCATTTCTCTCATTCCCATGCAAACAGAGAGAGAATCTCATGCCTGTCACGACATATTTGAGCCGCGCTATGCGAAAACATGTTTGCGGGCATATGTGGCATATGTGTTCCGTTAACAGAATTGTTTGGTCAACATAGACTTTGCGCATGCGCAGGATGAATCTTAATTTGTGCATTTTGCGCATGCTCGAAGACACATTTTTACTTGGCGAGGCCCACATTTTATTATTTTAATACGGTAACACAGCTACGTGCACTGTATGGTTCGTAGCGATAGCTCTAGATAAGATATGTTTGCAACAAACATTACGAAAACACGCCTATTCAAATATATAGAAAATTTCACCTCCATAAACTGAAAATTTCCAGATAAAAAACTCTGATATTTTTTCATATTACTGCTCAAAACATAGATTGTGTGTACTCGTTAGAAACGCCTTGATGAGGCGGTTCTAACGAGTAGCCACAATCTATGTTTTTGAACAGAAATAAGAAAAAATAATATTTACCCCTGTAAACCCCAGTTTTACTATATAAAAGTGGGGTTTAAGCTAGGGGGTCAAAATTATATAGGCATGTTTTCGTGATGCCTATTAATATTTTCATTATTTCTCCGCAGAATCATACATTATGTTTACTCATAAGAAGCGTCTCTCTCTCTCTCTCTCTCTCTCTCCCTCTCTCTCTCTCAGTAACACCTGAAATCAATATCACACCTCTATCAGAAAGCTGCTTTATTCCAATAATACATACGTTGAAATGATCGTACTATTCAATATCACTGACAGTACCATGAATTGTATGAAAGTAAACACGAAAACATATTCTAAACACCTTCTTTTATTGCACTGTTAATTGCACAGTTATCATTATTATTGTATTTCTATATTTACAGTATTCTGAATATAATATTGTTTACGCCAACATATTTAACAATGTAGCAGTAGGTGGCAGGAAATAATAATAAAACAGTTTCTGATGTCATTCACAAAACGTGTTGGTATAAAGATATCCTCTAGATCTGGTCCTGAGGTAATAAAACTTGTTTTTTTGTTCAACTCAGCTGATCATGTTATTTTCCCTGCTACTAAATATGAAAATGCCAACAATCGTTGGCATTTTCATATTTATCAGCAGATAATTTTTCATGCTCAGCTATGTTTAGCAAGATTTCAAGTATTTGCAACTGTTAGTAAATTGAGATTTATTCATGTTATTAGCAGCACAAAGCTCATGCTCAGCTGAGTTGAGCATGGGAAAAACAGTTGATGTTTTTTATATATATATATATATATATATATATATATATATATATATATATATATATATATATATATATATATATATATATATTTGGGACCTGGTACGTGTAGGTAGATGATGGCGGCTACACATCCGTAGTTCAAGTCGGTTTCATATCTCCTAATAGGAATGACTCCCGGGAGCAATGAACAAATATAGAGTAATCAAAATAGCTTGCAATAAGTAATATTTCAGAAATAGCTGAAGAGTCTTAAGTCATTCATGAAGCCAGAATAGTGATTTTTGGGCAATTAGGCTTCACCAGTAAGCCGCAGATACATTCTCAAAACTCTCGAAATAGGTTCAATGATCAAAAGGACAAGAACATAAGTAGTATTGGATGGCACTCTGGGGACTTCTTATGGGAGTCCCCAGGGTGCCATCCAATACTTCTAACATATAAATAACACTATAATGAAGTAAACGGGGGTTTTGCGGCCGACAAATGCCTCTAAGACCAGCTGTAGTGACGATGAAACTATTTTAAAAGGAATGACTCTCGAGATCAATACACACATACACAGAACTGCAAATAGCCGGGATGTCCTAAGTTTTTGCTTTTAGCCAGAGTAGGTACTTTCGGCTTATTAGGCCTCATCAGGGACCATCATTTAAATTAAAAAAAATCCTGGAATGAAATCATTGATCACAAAGAACCAGAAAATATAAACTATACTATTTTTAAACCTTTTCATTACGAAAATACGCCTATTCAAATATACAGAAAATTTTACCTCCGAAAACTGAACATTTTTAGATACAAAATCTCTAATATTTTTCATATATCTGCTCAAAGCATAGATTGTGGGTACTCGTTAGAACCGCCTCGGCGAGGCGGTTCTAACGAGTACCCACAATATATGTTTACAAACAATATACATACATACATATATATATATATATATATATATATATATATATATATATATATATATATATATATATATATATATATATATATATATATATATATATATATATATATATATATATATATAATGTATACCCTTGTAAAACCCAGTTTTTCTATATACAAGTGCGGTTTAATGGGGTCAAAATTATATAGGCATGTTTTCGTCATGTTGCTTCTAAAAGTGGCGCACGTTTGCTCTAGATGGAAAATGTAAATACATTAGAGCCGCAACGTCAGAAAACGTACCTTAGGACACGTGCGCGCAGCGAAGTTTCAGATAAGCCTCAGTCAAGAGAAGACTCTTGACGGCGTATTTTGTATCTAGTCGAGGATGCGAAATTCCTTCAAACGGACAACGAAGACCCTGATTAAATGACACGAATGCGAATGCGTAAGCTGAACTATATCATCGCTGGGCCAAGGTACGTTTTCCGACGTTGCGGCTTATTATATTATCACTGGGAATGTAGCTCAATAAGCGTTGCAGTTCATCTAGTCAGTCATCTGCATTTCTTGTCAAATCCTAAGGGAACTGGAGACATATGGCAGATATAAAGCCGTTTTCAACAAATTCAACCATTACGAAAACACGCCTATTCAAATATATTGAAAATTTCACCACTAAAAACTGAAAGTTTTCAGATAAAAAATCTGATATTTTTCAGATTCTGCTCAAAACATAGATTGTAGGTACTCGTTAGAAACTCCTCGCCGAGGCGGTTCTAACGAGTACCCACAATCTATGTTTTTGAGTAGAATATGAAAAATAATGTATACCCCTGTAACCCCCAGTTTTACTATATAAAAGTGGGGTTTAAGGGGGTCAAAATTATATAGGTATGTTTTCTTGATGAATATTTATAACATCGGGTTTGCTTTTATGCATATAACATTGGGAGGATATTTTTACCTTTTAGAGTGGACACTTTTTCAGAAGAGAGGCAAACACTTTTCACAAAGTTGCTTCCCTGACATGTATCAATTTCTATTAGTTTTGTGAACTTCCACATGTGCGAACAGTGTTACATGTACGGTGTCGTCCGCACAGGTAAATAGTCGATCACCTATATTATTTGTGCCCGGAGAACACTATTTTCTTTTAGATTGTATGTGCGGCCAGCAGAGACTCAGATCAGCCTGCGCATTTAAGCAGTCTGATCAGACTCTTCCCAGGGCGCGCTGTGGGTAACCAAGAATCCAAAGCATCCCCAGGTGGATAGCGAAGACTGATCAGGCCCCGAGGTTGGCATTTCATATTTATTAGCAAAGAAATTTTCATGCTCAGTTTGGTTTAGCAAGAAAAAATGAAATGTTTAGTAATTAGGGATTTATCAGCATGAAAAATTTCATGCACAGTTGAGTTGTGCATGAAAAAGGTTTTATAACCTTTCGGCCTGACTACATGGATATGCAGGCTGACCTGAGTCTTCGCTGGGCAAACATTCAATCTTGTAGAAATTGCCGTGTCCCCGCTCGTTTAATCCTTGTCATGCTAAATAGATTGAGATGCCAGATGCCACGCCCACTTCTAATTTCCAGCCAATCAGATTACTGGATCCTGGTTTTTTTATAGAAAGTCACATATTTAAGGACAAACAGTGCAGATCCTGATCAGTAGGCTTCTTCAGAAGCCAACTGATCTGGATCTACACTGTTTGCTAAGACAGGGCATGTCGTGTTCAGCAAGAGAAGGGCTAATGTGAATGCACACACTTTCAGAGTAGGCAAGTTTGTCAAATTTGTTTTTTGCCGCTCTTCTGAAAATGGATCGATTTTTAAAGGAAAGAATTTGACCCCAGGCGAATTTCGCCCCACCCACTCCACCTGACTCCTGTAGTTTTCTACTGACCGTTTCAAGGCAGTTCTTCTTTGTGCGTCGTTGTTTTTATATGTCGAGTACATCACGAAAACATGCCTGTATAACGTTGACCCCATGAAACACCACTTTTTCATAGTAAAACTGGGGTGTACAGGGGTACTATTTTTTTTCTTATTTCTGCTCAAAAACATAGATTGTGGGTACCCGTTACAACAGCTTCGCCGAGGCGGTTTTAACCAATACCTACAACCTATGTTCTGAGCAGAAATATGAAAAATATCAGAATTTTTAACTGAAAATTTTCATTTTTTGGTGGTAAAATTTTCTGTATATTTGAATAAGCGTGTTTTCGTAATGATGTTTTGGCATTGTTTGTGCCTCATCTCTCCTTCTTTTGGTGACTCGGATGAGGCTGTACTTCGTAATTGTGGCATTTCCTGGGTATTTTCGCTTATATTTTTATGTTACAGAAGAACCATTTTCAGAATGGGCTTGTTTTGCAGGAAAGCAAACTGGAAATCACGATGGTTGTCTCCCATGTACATGTACAAATTATTGTCAATCTATCACTAGAATACAGTCCCTTTGTTGTCAATTTGACTTATTTTGCGAGCGGTCATGAATTATTTCTAGTATATTTATTGTTCACTCAATTCTTGGGAACGTTTTAGTCATGTGCGCTCACCGATCACTCAAATCAGACTGCGCAACCGCGCAATCAAACATTACGAAAACACGCCTATTCTAATATACAGAACATTTCACCACCAAAAACTTAAATTTTTCAGATAAAAATTCTGATATTTTTTCATATTTCTGCTCAAAACATAGATTGTGGGTACCCACAATCTATGTTTTGAGCAGAAATAAGAAAAATAATGTATACCCCTGTAAACCCCAGTTTTACTATATAAAAGTGGGGTTTAAGGGGGTCAAAATTATATAGGTATGTTTTCGTGATGTCAAATTTCTCGTCGTTTGCATGAAAAAACTTCGCATCTTTGGCTTGCCAACCATTACCAAGGAAGTTTCTGACCAGACTGTGCGAATGCGCAGGATGATCTGAATCTACGGTGGACGCACATGTCCACACACGTTTTCTGACGTTGCTGACTTCATGTGTTGAAGTCATAAAAGTGATAGAGAAGTCCAAGATAAACATGAATATCAGCAAAGTCTGACCAGGCCCCGGGGTTATAAAACTTTTTTCATGCTCAACTCAGCTGAGCATAAAAGTTATTTTGCTTATAAATCTTAAATACTGATTTCTTAAAACTTCTTTCATGCTCAACTCAGCTGAGCATGCTCAGCTAGTTGAGCATGAAAAAAATGTTTTAATTGTTGGTATTTTTATTTTTATGCCGAAGTGAAATTTCATGCTCAGTTGAGTTGAGCATGAAAAATGTTTTATAACCTCGATGCAGGTACTCCTCTACTGGACGATATTGTGCTGTGGTGAAATGGTAAGCATTGGAGTCTAGATTGAGAGGTAGCGGCTTCGTTCCCTGCGAGCATCACGTGTTGTGTACTTGAGTAAGACACTTTATCCACATGGCTTTGTGCTGCTTTCTATCATCATAAGTTCTGCATAGGTTACCCGCAAGAGCATATGGCAGTTTAAATAGAAAGGTATACCCTTTGGTTCCCAACGCCTCTGTAAGTAGAATACAGTTTCTCGTGGACCCTTTTTGTCAGTTTGCGTTTGCTGTCATTGTACCGTTTGAATTGAGCATAAATAATATAGAACAAATATAGAACGTCACATAAAATATTTAAAAATGGCATCTCCAGCGAACTGTTCTCTATTTCTTTATTTATATGGTTTTTTTCTCCTTTAATTATTTTTAATTTATTTATTTATTTATTTATTTATTTATTTATTTATTTATTTTTTATATATGTGTGTGCGTGAGCGCGTTTTTTTATGTTTCTTTGTAAACCTGTATCCGTAAAGTACTGTACCGGTTATTTCTAACGCTCTTTACTTTTTAAATGTACTCTGTTTTTATTTTCGAGCCAAATATTCATAATTGGTTCGAGAAGTAGTCTAGGGACTCGGTTGCCATGTCAGCGTGGTGTAGAGTGGCAGCAAAACACGGCCTTTTATTCTCAAATGCATGAATTAACTCTGAAAGTGCCAATTACAACTTCAGCATACGATATTTTGATTGTTTTCCGTTTGAAAGAAAATAAGTCTTGCCAACCAAGCAGACGATTTGCATGAAACGTCAAATCCTATTTTCCCTGAACAAAAAAAAAAAAAAAAAAAAAAAAAAAATTCAAAAATGTCGCCAGCTACACATTTTGCTTTAAGTCGTTTATGACTCGCATGGCACCGGGATGAAGGCAGTTAATTGACATTGGCCTTTTATAGCTAATTAGGTAACCTACATCGCAGTGGCGTAGCCAAAACGGAATTATTGTTACGCACTCACATAAAAAAAATCTCGAAAAATTCTCCCGAGTAGTGCTTCCAGAAAAAAGGACTACTATAAAAGGGAAGAATTTGCTCCCTCTGGAAAAAAGAAAGAATTTGCTCCCTCTTTTAGAGTAGTCTCTATTTTAGAAGTGATAAATTATTTTCTTTAAGAGCAGTCCTTCTGGTAAAAAAGCAAAATATTTTATGTTAGTTAATATGTCTTTATGCAAATAATTATGTTCTTCTAACGCACATGCATAGCGTACGGATTGAGCGCTACGCCTATGCACCAGATAAATCATTAACAGTCTTTTAAAGGGACTTGATACATCTGGTAAATTTTTCGCCATTTTTACAAGAGAGACAGCTTTTTGGAGTTCATGTGTGCTTCCCAGCACACGACGTCCCTTGTGTAAAAATGCCTTCTCTATATGCTGTCAGTAATTTCTTCTTTATATCAGCGTACAGTTTTCTGCGATTTTTATGCTGTTAGAAGTTTGCTAAAGAAATAACTACAGTGACTTCTTCAATAACTTCAGCCCGGCAGACTAAAACCTCGATACAACGACAGTATTTGTTCCAATCACGAAAACATGCCTATATAATTTTTACCTCCTTAAACCCCACTTTTATATAATAAAACTGGGGTTTACAGGGGTATACATTATTTTTCTTATTTGTGCTCAAAAACATAGATTGTGGGTACTCGTTAGAACCGCCTCGCCGAGGCGGTTCTAACGAGTACCCACAATCTATGTTTTGAGCATAAATATGAAAAATATCAGAATTTTTTTTATCTGAAAATTTTCATTTTTTGGTGGTGAAATTTTCAATATATTTGAATAGGCGTGTCTTCGTTATGCCAAATCTATGTACGTTGCCTTTAAAATGAATTTGCTGTTGTACAGAATACTTAATGAGCAGATTGATATGTAAGAAAGGTCTGGTTTTGTTTTTATTTCTTGATAGACTATATGTTCTGGAAATTTGTTAGAATCGTCTCAATGAAACGATTCTAACAAATGTCCAAAACATATGTTTCTTTAAAGTATTCTTGCATAATTTGTGACTAATTGTTATCTCTCAAGCGAAGGTTTTGTTACAGTCAAATTGTCATTATAACGAATTTTGTCCTTGTATAGAGTGTCGATATAAAGAGGGTTGTCAGTATCATAAATCAATCCAATCATTGAGCCAAGGGTGTTTTGTGGGGCCGTACAATGTAGTATACTAGCATTAAATTGACAATCTTGGAGACGTTTTAAGATTTTCAATAGAAAAATAAAATGCTCATTTTCAACTGAGAGTTAACGCTAAGTACACTCGTCAGTTTCTGCGTTGTTTTATTTTATGACAAAGATTGGCAACTACAATTTGTGTCCAATATTCGTGTTTACATTTAGACTTGAAAGTGGCTGCAGCTTATAGTACTATAGGCAACCACAGCAGGGAGTTAACCCGTTCAGCCCGGTAGACCAAAATAGATACTATGCAAACAGTGCAAATTCAAATGAGACGGCTCCTAGTAACGAGCAATCTCATCAGAAACTACATTGTTTGCAATTTTGTTTTGATTTTTGACTGAGACAATGAGAACAATGGTACTGATCGTTTTCAAAGATGGAAGAGTCCACTTCAGAAACTCAGGAATGGCAGTGTTAATAGCACATTGAGCAGAACAATAAGCCTCTTGAGAAGCCCCTTCTCAGAATTAGCTTGGTATGCAGGGAAGCAAACAGGAAGTCACAAAGTTGCACCCTTTACAGAAGTTTTGTTTTTTGTAATATTATGGTAATTAGAATACATCACGAAAACACGCCTTTATAATTTTGACCTCATTAAACCCCACTTTTATATAGTAAACCTGGGGTTTACAGGGGTATATATTATTTTTCTTATTTCTGCTCAAAACATAGATTGTGGGTACTCGTTAGAACCGCCTCGCCGAGGCGGTTCTAACGAGTACCCACAATCAATGTTTTGAGAAGAAATATGAAAATATCTGATTTTTTTTTATCTGAAAATATTCAGTTTTTGGAGATGAAATTTTCTATATATTTGAATAGGCGTGTTTTCGTAATGAAACAACAAATAACAAGAGAATTTTGCAATGTTTTATTAAAAAATAAAAAAAAAATAAAAAAAAGAAAAAACATATGCAGCTTTTGATTTCCTCACTTTTGATAATATGGATATAAATCATGAGTTTATACATACCGTATTCGACCTAATTACCGCACTGTGCGCTTAGGTTTTTCAAACTTACAGGACACACTCATTTGTGGTCAAATATGTATCTATCTACTTAGGATACACTATAAAAAAGGTCAGAAAAGGACTTATTTAATGATGACTATACGATTTTTTCTGATCTTCTTTACAAAGGCATATGTTGTGGGTACTCATTTGAATTGCATCAACTTGTCGTACCCACAACATATGCCTTTGTAAAGAAGTAAGGAAAAAAGTACACTGGTTGTAATCTTAAGACCACGGAATTTCTTGACTGTGCGCTTATAGGGGTATGTGCGTTAATTAGGTCGAATACGGTAATTCCGGAAGTTCAAATGATAGGTTTGCTTACCATGAACAGACCTGTAACAGAGCTAATCAAACAGGTAATTATACAATAATAATTATGTAGAAGCACCATAATATTTAATTAGGGGATAACTGCTTTCAAATTTGGCATTTTGGGAGGTAAATCGGCGGTTTTACGGTCGGAAATTTCGTTTTACGGATACGCGTAATTTGCGACCGTAAAACCGCCGATTTACCTCCCTAAATGACAAATTTGATGCAGTTATCCCCATTCTAATGCATTTATTCATTTTTTTTTCTATTGAAAAAAATGTACTATTTGCAGAAAACGACAAGTGCTGTGAGCTGCGTAAAACCAAACGCCAGCCAATGAGAAGCGATGTTACGTGATGACGTCGGATTTGCGACAGTATATCGCAGAATATACCGTCGCAAATTTTTGACGTTATCCAATCAGACGTCGCGTTACATACGCGAGTGCATTAGAATGTAATATGAATATCTATTCCTTATTGTCTAACATCATAAAACATTGGTGGTGGGTCACTACCATGACGAAGCTTAACTTCCTGAATCTAACGAACAATACTGATTGTTCAAGTCAAGTAAAATTACAGTTTTCTTGGCCAAACGACACCCAGCACACAGAGCATGCAAGAAAAAGGATAGGCCTTCATTTATATTTACAACTGCTGTGTGGTGAAAGAATTGTCTAAGTGATACAGTCCTATTAAAAATACCTGATTTAAATGCACGGTAAAAGGGGACATACGCTTTGCCGATGGAAAGTCGAAAGCTTTTCATTCTTCAGAGCTCGCATGGTGTGTGCTCGAGCCTGGGAAAAAGCATAGAGAATGAATATATTTTCAGAGGGCGAAACTCCATCAAAGTTTTTGTCAAAAGTGGTATAAACTAAAAAAGTAAGAATTTGCTCCCCCTTCCCTTATTAAGAGAGTAAATGACCAGAGCCCATTTGTTCAAAACTAACGATGTCGTTAGTTAACGATTCGTTAAAATTTACATCGAGTGATACGCAGATATGCTGAAAGTTTTTGCTGAAAAAATGTGAGTAGCTTTTGCAGTGCAAAAGCTACTCACATTTTTTCAGCAAAAAATATCAGAATATTGTATATTGAATCTGCTAAAACAGTTAATGAAATGACCCTTAACGACTCGTTAAGCTAACGACGCTTTGAACAACTGGGTCCAGGAAATCTAAAAAGAAGTCATTCAAATTGCCCGTCTTATGAAAATGGCAAACAGCAAACCGAGTGTATCAAGTCCTCTTGGTAACACACAGTAAACCCTCGTTACTACGACAGCATTTGTTCCAAAGATGTTGTCATTAAAATAAATTTGCTGTTGTAAAGAATCCTCAGTGGACAAAATCGTATGTGAGAAATGCCTTGTTTTATTCTTATATCTTCATAGATCATTATTTGTTGATTGTTAGAATCGCCTCTGTGATGCGATTCTAACAAATATCTAAAACATATGTTGCTTGAAGTTTTAATGCAGTATTCTTGCATAAATTTCTCAATAACTGTCACCTCTTGAGCGAAGGTTTCGTATCATTTAAATTGTCATTATAACGAATTTTGTCGTTGTGTAAAGTTTCGGTATAAATAGGGTTAGCTTATTTAGGTATTGCTGTACCTGTATCTAAAATAATCTTCTTTTCATATTGGTAAGCTGATTTGACCGCGTGCTGCATATTCAGTAGAACACACACACACACACACACACACACACACACACACACACACACACACACACACACACACACACACAAGAAACCAAATCATAAACTTGAATACTCCATTACGAAAACACGCCTACTCAAATATATTGAGAATTTTACCACCAAACAATGAAAATTTCATATGAAAAATTCTGGTAATTTTCATAATTCTGCTCCAAACATAGATTGCGGGTACTTGGTTGAACCGCTTCGGTGAAGCGGTTCGAACGAGTACCCACAATTTATGTTTTTGAGCAGAAATAAGAAAAACTAAATTAATGTATACTCCTGTAAACCGCAGTTTTACTGTATAAAAATGGGGTTTAAGGGGGTCAAAACTATATAGGCGTGTTTTCGTGATGTCGTTCTGGCCTGAATTAGAATGGATATGTGGTAGGTGTGTTATTTTCTGTTACATATAAAGACGCGTTGTGGGGAAAAATGTCATGGTTTGATGTATTTAGATTTGTTTACCTTTATGGACAATGCCCCCAGCATACGTCAACTGCCGCAAGCTATTTAGGCTGGAATGCTCGTTTCGGGTTTAGACAATTTTTTGCCTTCAAAGTTAGTTAGGGTTGATATTTGATTTAGCTAAATATAAAAAGTGTCATGTAGTATAATGACTTATCTTCTTACGCTAAATTTACACATACTTACCGCTGGGGTAGATGGAGAAACAAAATCAGTCTTCTGAAACCCACCCGTGCAATACCGAAGAGCCACAATAACTCTGTAAGTGTCGTACCAACAGCTGACCATTTGAGAACGTCAAGCCGTAAAATGCTGTAGAAAAATCGTATTTAAATAATGTGTTTTCTTATTATCCCAGTAAAACACATTGCATGTTAAGCGTTCCCTTTCAGAAGCATATTGTAAGTTGCCGCAAAACCGTTCCATTTTCATTATTGGCTAATGATAAAGTACAAAAAAATGGAAGAATGATTTAATACGTTCCTACTTGGAAAAGGTTCGTACTAAGGATTATATCGCTGACCATATTGCGCCACATGAGCTTCTTATATGGTACAGTAGCCACTAGTCAAATTATTACGAAAACACGCCTATTCAAATATACTGAAAATTTTACCACCAAAAAAACTGAAAATTTTCGGGTAAAAAATTCGGATATTTTTCAAATTTTCTGCTTAAATCATAGATTGTGGGCACTCGTTAGAACTGCCTCGGCGAGGCAGTTCTAACGAGAACCCACAATCAATGTTTTTGAGCAGAAATAAGGACAATAATTTATACCCCTGTAAACCCCAGTTTTACTATATAAAAGTGAGGTGTAAGGGGGTAAACATTATATAGGCATGTTTTCATGATGAATAAGGGTCTTAAGTTTTATTTTTTAATTATAATAGTTAACTTCTTTATAATGGCAAGTCTGTTTGGTACAGTCTTCAATACACATAATTGTTAAGTATTATCATGTATGTCTCCACCAAATTTGATGATGCTTGGTCAGTTCGAGAGGGCGATAAGGCTTGCTCATGTTTTTGAAACGGTACGCATGCCTATAGAAAGTGAATAAGCGAAATCAGGTAACCGCAGCCACTCCCAGACACCAAGAGGAAGAGGAAACCGACAAATCCAAACCAGCACAAATCGAACAAACGTACGAAAAACACCAAGACCAGCCCCACTCTCTCCCCAAGCGAGGCAATCGCAACGCCAAAAGGACCGATAAACACAAGAACAAAACAACACAAGGTAAGACATAAAACAAATCGCCCCATAGAATAAACCACAAAGCAACAAAGAGCAAGACCAACACCGTGACCACCGCCTCAGTACGGTCAGTAGAGTAAACTACCAGGGGGGTTAAAGCACTTTTACAGCTAGCCAACTTCACCCTGGGTCCCGATGCTACTCTTAATACAGAAATACATAAAAAATTCGATTCGCATTAAGGCTCCCAACTCAGTCAATGCATCAAAGCGAAAACATAAAAATCAAATTAATCACTATAATAAACAAAGACGAGTACTCATGGTAATTCTACTGTATGCCAGAGTAAACGAAAACCAATAGTTGAACCAAGGCGGACCAAGCCAAATACATATCGTCAAGCCTCAACCCACTGGTTAAAATTTTACGAAGAGGCCGTCATTCAGTCTGAGGCCCGAACCACCGTAGTGCAATTAAAGAGTGAAGCATAGCCATGTCAATATCTGAAACAAGTTTATTGAGATAAAAAAATAGTAATTCTTACAGGTTTATTATATTCATAACAGTTTTTTTTTTTTTTCGAATTAATCAGGTATTGATGAAGTTATGAATCTGTCATTAAAGATACCAGGTAAATTAATGAATTCGATTCCTTTATTGATGAAAGAATTATTGATTGAATGTTTTCTTAAATAAAGTTAAATAAAGGTCAAATAGGATTGCCTCTGGAAACAAAGAACACACAGAATCACGAAAATCGGAGACTCTGATTGAGTCTCTTCATATGCAACACTGTAGTTTGCGAGGCGGCATACCCCTTACCCCCACTCCCCCCTCCCCCACTCAGCGCCGGCTTAAGCGGTGTTCGATTTCCAAAATAACCAGGATGGGCCCAATGATCCCAAAAGAAATAAAATACAACCTGCACTATGATGATGGACGGGGAGACTTTTTACGGCCGCTACACGGCACAACACCAGGGACAGTAGAGTAAAATTAAGTAAAAAATGATTGCCTTTGGAAACAAAGAACACACAGAATCACGAAAATCGAGACTCGGTTTGATTGAGTGTCTTCATATGCAACAGTGTAGTTTGCGAGGCGGCATACCCCTCACCCCCCCCCCCCCACACACACACACACACCCCGCCCCCAACACACACACACTCAGCGCCGGCTTAAGAGGTGTTCGATTTTCAAAATAACCAGGATGGGCCCAATGATCCCAAAAGAAATAAAATATAACCTGCACTATGATGATGGACGGGGAGACTTTTTACGACCGCTACACGGCAAAGCACCAGGGACAGTAGAGTAAAATAAAGTAAAAATGATTGCCTTTGGAAACAAAGAACACACAGAATCACGAAAATCGAGACTCTGTTTGATTGAGTCTCTTCATATGCAACATTGCAGTTTGTGAGTCTGCATACGCCCCCTAGCACTGGCTTAAGCGGTGTTCGATTTTCAAAATAACCTGGATGGGCTCAATGATCCCAAAGGAAATAAAATATAACCTGCTCTATGATGATTGTACGGGGAGACTGCACATCACCAGCTACTGTAGAGTAAAATAAAAGTTAAATGCCTTTGGAAACAAGCAACACACAGAGTCACGAAAAGCGGAGACTCGGTTTGATTAAGTAGTCTCTTCATATGCAACATTGTAGTTTGCGAGGCTGCATACGTCCCCTAGCGCCGGCTTAAGCAGCATTCGATTTTCAAAATAAACAGGATGGGCTTGATGATACCAAAGGAAATAAAATATAACCTGCACTATGATGGCTCTATGTTAATATGTTAAAAATCGTTACAAAAGTCTAGGAGACTGTCATTTTGGCTTTTCCTTGGTAGCTTCATTTATATGTTGGCACAGGTATTTAGGTATTAAAATTCAGACTACGCCATTGAGTGTTAACAGCTTGTTAAGGATACAACGATCTTAGGAATACATTTCCTGTCTATGATGAGATATTTAATCCAAGTCATTATATCTAAGACACGTTGTTTTAAATAGCCATTAAATAAAATGTGATACCCTTGATAAAATACATGATCGGTGCATACTGTGGTGAGTCTCATTATGGAAATTTAAAATTATGCAATAACCTATACTTGGTATGAGATATAATATTTCCACCAGATATTAATACAATAGGTTCAGGCAAGTAATGTGTTATTAATATGTATAACACGATTCTTAACATGTATATTTATTTTTATAACCACTTTCTTCGAGCAGATTTCGATATCTCGCAACTAATTCGGTTTACTCTGCCGTAGCTGCTGTTTTGCAGTGTGGCGGCCGTAAAAGTCTCTCCGTACATCATCATAGTGCAGATTATATTTTATTTTCTTTGGTATCATTGATCCCATCCTTGTTATTTTGAAAATCGAATACCGCTTAAGTCGGCGTGGGGGGAGGGGAATGGGGAAACGGGGTCTTGTAATGGCAGCAGAGAAACAACTGGAACTTATTTCATCAACGTGCATTTGTTTTCTTTGAGATCATTAAGTTTCTTCTGGCTGCTTTGAAAATCGAATACCGCTTAAGCCGGTGTTTAGGGATGCAACCTCGTGGACTACATAGCTGTATATGAACAGACTTTGTCATTTTGTGTGTTCTTTGTTTCCAAAGGCGTCTTTTCCGATTTTATATCAAATTAGTTTTGCTTTCGCGAGAAATCTTCCTTAATTCTTATGCAACTCCAAAATACAAATACGTTCATTTTATTTGGTCCTTGTAAGGGTCCTCTTCATCATCAAACATCACAAAAAAGCAAACAGATATAAACACAAACAGTATGATCTAACAAAGCAAAGCATTTAATAGCGATCGGAAGCCAGAGCATAAGAAAACAGTTGGAATACAACAGACCTACCGCAAGCATGGATAGATACGCGCCAATCCTCTTAAACCGGTTTAGGAAGGAGCTCTCATTCTGTTTGAGGCCCGACTCACTGTCGTGCAATAAAAGGGAGGATCAAAGTTATCAAGCATTAATTGGCTAGCAACAATGCATGCAGTTTGCCGCAGAACATCTAAATGGTATTTTTTGGTCGTGAGATACAAACATTTCGAATCGTTCCAAAAAATCAGTATGACCAAATTTCTAAGTCACCATAAAATTGGGGTTCCCTTCAGATGTGTTTCAAAAATATAAGTGAAGCTACCCAAGAAATGCCACAATCACGTAACACTGTCTTCACGAACACCCACAAAAGGAGAGGAGACGATAAAAAATGACAAAAATGCCACATAGGAAACTATTGACGCAGAAAAAACGAAGAACTGCAACAGAGGAACCACCATAGAACTTTCGTAGAACTTATATGCCTCTATAACAAGAATACATGATACAGAAATGGGTAATGAACTTAAAAGGCAAGCAAAGAATGGCGTCTGTGATTTTGTTATATTTTAGACAGTCATTTATTGTTTCTTTGAATGCACGTTATTTACGTTTACAGTTACCATTTTTCCTGACACCATGTAACCTTGTTTTACGTTTTCGGTATTCTAAAAGATAAATGTTGCCGTTAAAACCAAGTGGAAAAGGCGTCTGCAATGATTTTATCCATTTTAATTTCGTTTCATGTCTTTTGATAGTTTTAAATCTAGATGTAAATTTTATACCGAATTAATTCTTTCCACTAGTTGTATAGAAATGTCGTTTAGTGAATGACCTGTACGTTAAAAGTGACGGTACAAGAAACTTTCATTTTTTAGGTTTATTCATTCTACGATAGTGCTCGTTAAAGCGGGTTTTTAATATACGGTTTGTCTGTCCAACATATTGCATTCCACAGTTTACAGCACGTCAGGTGATTACATAAATGAAATCATTTGACTTTCAGTCCAGATCTGAATAGTTAACTACTGAAAATCGTCTACCGTTAACAGATGAAGAAACGGTAGACGCAGAACATAAATGTTTACAACATCTAAACCTCTTAACATTGAACTTAGAAATACTAGGATACATTCCACTCCTTTTGAACGGATTTGTATATTTGCGAAGAATAGGATATTTTTATAGGGGAAAGTCGAATTCTAAGGCTCTTGTTAAACATATTAGTATTACCCTCTCCATTGAAATTTATAGAAGCAGCAGAAAATAACTTTGAATGTGTTATCGTAACCGACGGCACCATTGTTCTAAAGCTTATAATGGAACGGGGAATCTGAACAGAGAAGCAGAATTTAACCGAAGGGGAGATATTGTTATTCTAAAACTATTTGTAATACTCATAGGAGAAGTAGTGTGGCGATACTCTCAACAGAACAGTGATATACATACCGGTCATCAATGAAAACAGTGGTACACAAGGACTGAAGGTAAGTATAACAAGTACCCACAAAATAGATATGTCTTCCAAAAGTCCACAGAAATTAAACAAGCAACCGTTAAATCGAGATATGAATATCGGTATACTATTGACCTTCAATGCAGTATCAAAAGGATGTCAAATTAAAGGAACGGTGAAAAGCGATTCCAAAAACAATCCCTGGGGATTGGAATAATACGAAGTCGTCATTCATTAACCATGCATACTGTCTCATAACACCTACACCTTGTTTTAGTTTCAATGAGCCCGTGCACGCCAAAATCAACAATAACAGTTGTGAGACCAGCGAAGACTCAGATCAGCCTGTGCATCCGCACAGTCTATTCAGATCTGAGTCTTCACTTATCACTTGTGCCTTCTACAGCCTCTGGGATATCCAAGGAGTGATGAATGAGAATCCTTGCCATACTGGATGGTACTGGGTATTTGCTGGTTACAAAGTTCTTAGTTTGTCATGCGCTGGCTTTTTTCATATCGATTAATGGTAGCCTTATTTGTTCACAAAATAAGACATACTAATGACTCTTCCGAGTTAACTCTTACACTGCCACAGGCGATAATAACTGGCTTTTGCAAACAGTGTAGATCCAGACGAGACGGCTCTTAAAGAACCGTCCCGTCAGGATCTACGCTGTTTGACATTCAGTCTTACAACTTTATATTTAAACTTCTTTCCAATCGTTAGTTTGTTTAACAAAAAAGGACAAAACAGACGACAAATGCAGTCTGAAATTTGGTAGTCTGAAATTTGGCATCGAAAGAGTTAATATTAAATGAAATTAATACGGCATTTGATTTTTTTTTTTTTTTTTTTTTTTTTTTTTTTTTTTTTTTTTTTAATTATTGGGGAAATAGTGTATAGTAAAACATCCACTTAATAAGGAAGATCAGCAAAACGACGTCATAAGAGGATTATTTAATGACGCTTATTGTGCGATATTTTGTTTCATGAATTTCTTTATGAAAGGCATTATGTTGTTGACATTTATTTAATTTACATTGCGAAAACACGCCTATTCAACTATATAGAACATTTTACCTCCAAAAACTGAAAATTTTCAGATAATAAACGCTCATATTTTTCATATTTCTGCTCAAACCATAGATTGTGGTTACTCGTTAGAACCGCCTCAGCGAGGCGGTTCTAATGAGTACCCACAATCTATGTTTTTGAGCAGAAATAAAAAAAATAATAAATACCCCTGTAAACCCCAATTTTACTACATAAAAGTGGAATTTTTATATATAGGCGTGTTTTCGTGATGTTCTCGACAAGTCGAGGCAATTCAAATGTGTAGCAACAACATATATTGTTTTTTCGAGGCAATACAAATAAGCTGACAATATGCAAGTATTACGAAATTGCTTGACTGTGCGCTTATAGGGACAGCGCGGTAATTAAGTCAAATGCGGTTTGCTACATTTTTCTCCATAAGAAGTTAAGCATTTATAATTGTATTCCCATTATAAAAGGCATCGACATTACTATAACACTCTCTAGCAAAACGAATGAGCTGTGACATGTATGCCAAAAACGATGTATAATCCCCATCAAAAATGGGAAATTCGCAGTATAAAGTTAGGTCATCCCATTTGGCATAAATTGTAGTTTAGTTTAATCATATTTTATTGCCAAATAATCATATAGCAAGTGGGTTGGACCACAAGTTCTCACATTAGATAAGGTCCTCCCCAAAACAAAATATAACATACAAAGTTTATGGCATTTAGTAAATCTCATTATGTAGACACTAGAATTCCGACTGTCCAGATGCTAGTAAAGAAAGAAGAAAGAAGATAAAATTATATAAGATCAAACAATATACAGCGTCTGGAGAGTCCGAGTTCGCGTGTTTACATGCATACAAAATTAATTTATAATCAACAAAACATTGAGCGGTCGCAAGTAGAGCTAATGAAAGAAGAAAATAACCAGAGAAAAAAAAAGAAGAAGAAAGGAGTACAATGATAAGAAATTAGTTCTATAGGAATCTAGTTTCAAGGATGAAAATGAAACTAAGAAGGATGAGTAGTGAGCGGGAGTCACCAAACCAAGCTTCGATAAATCTTTAATAGATATAACAGGCTACTTACATGTTTACAGTATTTAAATTTGGTTTTCCGTTTCAAAATCGATTTGTTTCTTTTATAAAATGTTGGATGTATGAAAAAAGTTCAACGTTGTCGTCATCAGAGAGATCAGGAGAACCGTATAGGAGAAGACGTATACCAATAGGCTGAAATTTACGGATGGCCTGGAATAGACTAGTCCGTTGCTGGATGAATCTATTACAGAAGAAAAAGTAGTGTTCAGCATCCTCACTCTCAAAACCACAGTCACATGCAGCCGTTGGTTTAAGATGATTATTGAATAAGTCGTTATTTAGATTGCTACAATTATTTCTTATTCTACAATGATAGACAGAACTTATGCGTTGGCCTGAAACAAAATAGTTTGGGATTTCAGGACTCCTAAAAATAGATCTCTTAAGTAATTGTTTAAAAGCACTGAGAGAGTCGGCGCTTCTTACTGACAAAGGTAACTTATTCGAGTAGTCAACGGAAGAGGGAAAATGATCTAGAATAAATTTCAGTTCTTATACTCAAGACAGAAATGTCGGCTGCATTTCTCAGACTATATTCGGTTCTCTCTGACACAAACGGCGGCATGACATTAGAAATGTATTCTGGCGCCAAGCCATTTATGATTTTATACATAAGCACAGCCTTTTGAAACAAACGCCTATCTGATAATGACAACCATCCTATTTTTTTATGAGTTTATCGATAGAAACAGATCTCGTTAGTCCTGTAACAATTCTGGCTGCTTCATACTGTATTCGCTCAAGTCGATTTTTTTTCATATGCTGTACAGCCGTCCCATACCACAGCTGCATACTCCAGGATAGGTCGAATGTAAGAAATATAGATATTATTTAAAGCTTTCCTACTCAATTTGTATTTAACGGCTCTCATAATTCCTAATAATTTTGATACAGATGTAATAATGTTTTCTATATGCGCATGCCACTTGGCGTTACTAGAAAGAGTAAGCCCTAGATGCTTATGACTTTCAACAAAATTAACCAAAACGTCTTCGAACATAAGATTCGGAAAATGATATGCGTCATTACAAGAAAAGATAATCGCTTCTGTTTACTGGGATTAAAATCAACCAACCATTGCTTCCTCCAAGTGGACAATACAAGCAAGTCATGATTTAAAATGCCCTCTATATCACGTATGCTTGCAGAGGAACAAGCTAACGACGTATCGTCAGCAAACAGTCGTACAATACTCAATAAATTTTCGACTATGTCATTAATATAAACTAAGAAAAATAGGGGGCCAAGAGCGGTTCCCTTGGGTACTCCGGCTTTTATAACCCTCGGGGACGACATTGATGAGCCAACGAAGACCCTTTGCTTTCTTTCTGATAAAGAACTTGATATCCAATTCAATAATTTTCCAGTTATTCCATTCTGCTGTAATTTAAATGATAGACCCTTATGCCAAACACGATCAAATGCTTTTGAAACGTCACAAAAGACCATACATGTATTATGTTTTGCATCAATGCTCTGGACAATTTGATTATACAGATCGATAAGTTGATAAACTGTAGAATGACCAGGCAAAAAGCCTGACTGGTGTCTGTGTATAAGGTTATTAGTTAAAAAGAAATTAAAAATATGCTTAAATATAATACGTTCTTGCAACTTTCCTACATAGCTAAGTAATGAAATAGGCCTATAGTTGGAAGGTGACTCGGAAGGAGATTTCTTAAGGAGGGGCATTACAGTAGCCGATTTCCATTGTGAGGGGAAATGACATTCACTTAAAGACCTATTGAATAACATTTTTAATGGTATTGCTACGGTATAACTTGTTTTCTTTAATATAAAGTGGGAGATTTGATCTTCTCCACAGGCTTTATTTGTAATTAACGTTCTTATAACATCTATGATTTCTGATTCCTGTATTTGTATATTATTTAAACTATTCTGTGTTTTTAGACTAAAAGTAGGCAAAGTAGCGTTCACTTCATTCAGCGTACAAATGGATGCAAAATAGTCGTTAAGTAAGTTCGCTTTTTCAACGTCGGAAAAAGCAAGCGTTACTTCACCATTTTCTTTGATAGACTTTAATGGGGGTATAACTTCTGACTTCTTATTAGTTTTAATAAAATGTCTTAAAAGTTGCCAATAAGCTTTTGGATTGTGATCAGAAGTTTCAATAAGAGTGTTTTCAATATTATTAAAATATCTTTCTTTTGCGTACTTTTTCAAATTGTTAACTTTATTACGCATGTTTTTATACTTGCGCCAATCTTCTGTTCGGGTTGTTTTAACTGCTTTCCGTTTTAATCGGTCGCGTCTTCTTGTATATGAACGTATGGTAGAATCATACCAAGATTTATCATTTGGGCGGATAAGCACAACTTTATTCGGAACACATTCATGGATTAACTCCATAAATTTTGATGTGAACTGCTCACAGGCTAAATCTGCATTTCCTTCGTAAATAAAATTCCAGTCAGTGTTGGAAATTAAATAATTTAAACATTCATAGTCCCCATGTTTATAAATAAATACTTTCCGATTAAAAGAGTGTTCGTGTTTATAGCTAAAATCTACTAAAATGTATGTTGCAGAGTGGTCACTAACTGCGGGGTTAATTTCAATAGCACCCGAGTCAAGTATTTTTTCTGAATCTGGGACTATTATCAGGTCGAGGAGAGTAGCTGATGTCGTTGTAACCCTAGTTGGTACCTCGATAGTATTAACAAGGTTATTAATAGTTAATTTATCTTTAACATGATAATTCTGAACATTCATTTGATCTTCATTTAAATCTCCGACAATAATTATACATTTAGAGGCATCAAGAGCTTTCTCAACTGCTACATTCAGACGATGCCAAAAGGAAACAGGAGTGCCTGGTGGTCTATATATATTACAAAGTAAAATAGAGTCGCCCTTCTGTTTTATTTCTATCCAGAGAGATTCATCTAAATTTGCTTCCAAGACGAACCTTTGAATTGCTGTAAGACCTGCTCCAATGTAAGTAAGTAATCTAGACGAATGGGGCGATACGTCTTTTCTAAATGGTACATTTTGAAATCCTTCTATAAATAGATCTTCATTAGGTACATTGTTATCCAGATGCGTTTCAGAAAAACAGAGTATATTGAAATCACTTAATGTTTCCTCGATAAATTCAAATTTTTTACGTATACTACGAATATTTAAACGCATAACTGACAGACTTATATTATTTGTACTACTATGTGATGAGGTCCTGGGTTTTCTGAAATATCACCAGACATGAGAGTAATTAATTGTACAACTAACGAAAAGTGCAGATTTAGAATGCTGGACAAGGCAAATGTGACTACGGTATCAGCTACAGAGTGAATCAATCTAAAAAGTCCTATAAAAAAAAATAAAAGGTGTAAATATAATGGCATTTCATATATAATGTACTTAAGGAACGTTGCCTGTATTTTATTATTAAACATGCCGAAAGCTGACCTGTAGGTTTCCAGGTCAACACCCATCACCTGTCAGGTATGCAGATATTGCAACTACAAATACGGGCCGGCTGCGCATTTGTCCCATAGTGAAGACCCGGACATTTGGTGACACCTAAACTCACTTTATTAGTAGGAAAAAAATAAAGACAGAAAGAAGCAGAAATATGCAAAAATAGAGACTATACAAAAATAGCATGTAGAAAATTGTACAAACATAGTTTGATGAATATGATTGTACTGAGACAAACACACACACAGCATACAGAAATCCTTGGAAATAAGAAATCCTGACATTCAAGAAATTATATTTGAACCAGTTGAAACATGTATAGGTCAAAGTCAGTAACATCATCAGTTAACTAAACTGCCGGCGAAAACTGATGAGAAACAGGGAGTAAGAAATGGAAAGAAAGAACTTGGCTAAACGCAAAAGATTGGTACAATCGAAGTGACTTTTCAGCCTTGAAACCGCAATGCAAAACTACAGTAAACAAACTTAACAAATATCATCCCCTTTTTTTTCATCAGAGAACATGCTCAGCGCCTCATATGAATTGCCTACTAGCCAGGCGATCTACATGAGTCGCCTAGCCCTACCCCCTCCGCAAACAAATATCATACGCCGCAGCTGCGATCGTTCGGTACCTGAGTACTGTGAGAGTTGCTTCTCTTAGAACAGTTTTTAAGTTTTCATGCGCGTAGGGCTAAATATTTACCTCCCTTGTGCACCTACTTGCGATTTTATCAGCACAACATACTATAGAATCTGTTATACACGATAAGGAGACGCCGCAAAAAGTGCCCACCCCGGCCAGACACCGCAACCCGCTGCGCCTAGTCAGGGCCTACACCATCGCGACGAAACCAACAATTCTTATCAAAATAACTATGTACATTTATCTCCACGCAAGGACACACCAACCAGTGCATACTCAGGTCAAACGCCGCAACCTGTCGCGTCCAATCAGGGCCCACACCATCCGTGGGAAACCAGCAATTCTCAGCAAAATGACCATCCAATTTTATCTTCATGCTGGGATACAGCGAACAATGCCCACCCAGATCAGACGCCGCAACCCGCTGCGCCAAATCAAGGTCTACACCCCTCGCAAAAAGCCAACAATTCTCAGCAAAACAGCTATTCATTTTTATCTCAATGTGCAGCGAATAGTGTCTAACCGGACCAGACGCCGCAACTTGCTGCGCTCTATCGGGGTCTACACCATCCGCCAAACTACAAAATATAAATTGTAGTAGATATAACATAATGAAACATTTATTACTTACTCAATGTCCTGTTACAAAATTATTACAGAATTATCAACAGCACCTGAAGCTATGAAAGCCCTAATTGGTAACAACATAAGGCAACTTTGCTACACATGTATATGGTATACAGTGTCGTAGCCAGAACGGAATTATTTTTACTCACAGCCAGAAACATTTAAAAAAAAAGATTTTCCAAAGTATCGTTTAAAAACAGGGACTTGTTTTAAAGGGAATAACTTGCTCCACTCGGTGATAAGTCTGTCCTTTAATAACAGTCCCTAAAATAATAAGGAAATATGTTTTGTTAGATGTTATCTATTGCAATAAGTTTCCCTTACGCATGTGCGTAATCGGCACATTAGGAAAACATGCCTATTCAAATATATTGAAAATTTTACAACCAAAAAAGGAAAATTTTCAGATAAAAAATTCTGATATTTGTCATATTTCTGCTCAAATCATGGATTGTGGGTACTCGTTAGAACCGCCTCTCTGAGGCGGTTCTAACGAGTACCCACAATCTATGATTTGAGCAGAAATAAGAAAAAATAATGTATACCCCTGTAATCCCCAGATTTACTATACAAAAGTGGGCTTTAAGGGGGTCATAATTATATAGGCATGTTTTCGTGATGACTACGCCTGTGGTAGACTGCCCACCATTCGTATGCATCTCTGCACACCAAACCTATTTCGCAAAAGTCTACTTTAAAAGGAAATTATTTCCTCCTTCCCTTGCTCTCTTTGGGAGCAAATTCTGTCAAAGGGAGCTAATTCTGTCATTTTAAAGTGGACAACTTTTCAAAAGGTTTCCTAAACAACGTTTATAATTGCCTCCTATTGAAGTGTACCCTTTTTTCTTAATGTGTACGCGTTGAAGACGTTATTATGTCAAAAATCTCCATATGCATCGTCTGTATTTTCGGCCTGACGAAAGGACATATCTTACCAACCATTTTCAGCATTTCTAGACGTGTTTCTTTGAACAATATCACATATATCAATGGATCAGCTATACAGTTAATAATGTTTACGGAATCCGTCATCGTCGCTACAATACCATCTTCTTTAACTCCTTTCTTCGATCGGATTAGATAAAACGTTGATAATCCCAAATATATAAGTAAGTTTATTGTTGTATTCACTAAATAAAGGAACGAAACCAGTGTCCCTTTATAATGTGTGAGACGGTATTTAAAACGCTCATCCGCGGTCTTTTGACGGACAATTGTGTAGATTTTACCGTATGAAATGTATGAAAGTATTGGAATACTGACGGAAATGACAAAAAAGTAAACTTGTATTCCCATTCCACAGTCAACTGGTTTATTTTTGATGTAACAAGCGAATGCTCTAACGGCAGAGTAGTGTAAAATACTACCGACAAAAATTCCTATGCAAATTATTCTCGTACGCCGTTTTGTGTTTAACCTGAGATACAAATAAGTCCAATTTAGAACCAATAGTCTTTCTAAAGCCATACTTCCAACGATTATGTATGAAGAAACGTGTAATCCACGGGTTATATGTTGTATGACGTAAAGGTCGTTGTATTTAAAAAGCCTGGAGACACTTGAGAAAATTAGAAAAAGACTGTCGAAAGCGAGAAGGCACAAACATAGCACCTTTGTCGAGTATGGTGTCTTCTTAGTCTTGACAATAGCTGCGAGTGATGTTAGACACAGAAGGAGAGCCAGAAATGCAAAAACAAAGTACAACACTACTGCATATACTGGCAAGGCAGGTTGGACTTCTGCCATCTCAGAGTACTTCAATGTTCACGTTCCGATCGATAAGATCTACCTGAAAAGAGAAATAAGGCGACTTGATATAACTGGTAGAACTCAATCATTTTCACAAGACTTTTAAAAGATTAAGCCCTAGCTGAACAGTTAGCCACTCTAAAAGGAAATACTTTGAGTACCTCACGAAAACATGTCTATATAATGTTGACCCCCTTAAACCCCACTTTTATATGGTAAAACTGGGGTTTACAGGGGTATACATTATTTTTTTTAGTTTTGCTCGAAAACATAGATTGTGGGTACTCGTTAGAACCGCCTCGCCGAGGCGGTTCTAACGAGTACCCACAATCTATGTTTTGAGCAGAAATATGAAAAATATCGGGGGTTTTTATCTGATTTTTTTTTTAGTTTTTGGAGGTCATATCTTCTATGTATTTGAACAGGCGTGTTTTCGTAATGGACTAGTTTTTAGAAGGCTGGCAAATCACTTGTGACTTTGTTGCCTGCCCTGACAGTGTACGCATTTCCATTAATTCCTAACTACACCTGTCCTAAATTTTGAATAAGTTCATTTACTATGGGTTGCTGTGTAACTGGATAAATGACACATAATATGCGGCGTCCCATCTATGTATACACTGTCTGCTCAGGCCTATGTCCGATTAACTAGGATGATCAGTATAAAATATGTCCAACTAGAGCCGCTATCACAGAACATAGCCTTCCAATGACCCTGAGTGGAAGAACAACATCACGAAAACATACCTATATAATTTTGACCCCCTTAAACCACACTTTTATATGGTAAAACTGGGGTTTACAGGGGTATCCATTATTTTTTTTAGTTTTGCTCGAAAACATAGATTGTGGTACTCGTTAGAACTGCCTCGCCGAGGCGGTTCTAATGAGTACCCACAATCTATGTTTTGATCAGAAATATGTAAAATATAGGAATTTTTTATCTGAAAATTTTCATTTTTTGGTGGTAAAATTTTCAGTATATTTGAATAGGCATGTTTTCGTAATGAAACAATCCATGACTGAAAGTATACAAACCACAAAATAAAGGAAAGCAAAGCAGCTACCAAAGTGACCACAATGTTAGACAGGATACACTAAACACAACAATGAGTCGACGGACAGGTCAAAACACGAAAAATGCCCCGCAGCGAGCAGCCTCAAAGCCACACAAACAACACCAGAACGGCATAATGACTTCTACATCAAGATCAGCCTGGAACATCTGCATAATTGCATCCATTAGAATGTGTCGCCGTACTACTAAGATTGTTCGTGGCCAGGCCCCGAGGTTATAAAACTTTCTTCATGTTCAACTCATCTGAGCTTGAAATTTGTCCTGCTGATACATCTAAAATCATTAACAATTGCAAACATCTCACAGAAAACTAGTTACGGTGTCAAATAGATAACTTCTGTACTATCTGTGAATTAAGCCCGTGGCCAAAAATGTACTTGTTTCCCTTGGTACTGTTATTGGCTACCTGTACGATTTAGTAATAATGATTGTTTATGTAACGATTTACACTGATTCCAATCAAAACATATTTTGACCATCTTTGTAAGTTTGAATAGCTGTACAGTAATTAAAAGTTGAACAGCGTTTGAACCTACTGAAGTCAACTTTATATCCGCCGATAACTTCAGTCACATACTCACAAAATCAGTCTGACACTCATTCAATCCCTCCCTCCCTCCCTCCCTCCCTCCCCCCTCACTCACTCACTTGCTTGTTGGTTCGTTCGTTCTCTCTCTCTCTCTCTCTCTCTCTCTCTCTCTTTCATTCATTTCCTCCCTCCCTCGCTCGCCCCTCCGTCCGTCCGTCCGTCCGTCCGTCTGCCCGTTCGTTCATTCATTCATTCATTCATTTATTCATTCAATAATTCCCTCCCTCCCTCGCTCGCCCGCCCCTCCGTCCGTCTGCCCGTTCGTTCGTTCATTCATTCATTCATTCATTCATTCCCTCCCTCCCTCGCTCGCCCGTCCGTCCGTCCGTCCGTCCGTCCGTCCGTCCGTTCGTTCGTTCGTTCGTTCATTCATTCATTCATTCATTCATTCATTCATTCCCTCACTCCCTCCCTCCCTCCCTCGTCCGGCCGGCCGGCCGGCCGTCCGTCCGTTCGTTCGTTCGTTCGTTCGTTCATTCATTCATTCGTTCATTCACTCACTCTCACTTTGTGTTGAAAATCATGCGATTGGGAAATAAATAAATAAATAAATAAATAAATAAATAAACTTTCGCATGATATTGACACAAGTTGCTGGTGTCAAGTATATGATCGTATGCTTAGAATGTTTTAGCGAATTATATACAGAACTTAGAAAATTTTCGGCCATACTAGTAGTTCGACGTTCGGATTAAAAGTACATGTAAGCAAAATTAGGCGTAAATGAAAGAAACTTCCCGTGTAGCTATATATGAATAAATTACATCATTATAATCAATGGAATACTAACTTTCTGCCAATACGTTATAATAGATTCGCTAATGCTAGTTTTTCTATGTTTTTAAGGTCAAAAAAAGAAAATTCGAGTAATCTGAATAAAATTCTATGAGAAAATTAGGATTAGAAGGGTGAATACTTTGGGCTCAGATGGAAGAAACTTCTCATTGACGTATTTCTGTGATTTTTATACCAGATGAAAAAGCTTGAAATGCTCTTTCATCGTAGACGTTATAATTTAATGTCGGAAAATATATTAAATTAGGAAAGAAATTTATTTGTGTGTTTCTATACATTTTCCTATTAAACTGAGGACCGAATACAGGTAACTGCCTATCTCCGGAGCGCTCGGAGATTATCGGAAAACCCCGTGACTATAACGACTATTCTGCCCAATGGTCTTCCTTACTACACATAGATGAGCATGAATCTTTCTCTGCTAATTAATATTAAAATGCCAAATGTCAGAGCTTATAAAGCTTATAAAGCTTCTGATAAGATGGTAATTAAGATAAATAGCTTTTCTAATATCTAAAAAAAGAGTAACTAGAACATATTTGTTAGTTTTATTTTATTGATTTTTTTTTTTTTTTTTTTTTTTTGATTTTTTATTTATTTTATTTTATTTTTTATTTATTTTTTTTTTTTTTTTCATTTTTTATTTTTTTTCTTTTTTTATTTATTTATTTTTTTTTTTTTTTTGACAGTTGGACAAATATCAAAGATTTTATTTTAGTTGCCTTTTCTAAGTATATGGTAAGTCAATTCATAGCTTTACAGTGATTTGTTAACGTAATAAGCTGCTGTTAATATATGATTAGACACGATTCGTGTCGGGCCCAAAACGCTGAAAATATATGTTCAAAGGACACAGTGTCTCACGATGGCACCCGAGTACGAGCCACCACATGACGAAACCTACAACAAAAATTATGCGACCAGCGAAGACTCAAAACAGCCTGCGCATCCACGCAGTCAGATAAGAGTCTTCGCCGATCGCATGTGCATTCTACAACCTTCTACTGACTCCGGGCTATTCAAAGAGAAACGAACGAAAACCCTTGCCGAACTGGATGTGCAGGCTTATCTGAGTAAATGATTGTCATATTGGTCTTATTGTAGGTTTTGTCGTGCGTTGCCTCATTTATGATCTGGAGGTGAGGTGGCCGACTTCTTAGAATTATTTCGGTAAGTCAGTTAATTAACCCATAAATACACCACTGTGTATATCTGGGCAAGTAGGTATAGACCAGAAGGGTGGAGATCTCAGCTGGACGGGTGTTTCAAAAAATTGCCCGCAGAAAAACGTCGAATGGCACTGTAGGCGTATTTCTATAAATATGACTGGCCGATCAAATGAAACTTCTTGTTGCAATTTTTTGTTTGAGGTTATACATTTGGGAACCAGTGTTTACGGCTGGACATGGTCAGACACTTCTTATTTCAATCAAACATCAATATCAAACATTTACAGCATCTAAAACAGTTATACGAGTTGTACGAGGGCCCTGCAAAAAGTTTTGTCACTGGGTTCGGATTACTTTAGTGCTACGTTTTATCAAACATATTTTATATGTTTATATATATTTTTATATACAAACCTTCAAAGTATTCCCCCTTTACTGAAACACATTTTTGTTACCTTTTTACCAAGTCGCGAAAAGCAGATAAATAGTCCTCTTTTGGTATCTGTCGGAGACACTGATAAATAGCGCTGCCAAGAGAACTTCTAGACGTATACGTATTTCCAGAAAGCATTTTCTTAAACCTTGAAAATAAAAAGAAGTCACAGGGACTCACGTCAGGTGAATAAGGTGGATGGTTTAAAACTTTCACCTTTTCAGAAGCCAAAAAAGACTTAACAACCTCACACTTATGAGATGAGGCGTTGTCATGTAAAAGGTGGACTCCTAACCATCCTTTGCTTGGTCGTTTCTTATTGTAAAACTCTTTCATTTTCTTCAGTACAGAATTCTTGTAGAATCGGCCAGTGATTGTATGACCAGATGGACAAGGCAATTGAACGACTGGCCCACTTGAATTAAAGAAAATTGCGTACATCTTTTTCGAACTTATGATTCTCTTGGCAATACATGGGCATTTTTTATCTTTTCGCTTCCATTGCTTATTATCAGCCCTTTTTTTGGCTCAAACATGTGCACCAGGTTTCATCAGCTGTTAGCAAGTTAGAAATAACCCGACTATTATAGCCTTTGTATGTTTTCAAAAGTTCCCGGGCACATTTAAGGCGTTGTGTCTTTTGCTCCTCAGTGAGCAAATGAGGCACCCACCTAGCGCAAAACTTTCTCAGGTCCAAACACTTTTTCAGAATTGTTTGCACACTGCCTTCTGATATTCCAGTACAACTAGCTATATCTTTGACAGACAATCGCGCATCCTATTTGACCACAATCTTTACAGCAGCGATGTTAGCCTTGGTAACAGAGGTTTTAGGCCTTCCAGAAAATTTCCCAGCTTTAAAAGCTTTAATCCACCTAAAATCTGTGCGCATTGAAATAGCCTGATGTCCATATATACCCCACAATTCATTAAATATCTGCTATGAATCTATATTAAGCCTAATGCGGCATTTAATATAGCTACGAATTTCAGTCTTCTGGTCCATGTTCTAATGTAACAAGTAAATTGGTCAGTGTATATGACAGCGTCTATTTCAATTTGAAATAACTCGGACAGTTGGAAAGCAATTTGCACGAAATAAACGGGTATCGTTAGCTATTCAACACACCATTCAAGTGCAGTGAAGCATTTTAAAATATACTTGGGATAAAACTAAGGAAGCCTGTTAGTGACAGAACTTTTTGCACGACCATCGTACAAACTAAAAGTGTATTCTGACATGTGTGCCCAACGTATACACAAATCAGTCTGTGCATCCAACAGTCTTATCAGAATGTTCGTTGTCCGCAAGAAGCTGTTTTTATCCTTGGCTATCCAAAATGCATACAGTGAAGATTCTGATCAGACTGCGAAAATGCGCAGGTAGATCTGTTTTATCGCTGGACGAAAATATCTGAAGATGCGTTTGTTACCATTGCGGCTCATATATTTGCGTGAAATGATTGGCCGAAGAAAAGACGAGGCGTTCATAATCAGTTCATTTGAAGCGCTTTATAGACTTTTCAATACGATGAGATGCATTACGAAAACATGCCAATACAAATATATAGAAAATTTCGCATCCAAAAAACTGAAAATTTTCGGGTAAAAAAACTCTGATATATTTCATATATCTGCTCATAACATAGATTGTGAGTACTCGTTAGAACCGAGGCGAGGCGGTTCTAACGAGTACCCACAATCTATGTTTTTAAGCAGATATAAGAAAAATAATGTACACCCCTGTAAACCATAGTTTTACTATATAAAAGTGGAGTTTAAAGGGGTCAGTATTATATAGGCATGTTTTCGTGATAGCAAGTAAATATCGCATCAAAGTTTTGCAAGAGGAGAATATTTTCAAGTTTCAATATCTTTCAGGTTATGAAATAAACTTTTGTCATGACGACAAAACACCATTGCAGATGCGTACAAACAGCACAAACGTAGTTGAAAATCGCATTACGAAAACAAGCCTATTCAAATATACTGAAAATTTTACCACCAAAAAATGAAAATTTTCAGATAAAAATTCTGATATTTTTCGTATTTCTGCTCAAAACTTAGATTGTGGGTACTCACAATCTATGTTTTTGATCAGAAATAAGAAAAATAATGTATACCCCTGTAAACCCCAGTTTTACTATATAAATGTGGGGTTAAAGGGGGCCAACATTATATAGGCATGTTTTCGTGATGGCTTAATAAACATTTGTACTAATGTAACATTAAGCATGCTTGGTTAAAGTTTTCAGCCAATGATAAATTGACTTTTTCCTTATTTTCTTTTTTTTTTTTTTTAGGAAAAAAAAACTGGATTTAACACCTTGCAAAAAGTGACAGTTTGCATGTAATGTCATCTGCTGAGTTATCCTAGTGAGTGGTAAAGGTTATAATGCATAATTGGTTTATTGGTTACGAGAAAATGTTTACAGTTTTCAATTATAGCCTTATAGGATATACTGGTTGTCAACCAATAGAGGTGCCGACCGCCGTATGAAAACCAGATTTGAATTCCCCAGCCACAATTTCTACAGCTTTCATGGGATTTGAGGCAATATACGTTCTAAAAGGAATGACTTTTGAGAGCTTTGAACACACCCATCAACTACATATTTTTACGGACAGCTGCACGGATGATCGACACAAAGGGATCAATACACATGTAGCTTATCCTGAGCAGAGTACAAGTGAGCTTACAAAGCTCTCCACTGCGTTAACAATTATGTGCATTTCATTATTTGCTTGTTTACATTGTCGATTTTTGTAGTACACAACTGATCACAATGTGCAACATTCCGTATTTACTTGTTTACATGTTTTTTGCAGTATACTACTGTCTACAGTGTAATTTCACATTCTTGCTTCTTTACATTGTTGTTATTGCAGTACACAACTGACCAAACCGTAACAGTCCACTCTTGCTTGTTCACATTGTCGTAATTGCATTACACCACTGAAAACAACGAAATATCTCATTCGTGCTTGTTTACAATGACGTTATTGCAGTACACCGCTGATTACAGCGTAACAATCATTCTTGCTTTTTTACATTATTGTAATTGCATTACACTACTGACCACAGCGTAATATTACATTCCTGCTTGTTTACATTGTCGTACAATTTTCTTGCAGTACACCTCTGACCAAATATTATATTACGTTCTTACTTATTTAAATTGTTGTAATTGCAGTACACCACAGACCAAAGCATAAGATTTCATTCTTGCTTTTTTACATTATCTTAATCGTAGTACACCACTGTTTACAGCGTAATATTCCGTTCTTGCTTGTTTACATTGGCCAACAATGTTCTTGAAGTACACCACTGACCAAAGCGTAACATTCTACCCTTGCTTGTTTACGCTGTCGTAATTTGCAGTGCATCACTCAATAGCTTAACATTTCATTCTAGCGTACAGTCGACTCCCGTTATCTCGAATTCCAAGGGACTCTCTGAAATACTTCGAGATATCCGTATTTCGACATATCAGATTTGCAGAACTGAGGAAAAACTAATTCGATTAACCACATTTCACAAATATATGTGTAATTGGACTCTTGAAAGTAGAGATATATTGAAAATATTGTGGAAAAGAGGAGAAATTGCAATTTCTCCTCTTTTCCACAATATTTTTACATGTTGTTAGATTTTCATGTTTAGGCAGGGACCAGATTTTCACTTCGAGATAAGCGGTTATTCGAGATAAGCGAGGTCGAGATAACGAGAGTTAACTGTATTTGCCTTGTCGCAATTGCAGTACACCACGGTTTACAGCGTAACATGTCATGTTTTATTATTTAAATCGACATAACCAGAGTACACCACTCATTATGTCGTAATACTCTATTGTGTCATATTAAAAGGGGCGGAGCTCAACTTTGCGCCTAATCTGCGCAAGCGTATTAGAGAGATTCTGAAGTTGATAGCTTAATCTTTAACATGCTGGTTATAAATAAAAGCTGACAACGTTTAAAACAAATGATATCCTTGTTTTTTACGGACAATAAGACTTGACAGTTCATTAAAATTGTCGGTAGATAAGAGACTGGTTTTCACAAGTTCCGTTTGTTCAGAATTTTCCGAAATGTTCATATTAGGAGACAATTTGCATGAAGTGTCCATGCCTATTTTCTGGAAAATAATAAGAGAAATATCTAAAATTGTCTTTTTCCGAATGTTTTACCCAGCATGCTAAGTGGTTACGTAATAGATAATTAATATTATAAACATCGCGATGGTTTCTCCTAAAAGACATGCGATTCTTGCTTAACCCTTTCCTCCTCGAGTTTCTGAAGTGGACTTTTCTATTCTTGAATGTGGACATGCCCACTGATGCAAATAGAAGATTGTTTTAAATCATAAACAGAATGCAAACAATCTAGATCCTGATGAGACTGTCATCTGGATCTACATTGTTTGCACTGGTACCTGTTTTGGTCTGCCAGGCTGAAAGGGTTAATCTTACCTGTTTGAAGAATTACATGTATACTTACTTATTTGTATTATCATTTATATTAATCGGAGCACAGAATTTATTACAAGAATGCATGTGCTACCAGCGTGGACAGATCAGCCTGTGCATCTGGGCAGTCTGATCAAGTATTCGCAGGGTACTTGGTGGGTAGCCAAGGATCCAAAGCGTCTTCAGGCGGACAGCGAATACCATTACGAAAGCACGCCTATTCAAATACACTGAAAATTTTACCACGAAAAAATGGCAATTTTTCACATAAAAAATTCTGATATTTTTCATATTTCTGCTCAAAACATAGATTGTTCTAACGAGTGGTTAGAATACCCACAATCTATGTTTTTGAGCAGAAATAACAAAAATAATGTATACCCCTGTAAACCCCAGTTTTACTATATAAAAGTGGGGTTTAAGGGGGTCAGTATTATATAGGCATGTTTTCGTGATGTCTGATCTGAGTTTTCGTTGGGCATACTTTGCATGTCTTATAAGAAATGCCATGGGCCGGCTTAATAATAATAAGAAGAAGAAGAAGAAGACTAAATAACAATTATAATAACAATAATAATGATAGTAATGATAATAATAGTTATAGTAGTTATAGTAGTAGTAGTATTCAAATGTACCCATGTGTATCAAAAGTCTGCTAATTGGCCAGTGTGTGTTAATATTTCCATGGTAACAATTTACCACAGATGTCACAATATATACAGTTTAATGGTACAATTCACGGGAGATTTTTAGAATACCAATAATGTTAGATAAAACTGATTTGAGCTGCCTTGCAACAACAACAAAAAAACTCAGAAAACGTACCTTTTGATATGTGCTTCCAGCGAAGATTCAGATCAGCCTGCATATTCGTGCAGTCTGATCGGAATCTTCATTAGGCGCATTTTTGATAGCCAATGATGCAAAGTTTCCTTATGCGGACAACGAATAACCTGATCAGATTGCGCAAAAGCGCAGGCTGATTTGAGTATTCGTCGGCTGCACGTCAGAACGTTGCAGTCAATTTTATTCTTAGTTACCTATGACAACAAAATGGATTATACCTATTCGTATTGTCGTGTAGATCTTATGAAGTCGATATACGTATTAACTGATATAAAAACAACACAAAAAACGTATCATATTTTTTTATGTACAAGAAATAGTAACTTACCTGGAGCCCCTGATTTCAAAGCAAGTCGCTGAACAATAAATAGTGTTTAATAAATGTCTGGTACATGTTTCAAAATACTAATAGTTCATGGAAAACGAATATATATATATGAACAAACATTCAGCTGTATGGCAAGTTTCAAAAATTTTGGTTTGTTTCTTCTAAAAGTGCTAGATTTCCCTCCCAAATAAAACAAATACGACAAATAAGAGCAATGTTACCAAAATAACTTCTGCTTGTTTAACACTTGTACAGATCGCCAAAATTACTCTGTCGCTTTGAACTTTACATACTCCAGTGTACACTTTAGGCATTAGAGTAAGCAAACCCTTCATTACACGTGAAAGAGCAAGTCGCTCACCTGTACATATAAGAGCTATTTGTACACTAAACATTTACGTTTTAATATACAGTCGAATCTCGATAGCTCGAGCACCGATTGCTCGTTTACCATGGCTAATTCGAAGTCGTTTTTGAGTCCCTACGAAGTTCTTCCGATAGCTCAAGAAAACAAATATTTAGGGAAATTTTCTTATTTTATCGTGAAATTGTATGTTGTGTGTACTCATTAGAATCGCCTCATCGAGGCGATTCTAATGAGTACACTCAACATACAATTATTGTGTAGAAAATCGAAAAAAAATCCCTAAATTATCGCCATTTGCTTCCTGACCTGGCACCATAATTAACCCTCAATGGCTCGAACCACCATGTTTCGAACAAAAAAAAATTTCTAAGGTCCCAAAGATGTTCGAGCCATCGAAGTTCGACTGTAATTAAGTTCAAGTTCAACATCTGATGTGCATATAGGCACTTTGTACCCCTCGCCCTAACGCACAAATGAGACGTGCAAATACAGATTACATACATATAAAACAAACATCATATACAAATACAGAATTAACTGCAATATAGCTAAATAAATGACATATTATGCATTGTAATATCCAAATATCTTTATCACTGTTTGACATTTTTATTAATATCAGGGACTAAAGTATTTCCTTTTACATAGCTAAATACTTTGATAAATGCTTCATTAACTTTTTTTTCTGCTAGGACGCCTGCAATAATATAACGGTAAACGCTGTCGTCATAAATCAGCTAATGTTGGACAAACAAGTAAAAATGATATTCATCTTCTACCATTTGCAAATTACATACTTTACAAGTCTGTTGTGTATCTCTACTCTATTACATGTATAATAGTATCTAATTACTTCTATTTCTAAATGAGCCTGCGAATGAAAAAAAAAACTTACTAAATGGCATGTGCGCCCAGCGAAGACTCAAATCAGCCTGGGCATCCGCCCAGTCTGAACAGAGCTTTCGCTGTGCGCTCAATGGGTAGCTAAAGACCCAAGCTTTCTTCATGCGGACAGCGAAGACACTGATCAGACTGCGCGGATGCCCAGGCTGATCTGAGTCTTCGCTTGGCGCACATGCCATTTTGTACGTTTTGTCATGCGCTGGCTCGGATTATAAGACAAACAGCCGAAATGCGTAAGCTGCAACTTGTGTCTCTCATTAGTGATGCATGTGAAACATTTCTCAATAAAAAAAAATAAGTTTTGAAGGTCTAATATGTAATTTTGACATGTTATTTAATTTACAAAACCAATATTGTAAATACTAATCGTGTAGTCTTTCAATGAGTATCTGCTGTTGCAAGGTGGTGACTTATTCACTATCTCGAAGATATGAAAATCCAAACTGATAAAACATATCTTAACGCCAGCCCCCCAATAATTTGTTTTATAAATTCCCACATCAGTATCAAGGGTACGACTTACATTGCATAAACATTCCTAGGAAAAATATCAAGAAAACATGCCTATATAATTTTAACCCCCTTAAACCCACTTTTATATAGTAAAACTGAGGTTTATAGGAGTATATATTATTTTTCTTATTTCTGCTCAAAAACATAGATTGTGGGTACACGTTAGAACCGCCTCATCGAGGCGGTTCTAACGAGTACCCACGATATATGTTTTGAGCAGAAATATGAAAAATATCAGAAATTTTTATCTGAAAATTTTGCGATTTTTGGTGGTAAAACTTTCAATATATTTGAATAGGCATGTTTTCATAATGTGCATAAACATTACTAGGAAAAATGTCGGATGAGCACTTTTATACCAATATTTCAATATCGGTTTTTTTCTTTTGAAAGTGTAAGGTGTCCTACTTAATTCCCTATAAACTGCGAAAAACATGTTGTGGTTTAAATTTAAACTTCTGCTTTAAATGTATTGCTTCTATGCTAAGGGCTGGACGGCAAGTCTAAGCGGCAGGTCAGTTGAATCGACCTATTATTTCCAAATAATAACAAATATAACAGTATAAAAGCAGAAAATCGCGGAAGCTGGAATTGCAACCTAGAAAATAAGCAGAGTTCCATTACGGAAACACGCCTATTTAAATATACTAAAAGGAAAAAGAAACGCAGGGTAAATTTTATTCCTAAATTTCATTCAAGTTTGAAAAAGTTTGTTAAATATTTTACTATGATTACAAAACGGTATATGTATGGAACACAAGTTCCAAATTTCATTGGTTTGTGATCAACAAGTCTCGAGTTATTGAAATTCATTGGTAGCTACCACCCAAATCTTGAAATCAAAATCAAACTGAAAATCAATATCGGGTGTGCCCCCCTCTTGCTGCCGTTGCTGCCCTAATTCTCCTTTGGATAGAGTTAACCAAAGCATTGACAGTTCGCATCGGGATGTTATTCCATTCATCGATCAATGCATTCCTTAGTTGTGCGAGAGTTGCGGGGGGCATTTCGGCGCTTCCTAACCCTTCTGTCCAGCTCATCCCATATGTGCTCTATTGGGGTCAAATCTGGACTGTACGGTGGCCATGCTAGTGGTGCGATGTTATTGTTTGCCAGGAAATCCTGACAAACTCGGGCAACATGTGGTCGGGCATTGTCCTGCTGCAGAATCAGATTACGTTGTTGCACAAGCGGGACTGCAACAGGACGCAAGATCTCATCCCTATACCTTACTGCGGTCATATTGCCCGCAACAATAATCAACTGTGATTTTATCCCGTGAGCAATACCTCCCCAGACCATAACGGAGCCACCCCCAAACCGATCCCGTTCGACAACACAGGCGTCGGCAAAGCGTTCTCCGCGACGTCGGTACACACGACGTCGACCATCTGCGCGATAGAGAGTGAACCTAGACTCGTCCGTAAAAAGAACTCGTCTCCACTGCCTCATCGGAAATAGCCTGGGCGCATGCGCCGTCAACCACGCCATAGTACGCAACCTACGTGCCTGGGTCAGAGGCAGACCAACGTATGGACGACGAGCTAGAAGACCAATCTCACGCAATCGACTTCCAACAGTCTTCGGAGAAATTTGTCGATTATGCGTACCTACTGTATTACATGTAAGGGCAGTTTCGGTAGCAGTGAGATGACGATTCCGCAAATGTGCCAGACGGATTGTCCTGTCTTGACGTCGCGACGTCACGCGTGGACGCCCAGACCGCGGTTGGTCTGCTAAATGCCCTGTCTCCCTTAAACGTCTAACAAGACGTTCAATTGTTGAGACCTTAACCCCAAAATGATTGGCAACTTGCTGTTGCCTCTGACCCTGCATCAGCAACGCAATTGGCCTACCCCTCTGAACATCAGTCAATGGTACCATGATTGAAAAAAAGTTCAAAGTAACGTAAAAATGAAAGAAAAATCGGTAAAAGAATCGAAGAGCGTTGTGTATCGTTGAAGTGTACCAAATGGTGTGAGGAAATCTTGTGCTGAAGGTTTAAACATGTTTGTTTTGCACGAAATTTTGGCTTTCCGTACTGTCCGTGCAATGCACTGTGTAGTGCACGGTTGAATGATTTCTCACACTGGGTAGATAGCACATCGACCAAAGACTCGTATACCCGCGGTTCACATTCACAGGACAATCTGTAAAAGTGTATGGCTATAGTAAACACCGTAAAAAATGGTTAAAATAAGAAGGAAAAAACTCTACCCTGCGTTTCTTTTTCCTTTCACCTCCAAAAAACTGAAAATTTTTGGATAAAAAAAAACTGATATTTTTCATATTTCTGCTCAAAACATAGATTGTGGGTACTCGTTATAACCGCCTCCGCGAGGCGGTTCTAACGAGTACCCATAATCTATATTTTGAGCAGAAATAAGAAAAATAATGTATACCCTTGTAAACCAGTTTTACTATATAAAAAAATGGGGTTTAAGGGGTCAATATTATATAGGCATGTTTCCGTGATGATTAACATGGTATCATCTGAGTCGAGCCATGAATGAATGTGTGTTCTGAGGACATATTGATAGTGAAAGTGTATGAAGAAGCTCTTAGCTCCAGATACGGCACTTTCTGCAACAAAAATACTTACATATGTCGTGGGTACTCATTAGAAGCGCCTCGCGGCGAGGCGCTTCTAATGAGTACCACAACATATATGACCATTTTTTTTATAATATTTAACTCTTAGCTGTGAGATAAACGGCCGTGACCTGTCACATTGCTTCGAACCAAACACTAACAAAACACGCCTATTCAGATGTACTGAAGCATTAATCACCAAAACATGAAAATTTTCAGATAAAAATTTCTGATATTTTTTTTTTTTTCCGGTCAAAACAGACAGTGTGGGTACTCATTAGAACCGCATCGACGAAGCGGTTCTAATGAGTAACCACAATCTATATTTTAGAGCAGAAATAAGAAAAATAATGCATACCCCTGTAAAACGCAGTTTTAATATATAAAAGTGGGGTTTAAGGGGGTCAAAATTATATAGGCATGTTTTTGTGATGGCGTTTAAATTTATTGACATCTTAACCCCTTGCCATACATGTACTTGTACTAGACTTTGAGTAAATCCATTTTAAAGTTACTGAGTTCGAAAGCTACTGGATGAGTGGCAAACAGTGTACACTCTGATCAGACGCTGCTTTCTATATCAATATGTAAAGCCAATACAGTGTGTAATGTTATTGTTTTCTTTTGTAACTATTACTATATGTGTATATTTAACCTAAATGTATCACAAGATGAATTGTAAGAAAGATATATAATTCTCTATTGCTCCTTCTTCCATTCCGTACCCGCGCACCCCTTGGCTGTAGGACTAGTACTTTGTTGATTTTCATTCATTCATTTGTTGGTTGGATCCAGAATTTTCATGAACATGGAAATAAATTATTTTTTTTTTTAAATATAGGTATAGTATAGCAGGAGTGTACTTACGTAAACTCGCAAAGTTACCAAACTATTTTGCTGCCTCAAAACTTATGGATAAACTTATGAAATTTTAAAACTGGTTAATACTAAAACAATAGCATACTCGATTGAAAATATAACCCTTTGCTTCACTATACCCATCTTTCAAAATATTTTAGTTAAAAGCAAAATCAAGTTTACACGTGTATTATCGGCATAATAATAATAATAATAATAGTAATAATAATAATATAAATAACTAGAGCAATTTGGCAGATGTCCTTGCGCCTAAGCTTGCTTTCAAATTTAAATTGTCCATCCATTTTAGATTACCGTTACAGTAGTAACCTTATTTTCCGGACAGACAGAATGGAACAAACAGTATAGACCCAGATTAGATGCGCAAAATGCGGCATCTCATCAGGGTCTACACTGTTTGCCACATATCAAGCAGTTTTAGACTCATCAAAACGAACTAAAATGGCCTTGTTCAAATTTTATTAGAAGTAAGGTAAAGAGTTCAGGTGTCCGCATACTTAGGGTAAATACGATAATAGAACTATATATTTACCTTAAAAGGTAAATGATCCTTTCTCTTCTGACTTCTACCTCCAAAGGCTATTAATGGTATATCTGATAGAAGCTTGCTGATGTTGATATTAAAGGCGTATATCTGCTTCCGTCATTACCTGTGCCGTGTCAGTAAAAACGGACTCTTCTTGCATCTGACGGCTTGGCCTGCCATTATACATTATGTTGGTAAGGCAAACTCTGTTAGACACATGTATTACTTTTCTATTACAAAGAGCCCGTTTTAACAATATATTTTTATCTCGAAATGTAACACTTGACGGATGATAATTATAATAAATAATAATAATAATAATAATAATATTAATAATAATAATAATAATTGTGCTGCGTAGGAATAAACACCTACAAAACAAATAGATTTTAGAAGGGTTTCCCTTGAAAGCAATGACCACACCCACAAAATAGTCAGTTTGTTTTAGATCAAATAGGACTCGTCCGTGTCTTGCATTTACATTTTTTAAAACTCTCGCATTGGGATCAATGTTCACAGAGAAACAGAAAATATATTCTATATACCATGGTTAATGTTTTACGACCGCCGAAAGGCACTAACAGCAGCTATAGTGAAGATTCTAAAAAGAATTACCCTTGAGAGAAATAAACACAACCGCAGAATTGAAAATGCCTGAAATGTACAAGGTTTTTGCTATGATGTTTTTTTTTTTTTTTTTTTTTTTTTTTTTTTTGTTGTTGTTGTTGTTTTTTTTTTTGTGTTTTTTTTTCAGCTAATCAGGCCCATTACGGAAACATACCTATATAATTTTGACCCTTCCCGTTTAAACCCCAATTCTATATAGCAAAACTGGGGGTTTTAAGGGGTATACATTATTTTTCTTATTTCTGCTCAAAAACAAATTGTGGGTATTCGTAAGAACCGCCTCGGCGAGGCAGTTGTAACGAGTACCCACAATCTATGTTTTCGCCTATTCAAATATATTGAAAATTTCACCACTAAAAACTGGAAGTTTTCAGATGAGAAAAAAAAAACTGTATTATTATTTTTTTTTTTCATATTTCTGCTCAAAACATAGATTGTGGGTACCCGTTAGAACCGCCCCGCCGAGACGGTTCTAACGAATACCCACAATCTATGTTTTTGAGCAGAAATAAGAAAAATAATGTATACTCCTTGTAGAAAATAAGGAAACAATCACAAACTTTCATATGTTGGCATATGAAATAACTGCCTTTTCCTCATGGTATTCCTCGTATACTTTTCGATTTTTTTAATACCTTATCAGAACGAGCAAAGCATTAACTAAGATTAATTAAAACATTTCTTTAACTTAACATTTACCACTCTCTTGGCCAGTTCAGTAGAAGACAAATTGGTGATATTTTTCTTATTTTTCACAGATAAACAGGATATGAGAGAATGGTCAATATTTTGTATGCGAACATTGTAGGTCCTGATCAGCATCTGTATTTCTTGCAGTCTCGGACATAATAGGTTCTCTGTCGATATGTTTTACCCATCCTGGGAGGTAATAGAATCAAAGTACTGACAGCAGTGGTGCGTCGCATTACGAAAACACGCCTATTCAAATATATTGAAAATTTCACCACCAAAAACTGAAAGTTTTCAAATAAAATTTCTTACATTTCTTTCATATTTCTGCTCAAAACATAGATTGTGGGTACTCGTTAGAACCGCCTCGCTAAGGCGGTTCTAACGAGTACCCACAATCTATGTTTTTGAGCAGAAATGAGAAAAATAATATATACCCCTGTAAACCCCAGTTTTACTATATATAAGTGGGGTTTAAGGGGGTCAAAATTATATAGGTATCTTTTCGTGATGATTGTCTTTGAATGTAATTTGGGAAAATGGTCCTGAACGGGGACTGTTTTATTTATCACTTATCCTGTAATTTGAGCAAACAATGCCGTATTCTGTGGCGTCATCTGCGTCTGCACTGTCTGCCAATGTCCCAGTCCAGGTTTTACAGATAACCCTCTTTACAGGGCACTCTGACGTCAAAGTAACAGAAATGGCGCGGCTGCAAACTCATTGAGCCATAGCGATAATTTTTTCTATCATCTACCTTGATAGGTTAAGGAAAAGCAGACAGAATGCTAACCAGGCCCTTGTAATTTGAATACTCTGTTTTAATCATATGACCTCATTGAGCTTCAACTTATTAGAAGCATTTTCCACATCTTCAGAAAAGACTTAAGATTATATATTTCATTGTGCAGAACATACTTCTTTTCTGATAGTTTTGTCTGACCATGCTTAGCTTTTTCAACCCTGTAGACGAAGACGGATTCTATTGCAAACAAGACGGCTCATAATGAACAGTTTCATCTGGATCTACACTGTTTGCCATTCTGGTCGAAATTTACGACTAGCATTACTGTTTGAAGCAATGTAAATGTCCAAATTCTAATATGGAAGAGTCCACTTCAGAAACGCAGGGATGAAAGGATTAAAATCAATTTTACATGGAAAAGGAAACTATAAACAGAGATGCTAATGATAAAACCAGAGGACACCTGTTACATTTAATTGAAGCCATTTGTTTATAGAAAATACTTTTAGATTGCAAAGAAATGGTGTTTTTTTGTCAAAGTACTGTATTTTTTCTTTATTTTATTTTATTTATTTATTTTATTTCTATTATTATTATTATTATTATTATTATTATTATTTTCATTTTTCTACACTTCCTTCATTTTTTGTTCGTTTAAAAATAAATCAAATTGAGAAAACTGCCAAACTATGGTATTTTATGTTTTTATTTTAACAACATTTTCAATTATAACGTTTGCATTATTTAATTATTACCACAAGGTGTTTGTTTGAGGCTATGTTATAGATACCCATGATTATTGTCGAGGTTTTGGGTGTACTGTAAATTATACCATAGGTTGGTGTCCTTTTACTTTCTGATCCCAAATGAGGCGGAACCGAGTTTGGGTCATCAGGCAATGGAAGGTCACCAAACTATGATACTATTTAAAATATTCCCGAAACCGAGACGACAACCTGGTTTGCCTGTTTTAACCAAGTGTTGATGTTGATTTTCTTTCTTTGTTTTCTTGTTGTTGTTTTTTTTTTTTTTTTTTTTTTTTTTTTTTTTTTTTTTTTTTTTCGTTTTTTTTCATTATAATATACTCCGGACAGATTGTCTGGTTTTATGTGTTCTATTCAACTGAATGTGTCATTTTTATTTAGAAAGTTGCTCAGTGCAGAAGTAACTTTGAAGTTCCTTTAACCTTTACCGCTCCTTTAGTCTGGTTACAGTCCACTCAGTATGTTTGTTTTTCGAGATAGACGATATTTACTTTTTTTTTTTTTTTTTTTTTTGTATCTGGCTCAAACTGAATGAGCTCAAACTGAATGAGATTCATTACATGCCTATTCAAATATACTAAAAATTTGACCACCAAAAAATGAAAATTTGCGAATAAAAAATCTGATATTTTTTCAAATTTCTGCTCAAAACACAGAGTGTGGGTACTCGTAAGAAAAATAATGTATACCCCTGTAAACCCCAGTTTTACTATATAAAAGTGGGGTTTTTGGTTGATAGAGTATTTCCTATCCTCAGACATATGCCAGTCTACCAACCCTTGGCAATCTCAGCAGACAATATACTTGATGACATTTTTCTTATTTGTTTTTCAGCCAACAGAATTTAATATTTCATGCAAACTGTCATTGCTGAAAAGTGATGCTAAGCACTCTCTGGACAATTTCAGCAGACAATATACTGTATTGATGACGCTTTTGTTAGTTTTTCGACAAAACATAATTTGATACTGTATGCAAATTGTATCCATAGGATATTATTGCATCGTACATGCGCACGAACCATGGTATAACTAAAAGTAAACCACATCACGACAACATACCCATATAATTTGGCCCCCTTAAACCCCATTTTTATATAGTAAAACTTGGGTTTACAGGGTTATACATTATTTTTCTTATTTCTGCTCAAAATATATTTTCATTTCTTTTGGGATTACTGGACCAATTGTGGTATATTTGAAAATGGAGTTCTGCTTCTGTATACGCTAGAGGGCGTAAGCAGTGTTGCAAACTTCATTACTGCTTATGAAGAGTCTCAATAACACAGTCTCCCACTTCCTGTCTATACTGTGTTCTTTGTTTCCAAAGGTAATCCTTTTTATTTTTATTTTACTACACTGCAGCTGGTGTTCGTGCCGTGTGGCGGCCATAAAACGTATCCCCGTACATCGCCATAGTGCAGATTATATTTGTCATTTCCTTTGGGATTACTGGGCCCATTGTCGTGTATTTGAAAATGGAGTTCTGCTCATGTATACGCTAGAGGGCGTAAGCAGTGTTGCAAACTTCATTACTGCTTATGAAGAGTCTCAATAAAACTGAGACTCCCATTTCCTGTCGATAATGTGTTCTTTGTTTCCCAAGGCAATCCCTTTTTACTTTTATAATTACTCGTTATAACCGCTTCAGCGAGGCGGTTCTAACAAGTACCCACAATCTATGTTTTGAGCTGAAATATGAAAAATATCAGAACTTTTATCTACAACTTTCAGTTTTTGGTGGTGAAATTTTCAATATATTTGAATGGGCGTGTTTTCGTAATGCATAATTATTGTCTGAGGTTTTGGGTATACTATAAATTATACCACAGCTTTTTGACGTTTCACTGTCTGACCCCAAACGAGGCGGAGCCGAATTTAGGTCAGACAGTGAAAGGTTACCAAACTATGATATGGTTTGCAGCACCCGAAACCGAGACGGTAACATAATTAAAATGTCTTAACCAATGTATGGGATTGAATATGTTGTTTCTTTTTTTTTTTTTTTTTTTTTTTTTTTTTTTTGGAAATTTATAGTTTTTATTATTAAGTATTTCTTTTTTTTTTCTGCTTTTATTATCTTTTTTTTTTTTTTTTTTCTTTTTTTTTTTTTTTTGTATATTTTAGTGGTCTGATGCAATACAGGGCTTCATGACCATGTGTACAAAAACATGACGTAAAACACCGCCTTCTTTTAATTAAACTGACTGATGCAGTACTGTTAAAATCTGATTGTATATTTTAGTGGTCTGATGCAATACGCGGCCTCATGACCATGTGTACAATAAAATGACGTAACACACCGCCCTTTTTTGAATGAATTAAGCTGATTGATGCAGTACTGTGAAAATCTGATTACGTGTATTTCCTGACTGACATGTCAGTTAAAAGAAATTACATCAGTATCTTAGTTTGGTCAAATTTTGGTGCAATCTGGTCGGTCAGCTGTAGCTTGGGTCATTATAATATGCTCCAGACAGACTGTCTGGTTGTATGCATTTTATTCGACAAAAACAGAGTATGTTATTATTAATTAGAACGTTGCTCAATGCAGAAGTTCCTTTAACCTTTCAGACATATTGTCTCCAATGGAGACACGTTGCATGAAATGTCAAATCCTGTTTCCTGGGAAAAATATTTCAACATGCTGAAAGTTAAGGCTGAACACTCTAGGTAAACAATTTATCATATGACATTTTGAAATAGTTTTTTTCTTATTTTTCCAAGAAAACGCAAACCTTTTTTTTTTTTTTTTTTTTTTTTTTTTTTTTTGAAAACTAAGAGAATTATCATCAATTTGTCGTCTGCTGAATTAGCCCAGAGAGTGGTAGAGGTCACGGTGCCACTGATACAGCAGAAACTCTGTACAAGATGTGCATGGTTGATAGTCATTCTAAAGTACCTCTGTTAGATGTATAAATAAACTATGGTTTAATTTTCAAAAGTGAAAATTATCCCATTGTCCAGTTATAGTTTAGTTTAATTTACAAAGAAACGATGAAGAATTCATCACGAAAACATGCCTATATAATTTTGACCCCCTTAAACCCCACTTTTATATAGTAAAACTGGGGTTTACAGGGGTATACATTAATTTTCTGATTTCTGCTCAAAACATAGATTATGGGTACTCGTTAGAACCGCCTCGTCGAAAAAAATATAAGAGTTTTTATCTGAAAATTTTCGGTTTTTGGAGGTGAAATTTTCTGTATATTTGAATAGGCGTGTTTTCGTAATGTTCATTGGTTAAGAAATGCAACTAAAACATCACTGCTTGTATATTCCAGCATACATAGGATATTCCAGCATACATAGGGGTATTTATATATATTCTAGTTTGGACTTTCCAACTAAATTCAAAATTATAATAATTACGAATATAATTCAAATGCTTAAGACACTGTAATTTGGAAATCCGTTACATATTTATTAATTTGTCATATAAACATTTATTCTAGAAATTGAACCTTCATTAAAATTGTTGAACTTTACTCGTATTCTGTCGCCTGTGTTTTCATAAACCAATGAACTTTTAAATAACAGGAATCCCAGTATTTAATACTTCTAAAGAGAGTGAACAAGCTGCTGTCTCCCGTTGTTAATATATCATTTTGAAGACCAAGATCCAATGCCCTGATCAAACACTATTATTATTATTAATATGAAATAAATAGGTGTTACCTATTAAACGAGCTTTAGCATTTTGTGCATTTTTTTTCTTTTTCTTTCTTTTTTTAAGCAGGTATGCAAAGTCGCGGACCAGACAAAACCTGTTTAAATAGGTCCGAGATAAAGTGCACGACATCGAATATTATCAATTTAACCAGAGTTTTATAGGACACATCGCTCTACTGTATTTTTTTTTTTTTTTTTTTTTTTTTTTTTTTTTACATATTTAAAAAGCGAGGCAAGTGAAAAGAGGTTAATTTGATACTATATACTACTAATTTCAGAATCCGTTAGACTTTCCTTATAACACACTGTCTGAAAGAAAGAAGCCCCTTGTACTGACATGTGATGATTTGTTTTATTCAGTAACGCATAGCTTGTCTTTTTCAGCATTATTTTTATCAAGAAAGAACTCATCTTTGAGATTGAATGACAAGTTATCAAATAACAGAGCGATATTCATGTTCATTTCCTTTTTTGAGGTAATATTTTGAATTGTGAAACTGCTTCTGATGAGGTTATGTCACACCTGGTATAATTATTTACATCTTATCAATGATATGAAGGGTTGGTTGTGACAACAGTCTGTCAAATTTTTAAATGTTGCAAGATGTTGAAAGTCTAACCAATTCTGAAATGAGTAGTATAGCTATATTACCCAGTCTGAATCACCTAAATTCTGCCATCCGTGATATCCAAATTTGATGTCTTCAGGTTACAATGGAAGCATGTCCTATAAACACCATTAATTTGACAGGCGTTTACAAAATGGCATGCAACCGGTGCGTCCGTGTCGATCGGTCTGCCTTGGCTTTTGGGCTTGGGGTGGGGCGTAGTACTCTCCACGGCGTCGTTACTGCTATCAATTATGCCATACAATGTATGTCGGTTTCTAGGTATTAATTTTATGGATGCTTATGATGTTTATCAATAACACGAGCTGACTGGCTTTCCATGTTTGCAGCGGAGCGTATCTGATCATCAAATTTTTCGGAAACCAGGCCAATGGCTCCGGCCTTATTAGCATTAGTTCCCATAGTGCCTGCCTATACTACTAGCGTTGGTTTTCGGGTTCGGCATTAAGCCGATACACTCCGCTGTAGATATGGGAAACCAGTCACCCGCCGCATACGAACTCTTCTGCATAGTATGTGAGAGACTCACGATACCTATAGTACGAGCTAAAGCTTCGTCAACTGCTTCGCAGGTGACGACCTGCTTTGCAAGTCGCTTAAGCTCGTTATTATTATTATTATTATTATTATTATTATTATTATTATTATTTATAGCAATTTATGCATTTAGATCTAACAGTGAACATGTAACCCTGATAAGACGCCGCCTGATCTGGGTCTACATTGTTTGCCAGCATGTCTTCACTTTACGAGACACTAGGGCTTAAAGGGATTAAATTTTGGCCGGAATATTCTGCCTCGCACACATAAAGATATAGGCCTACACCTTTACGGCCTAAATGACATGGGTAGGGATACCAAAGAAAAAACTAATTGTGCACACCTCATACGACAATATTTTCCTAGTTTATATATGTACCAGTTTAATCACTGACAGAATCATACTCTTTTTTACACCGTCCTGTATCAGAAAAAATATTCGGACTCGGTGAGTCTGACTGATGGGCGATAACCTACTCATTGCATTATGTTAATTAGACAGCAATATATATCCCGGTTTATCCCGGTTTGTGCTATATATTATAGGCAATAGGGTGTTGTTCAACATACACATACACATGTACTGATATTTTTTTTTATTTTATTTTACAGTTGACTCTCGTTATCTCGACCTCACTCATCTCGAATAACCGCTTATTTCGAAGTGAAAATTTTGTCTCTGCTTAAACATGAAATCTGGCAACAGGTAAAATATCAGAGTGTGCACGCGGAGAGCGAATCTCTCAATCAGAGTGTGCAGGCGGAGAGTGAATCTCTCAATCAGAGTGTGCACGCGGAGAGCGAATCTCTCTATCAGCGTGTGTACGCGGAGAGCGAATCTCTCAATCAGAGTGTGCTCTGCAGTCTGATCAAGATATTTACTGTCAGCGAATGCTTTCACATGACAGAGCCCAAGTTAGAACAAATTAATCGGTCATCGTGTGCAGCCAGCAGCTTCATTTGTATCGTAACATCACGAAAACATGCCTATATAATTTTTACCCCCTTAAACCCCACTTTTATATAGTAAAACTTGGATTTACAGGGGAATACATTATTTTACTTATTTCTGCTCAAAAACATAGATTGTTGGTACTCGTTAGAACCGCCTCGTCGAGGCGGTTCTAACGAGTACCTACAATCTATGTTTTGAGCAGAAATATGAAAAATATTAGAGTTTTTATCTGAACATTTTCAGTTTTTGGAGGTTAAATTTTCTATATACTCGTATTTTAATAGGTGTGTTTTCGTAATGATAAGTTGACGCACGAGCGTTCACGTAATAGACACGTTTCAAACCCAACCTGTGAAATGCCCAGACCCAAAGTCTCACTATACGCCTACATAGTCATTATGCAAGTATATACTGAGGATCCTGATCAGACTGACTGGATGTGCAGTCTGATCTGAGCGTTCGCCATTCGTATATTGTATCAGTCCATTTTTCTGGCAAGGGGGTCCGTTTCAAATATTCACTTTCATTTTAAACGTATTGGACTGGAAATCATTACAGGGAAAGAGATTATGAAACGGAATTCCAACTATATACGTAACAAATCGCTCTAACAGAGACAGACAGAAAGTAATCAGAAAGGAAGTTCGTTTATTGTTGTCAGGTTATTTGTTTTATTTCCTGATCGACAATTCATTGAGAGATATATAACACTTCATTGTGTAATACAGTGGCGTCAGTCCAGACATGGGAGGAGTTTGGAGTCAGATGCCTAGAAATGCAGTTCTAATACACTAATTATTGAACAGTAAGTACCCATGTCTACAAATGTGTTACATCTGAACAAAAGATGATAATAACTACACTTGTATGAAATAATTAATGGCGATGCTTATTCAGTTTGGAATTAAATGAGAACAGGATATAATATGACAAAGTTTTGAATGGAATATATTAAATGGAATAAAATACTAAAAAAAAAAAAAAAAAAAAAAAAGGGCTTCACAGAGGTCACAAATGTCAGCTTTCATTAACACTTAGCATGCTGGGTAAAAATTTGAGCAGACGACATTTAGAAATATTTTTTTCTTATTTTTCACAGAAAATAGGACGACATTTGATGCAAACTGTCTCCTAAGGAGATAATTTGCATAAAATGTCAAACCCTATTTTCTAGAAAAAAAATGAGACAAATATCATGAATGTTTTGTCTGCTGAATTTGCCCATAGCACTATAAGTGTTAATAAGTACATCCTATTACATTCATTATGGTAGGAGCCGAGGCACAGCAATTCCTACAAAATTGCAAGTGCGCCCAGCGAAGACTCAGATCAGCCTGCGATCCCATGCAGTCTGATTAGAGTCTTCACATGGCATTATGTGAATAGCCAATCTTCAGGTGGACCGAGAAGAATGATCAGCCTGCGAGGGTACGCAGACAGTGCGAATCTGAGTTTTCGCTTAGTGCACTTGCCGTGTTGTCGGAAATGCTATGCCCCTGCTCATTTCATGATAAAGGATATTACGTAAAATCTGATCCCAGTAATAATATACCCGTAATCAATCTTTTGTCAGAGGATTATTAATGTATAAATACGTGGCTAAATGATGGCAAAATGGAGACGAATCCAGCACAAAACGCATCAAGTCATTACGGAAACACGCCTGTTCAAAAATATTGAAAATTTAACCACCAAAAACTTAAAGTTTTCAGATAAAAATTCTGATATTTTGCATATTTCTACTCAAAACATAGATTGTGGGTACTCGTTAGAACCGCCTCACCGAGGCGGTTCTAACAAGTAGCCACAATTTATGTTCTTGAGCAGTAATAAGGAAAATAATGTATACCCCTGTAAACCCCAGTTTTACTATATAAAAGTGGGGTTTAAGGGGGTCAAAATTATATAGGCAAGTTTTTGTGATGGATAAGTAATTTTGAGGTCATGATGATAAACATAATGTATAGCGTTAGATAGGAGGTGGTATCAATATCATCTTTATCCTATTTCCCAATGAAATTATAATGTTATGGGTACTCATTAGAAGCGCCTTATCGAGGCGATTCTTATGAGTACCAAGAACAACCCAGATAGCATTCTTTATAATTCTACAGCGGGCCGTTATCGGCCCGTCAGCTACCCTGACGGGCCGATAACGACCCGCTGTATATTTATAAAGAATGCTTATTGGGATATGTTTTCGTGGAGAAGTGAGAGAAATATCTGTATATGTGATTGATAAACAGTGCCGTATCTGGAGTTACATTTATAATGACTGTTACATGATATTTAATAAACATGCTCAATAACTTGGAACTGTTTATGTTTTTCTAACGATAACATAATTGTAACACTCTACACATCTTACGTTTCATGACGAATTACGATAGCACATGTATGTAAAATGGATTTCTTAGCAATATGCTATACATAAGCTTTTTTTTTTCATTAAAAAACAAAAACAAAAAAAAAAAACGACATTTTTTTAATTCCCTCCAAAAGCATGTAACTGGATAATCCTTAAGTGCTTATGGAGAAACGATAAAAGAATTGATCTTGAATACCCCTCTTACCTAGAACTGTGTAGGTCATGGCCTCTGCACCATATACAGTTGAACCTCAATAGCTCGAACCCGGATGGCTCGTTTACCGTGGCTAATTCGAACTCCTTTTTGAGTCCCTACGAAATTTTTCCGATAGCTCAAGAAAACAAATATGTAGGGATATTTGTTCTTATTTTATTATGAAATTGTATGTTGGGCGATTCTAACGAGAACACTCCTTACAATTATTGTGAAGAAACTCAAAAATCCCTAAATTATCGCTTTACGCTTCCTGAGCTGGCGCCATGATTAACCCTCAGTGGCTCGCACTACCTTTACCTCGAACAAATTTCAGTTGTTCCAAAGATGTTCGAGCCATTGAGGTTCGACTGTAATATGGGGAATGAAGGAGCATTTGGTTATAAGGCTTATAACGTCCGGTTAACGCAGTATTAAAGATTGCTAATAGTAAACACTGAAAGAACACCTAGGTTAAAGCTGCAGTATTGTGAAATCTGCTCCCCTCCCCGAACTCCACTTTCTTTCGCCCCCTCTTATAATATAGAACAAATATACTAATATTTTCGCTGTATATTGTAAGAGGTCATAAATTAGTATACGCATTGCATAGACTGATTCATTGTAATGTTTAAGTACGATACATGTTTCAAACTAAAATAAGAAATAAGGAAAACATCTATCTGGATATCCGTCTATCTAATGTGTTTAGGATGTGTAACATTTTCACTGTAATATGAATTTGATAGGTGCAACCTATGTCCGTGCGTCCAAATTATCATAACATACTTCAAAGGTGGGTCGGTCAGATCTAACTGAATTTGATTTCAGACCACGCTTGAATCCACTGTATAAATTGCGATATTACGTCCAAATCAACGATATTTCAGTAGTTCAGTGACATTGCCTCCAAATTTGTGGGACTTTTACCCGACCCGATCACATGAATTCGGGTCCTGCTTAGTTACATGTATACTAGCAGCTCTGCCATGGAGGCTTTAGGTAGCCGATCTATTTCGCCGGCCTATGAACTTGGGGCAATCATCACGAAAACATACCTATATAAATTTGACCCCCTTAAACCCCACTTTTATATAGTAAAACTGGGGTTTACAGGGGTATACATTATTTTTCTTATTTCTGGTCAAAATATAGATTGTGGGTACTCGTTAGAACCGCCTCGCCGAGGCGGTTCTAACAAGTACCCACAATCTATATTTTGACCAGAAACATGAAAAATATCAGAATTTTTTTATCTAAAAATAAGTTCATTTTTTTGTGGTGAAATTTTCAATATATTTGAATAGGCGTGTTTTCGTAATGCTTTCCGAATACCGAAAACTAGTGTATGCCGATGACAGGTGCAAGGGAAATACACTATCGTTCGCTAACCTGAAATCGATTTTACTACTTCAGGATTTTTCCAAAAGATTTTTGAACGTTTTGTGCGTTTTTGTCTTTGTTTATTTTTAGTTTCTTTGTTGCTGTTATGGGCACGGCCGCCATGTCAATAGTCTCTGCCAAATCACGGAACGCTTATTGTTTTTCAGGATAAGCACCGAACCACCCAAGAGTTTCTTGGATCATCACATTTTTGGTCAGACACATCACTGGTCAAATCGGTAGTCTATAGTAGTGCTGCTTTGCAGTTCCCGTTGGACACACTTATAATACAGAAAAACGGAACAAAACTTTTATTACGTCCATTAAGACGGATTCGTTTAGTTATTATGTGAGCCGCGACGTAAGAAAACATACCTTCTGTCATGTGCGCCCAACGAACTCAAATCAGCTGGTGCGTCAGTCTCCATTATTCACATGAAGATACTTTGCATTGTTTGCTATCCGAAATGACCGGATTGGAGATTGTAATCAGACTGTGTAAATTAGTAGGCTGATCTGAGTCTTCGCTGAGTGCACATGTCCGAACGTACGTTTATAATCACTTTACAACTCATACGGTACCGGTTTGTTGTTTTAGCATTAGAATTATTCTCAAATAAAGATATTTCTAAGGTTCAATGCTACAAAGTCTAGTCTACGTGCGTGTTTTTATTTCAACACGTATTCAATTCCTATTACTTGCCAATTTCTATTGGTAATGTATATTTACTTTAGACCAGCTTTGACATTTGCATTCATATCCTCCATACAAGGTGATTCATGCTTGGCAGAAAACATTATATTCAGGCATCCTTGCAAACGCATGACAAAAGGACAGGTGTTTATTGACAATCAGTTGTTTATGTGTAAAGTTACATTTTATATATTTACCGTGGTTACCATAACTTGGCTTTCTATTCTGTTATTACAGGCAGGGGACATACATCCTAATCCAGGTCCTCTCTCGACCTCATCTGCTAGCAGTATCTCTGACACTTCCTCGACTAACATTTCAGTTCTCAATTTTTCAAATCTTTCGAATCATCTCTCTTTTGTTCATTATAACGTGCAGAGTCTAGTACCGAAAATTGATATCTTAGGTACGGAGTTATTTGAGTTCGATATTCTAGCTTTCAGCGAAACTTGGCTAAATCCTTCTGTCCTATCGCAAGATTTGCACATTCAGACATTTAGAGATCCCGAACGTAAGGACAGAGTCGGTGACAGCCATGGCGGAGTAGTAATATATGTTAAGGAAAACGTTTGCTATCAGCGAAGACTGGACCTAGAGCCGAGAAGTGTAGGATGTATTTGGGTAGAGTTAACACTGAAACAGAAACATGTCTTATTCGGATTATTTTACAGACCACCAAACTCAGATATGACTTACTATTCTTTGCTTGAAGATTCAATCCACCTTGCAGTCGATACAGGCATAGATGATATTATCATAACTGGTGACTTTAACTTCAATATCTTGAATTCGCAATATGCACGTAAAATTAATTCACTTTGTCAACAGTTTTCCTTATACCGGTCTATCAGTGAGCCTACCCACTTTACGGAAAATTCGTCCTCTCTCATTGACTTATTGCTAGTAAGCAACAAAGATCGAATAATCTTTAGTGGAGTCGGCGACCCCTTCTGACAACAAGATCTTCGCTATCATTGTCCTGTATTTGGTGTCTTCAATTTCTCTAAACCTAAAATTAAATGTTTCAAGCGCCGTGTATGGCAATACGATCGGGGCGATTATGATCTTTTAAGGCAGAAAGCATATTCCTCTGATTGGAATTCTCTTCAAAATCCTGATATAAATGTATATGCTAAGAACTTCTATGAGCATTTGATTGAAATTACTAATTCCTGTATTCCTAACAGGCAAGTCACAATACGACCGACTGAGCCACCGTGGATAACCACTTTAATTAACAAACATATACGTATGCGTAAAAGAGCGTACAAAAAAGCAAAACGAACAAATACACATTCAAGCTAATTGGGTAAAGTTTAGACGTCTTCGTAACGAAACTACTTCAATGATTCGTAACTCAAAAACATCGTACATAGACTCCCTCTCTAATAAGCTTAAATCTGAGATTCTGTCATCTAAACAATGGTGGACAGTTTTAAAAACATTCATTTCTCCCAATTCTACTTCTACTATTCCACCACTGGAAAGAAATGGTCTGGTATATTCCGACGAAGTTGAAAGAGCAATTTTGAAACATTTTCAATGATTTTTTTAGAGATCAAACTTTATTAGATGAAGAAAATGTCACACTTCCTGCTATTGACAATTTTATTGTAAATGAACCATTAAGCTCTCTTGTGTTCACCTCTGAAGAGGTTAAAGCAGTACTTTGAACGCTTCCGGTTGGTAAAGCCGTCGGTCCTGACGGAATTAGTAACCGCATTCTTCGTGAACTAGCTAATGAATTGTCTACACCACTTGCTTCCTTATTTAATCCATACACCAAGGAGATGTTACAGTGTGCTTTAAAATAGCTCATGTTTGTCCTGTACCTAAGAGCGGAGGCGATCCTTCTGACGTTTGTAATTATCGACCTATTTCTTTATTGAGTAATCTAGACAAAGTCTTCGAAAGACTTGTATTTAAACATCTGTTTAAACATCTGATCCATATTATCATCTCCGTGATAATAATATTCTTTCATCTTTTCAATCTGGTTTCATACCGTGAGACTCTACTACTAACCAACTCACTTTCTTATATAATACATTTTGCCAAGCATTAGATGCTGGCAAAGAAATTAGGGCTGTTTTCTGTGACATAAGCAAAGCCTTCGACCGTGTCTGGCATGCCGGCCTTCTTCATAAACTTAGGTTTATTGGAATATCTGGTGAACTACTAAAATGGTTTTACTAGTTATCTCGTTGGTAGGAAACAACGTGTTGTCTTGCAGGGAGTAGAATCCCAATGGAATTATATCAATGCAGGCGTTCCTCAAGGATCAGTCCTCGGACCACTTCTTTTCTTAATTTTCATTAATGATATAGTTACTGAAATAGGATTTAGCATTCGTCTCTTTGCTGATGATACTAGTCTTTTCATAATTGTCGATAATCCAGACGTTGCTGCAGAAATTCTTAATGCAGATCTTGAAAAAATTGCTAAATGGGCTAAAGCTTGGTTGGTAAAATTCAATCCCTTAAAAACTGAATCACTTCTTATATCAAGGAAAACCAACAAACCTGTACATCCCTCCTTAATCATGTTAGGACAGCAAATCAGTGAGGTAGAATTCATAAGCATTTAGGAATATATTTTTCAAATGATGGCTCTTGGCATAAACATATTGACTACATTAAAGAAAAAGCTTGGACAAGAATTAATATTATGCGTAGATAAAAATATAAAATAGACAGGAAATCTTTAGAAATAATTTATACAACATTTATTCGACCTATTTTAGAGTATGCGGACGTTATTTGTGATAATTGCAGAAAAACAGGAGCTTGAAAAATACAGATTGAAGCAGCCAGAATAGCCACTGGTGCTTCCAAACTTATATCAGTTCGTAATCTTTACAATGAGATTGGTTGGGAAACGCTCGAAAAAAGAAGAATAAATCATAAACTGATACTATGTTACAAGATGTACAATAACTTAACTCCTGGTTACCTTTCATCACTTGTTCCTTCTTCAGTCAATGAAGTATCACATTACAATCTGAGAAACGCAAATGATGTTCAAACTATTAACGCGAGAACTGCTTTGTACTCAATTCATTCCTACCGTCTGTTATACGACAATGGAACAACATACCAGACAATGATAAGTATGTAGATTCAGTTGATTCTTTCAAACGGCAGATAAGCCGCAATAAAACTACAGTTCCAAAATATTTTTATACTGGAAGCAGAAAGTTACAAATTTTGCATACTAGGTTACGTACAGGATGCAGCTCTTTAAACTATGACCTGTTTGTAAAATCTATTTCAGACACCCCGCTGTGTTCTTGTAGAAGTGGTGATGTTGAAAACGCGGAACATTTTTTCTTATCTTGTAATTTTTATCGTGATCATCGAATCGAAATATTTCGGATAGTTACTCAATATTGCATTGCGTCTCTACATGTATTTCTACACGGTAATGAGTCACTTCCTTGTGAAACAAATCAAGTCATCTTTGAAGCTGTTTACAAGTACATACAGGATAGTAAAAGATTTTGAGCATTTGCCCGGTAAGGCCACTAGTATAATCTAATAAAATAAAACGGAGCTGGTGTTTTATGAGGTCAGTGTATATCTACCTACGAAATGATTAAGAATTGTCATGGGATAGTTTTCCTTCCCTGCCGCTCCCTCTCACTCTGGATTTCTTTTACTATTGTATTTTTTTTCCTTGCTTCCTTTTTATCTTCGCTTAAACCATCATTGTGGTATAATGTTATCATTCGTTACTGCGCTTTTGACTTAGTTTCATTCTACTGCAATGAATGGTTGTGTTTCTGATCATATGTTGTCTTAGTCCTTGAAATAATAAGTACCTTTGTAATAATAATAATCTGCCATGACGTAATACAAATTATGTATGTGTATTAGGAGAAGAACTAAATAAGCTTATGCTTCCGTTCTAATCCTATAGTTTGTATATATGTCATTTATGTATGTATGATCATAGTATTTTGGAAATAAAAATATATTTAAACCAAAGTCTAGTCAAATCAGGAGCCAATTTTCGTTTACTCAATTATAGACTTGCATACGTAAACAACAATTATGGTTGTGACCAATGTAAATCTGAAATGGATTTTGACACCAGCCGGGTACATGTACATGTTTGTCAACAACCAAAACGTAACAAATGATATATCATCAGAAGTAATCATGTCTATCAACGCCGATTTAAGAACATAGCTATTCTGTTACAGAATACCTTAATACGCGCCTTTTATAATGAGCGCACATAACATGGTCTTTGTGGCGAAATCAGAAAAAAAAACATATCTATATGTTTTGGTGTAAAGCGCTTCTAATGAGCACCTACACCGTATCGCCAGAAACCAGTACCTTCAGCTTTGCGCCCAGCGAAGATTTAGGTCAGCCTGCGCATTGGCGCCTTCTGATCAGAATTTTCACGGAACAATTTGGATAGACAATGATGCGGAGTTTCTTCATGCCCATAACGAAGACTCTGATCAGACTGCGCATCCGCGCAGTCTGATCAGAGTCTTCGTTGGGCGCATATATCAAAAGGTACATTTTCTCAGGCTGAGGCACGTTGATTATGTAGAGCCATGACTAAGAGTTATTTGATCTATAGGTAATCTCATATGACTCTTAAAAAGGCCTCTTTACCAACTCTGGTGGGATCTCATTTTTTTTTTTTTTTTTTTTTTTTTTTTTGATTTGGGTTTTACGGCCCTTTCAAGAATATTTCACTTATATCGAGCCGATCGTTCATCAAAGGTGGGCGAAAACCGGAGAACCCGGGGAAAAACCATCTGACCATCGTAAGCAGAACTTGGCTTTCCCACATGTGACCCGTGCGAGGCTCGAACCACAGCGGTGAGAAACCTAATCAGTGCTTTACGAAATGCCTTTGATCTCACTTGCTTATCGCCTAGGTAGGGGCAATGCAATCAGCAGTGAAAGATACTACTTATGGTCTCATTTTACCTATGATATATGCTGGCCTGGTAGATTCTACTCAGGGCTTCGTTAAAAGACAACACGCTGTATTGTATCACAACGCTTGTTTTCCCAGCCTGTGCAGAATTGCGGAGTGAGCGTACTCTGTCTTTGCATATATATTAAAATATCCCACAGTGCGGCATGTCTATTGTAACTCCAGCAGAACTACAGCAGCCAACGGAGCAGTACCTTTATAAATACAGTAATATTTAGGGGCGTTTACCGCCACTAGATTTACTATACCGCATTTCAACTATCCGTTCAGCTACAAACTACCTAAAATCGCCCCCAAAAATAGCTCCTTGCTAACGCAGATAACGCTAAGTTCTACATTTAAACATATTAGATTTAGACACTCCGATGCTGATAAATAGCGAATTAATGAACAAAAGCAAAGAAAACGTCAAATTACCCTAACCGCGGTCCTATTAACCACAGCAAAAGGGCAGAGGAGGGGCTATTCTTAAGCTGCCTTTTGGCACAACAAAGATGGCGGCTTATGAGAATAAAGTTAATGCATGCGTGTTTGTAACCAAAGATAAGGAAATGATTATAGCGACGGGTTTAACTGAAAAAGGATAATGTTACGAAATCTTGAGCATCTTTTATAAATTTCTTTGTATCGTTTATAAGGGTGTGAACTGCGCCGTCCGTCACATTGGTATTTGTAACCGGTGAACATTACGCAATGTAAAAATCGGCGAGGGAGGTATCAGTTTCCCATAAGCGGAATGACTACACCAAGAGGAAGAGGAAACAGACAAAACCAAACAAGCGCAAATCGAACAAACGTACGAAAAACACATAAGACTAGCTCTCTCTCTTCCCCAAGCGAGGTAATCGCAATGCTAAAAGGACTGATAAAAACAAGAACAAACTCACACCAGGCAAGACATAAAACAAATCGCCTTGTAGAATAAACCACAAAACAATAAAGAGTAAGACTTACACCGGGACCACCGCCTTAGAAAGGTCAGTAGAATAAACCACCGGGGTGGGGGTGGTTAAAGCACTTTTACGGCCAGCCAACTCCACCCTGTGTCCCAATGTAACTCTTAATACAGAAAAATATATAAATTCTGTTCACATAAAGGCTCCCATCTCAACTCGTGTTTAAAAACATACATTCTTTTTGGAAACTGTATGGATTAGGTGACTTTGCAAAAGCAAATAAACACATTAGTGTGTGTTTCTTTGCTGTTGCAAATTCAACACCAGTTTTCACTGAAGACTAGAGTATTAGTCTTGTTATTTATTATACCTCATTAAAATTTATAAGATATATTAGAAATTTAATAATTACTTTATCGTGTTCCGATATTCTGAAGATACTTTGAGATTTCCGGATGGCCACTGGTTGACTTATTTGACAAAGGATTTTTTCCTCTTTTGTCAATACGGTATTTCCTTTGGAGATAACGTTAAAGTAACTAATGTTTTGTATGGTGGACATTTATAAATACACATGACATTTGACTTCAAGTATTAACAAATGAATTGAAATATACTAATATCAATAAATATTAATGACAAAAATCTGTAACGTCGCTCCTGTTTCTGTTTCCCTGTGTACATTTAAAGCCACGCGGTACCACGTGATATTGAAACTTGATAAAACGTCACCTTCGACGTTATATGTGTGGAGCTAGGAGTTAATAATGGCGTTTCAAATATCGGCATAGAAAGTTTGAGTAACGTAGGTTAAAATATCACATTTTCCTTCTAATCGTATGTCTCTCTCTAAATATGTGGCTACAAGTTATTCTATATACGTTTCACATTTTATAACCAGTTACTACTGTACTTTAAAGTTCTAGCTTCCTTCTCACAAGTTTTCGGGATACGTTGTCACGTAGGTTTTAGTGTTTGCTTTCAATAATGGTGTGTATGTAAAAGTTGCGGTCAAAATTGATTTATGTTCGTGTAACAGGTGAAGAAATGGAAATAACATTTTTCCCCGACCGGGGATCGAACCCGGTCCGCTGGACTCAAAGTCCTACACTCTACCACGTCGCTATAAAAGCCGGCTTGTACCGCAAGGCAGTACAAGTGTATCATATACCTATACCCGGTGACATTCTCCCCCTCCAAATTGAAATTCGTCCCTGAATTTCTAGGAGTCCGAGAATCACGTGAAATGAGACTCAAGGAGTTTTATGCACATATGTGGGTTATTTACGGTGGGCGCCAAATGTAACAGGTGAAAAAATGGAAATAACATTTTTCCCCGACCGGGGATCGAACCCGGTCCGCTGGACTCAAAGTCCTACACTCTACCACGTCGCTATAAAAGCCGGCTTGTACCGCAAGGCAGTACAAGTGTATCATATACCTATTGTCGTATAGCCTGGTAGTCAGGGCAGACAAAGAAAACGAAGACTCTTTTATATCTCGGTTTTTAAAAAGGTGTCCTGGCTGTATAATAAATTCATTCTGTGAATATCAGTGAAGATATAAACTTCAGAAGGTGAATGAAAGAAATAATTTCTCCGTTGAATGGAGGATGACCTTCTACCACTAAGATGGCCACCGGCTGAATGCAAAGAGCGCGCATAAAAATACAGGTGCATAAACAACAGGTACATGCATTGGTTATTTGTCTTATTAATCACCCTGACGTCACACACACTAAGAATGGAGAGAATTATAGAGTAAGAAAAGTTATCATTGGACTGCGCTATTTACATGCGAGTAAAAATACTACATAGAGGAATCCCGGGTTTCCCTTATGTAGGTGAAGGTTACTTTCACTTTACATTTTAAGGTAGCGTATCACAGATTGTAAAATAGAAACTACCTAAATTTAAGTAAAATAATTATTTGTCATGAAATGACTTGTGTGACATTCTCCCCTGCTAGGGAAAATGTCTCCCGACATTTCCTTAAAACACGGACACAGCTGATTCTATCTATATTACATTTTATGATATCATGTATGTATATTGCTATACACGAAACATCATGTATATGCTTGAAATATTCCACTATATTAGATCACGTATGCATAATGCTATACATGAAACATCATGTATATGCTTACAATACATGACAAACAACTACATTTTACTTCATCTGGTTTTGGACTCACATTGCCATATATGTTTCTCATACATGAACGTTCATGTACATACGTCTCACAATACATGACAAACAATTGATGTACACAATAAAGAATCTCAGACTACAGCTTTACACGTGTACATCTTAACTTCCTGTGTATATGCTTTGAAACTATAATAAATGGCATACACACATATAAATCATGAAGAAACAATAATAACACTACTACAATATTGCCATTTTATCAGCTGTAAATGTATTGTCTGAATTACAGGAAAGTATTTTATTTACAATTAAAAACTTCTGTGACATTCTCCCCTGTATAGGTCAAAATGAAATACTGATATTCAGAAAATAAAACCAAGTTAAACATCAAATATAACAGTAGAGTCATCATAGATGAACTCTGGGGACCAATATAATTCTGCCGGCATATCAGCTGTTTGTTGACTGCATACCCAGTCACCATATCTGTCAGGTGGCTTCCGAGCTCGACCTGTTCGACGGGGCGCTTGTACAACATTCGGAGACTCATGGAGAGACTGCATATTTACGTTTGACTGATACCGAGTACTACGGTCAACACTAGTTGACATAGTAGGTAATACTGAATTACCTGACTCTGTACTGCTAATGTTAGCAGCTGGTTCACTGGAATTAACAGAAATATGTTTCCGTGAGGAAATACTGTTACCAGTGGGAACAGAAACATGTCTATTCCTAGTCCGTCTTTGCGGAATAACATATCTGGCTATGCTGTCTGAATCGGTATCAGAATCAGATGTTTCATCAGATTTTGATGATGGAGCTGGAACATGCTTCCTTGTTTGCACCTTTTTCTGAGGTATCTTTTCCTTGTTCGACAACAAAGACTCATTTACCTCAGAAATTGAAGGAATTGAAGAAAATGGAAGAAGCATATTTCTGTGTAAAGTTTTTACAGTGCCATCACCAGATTCCTGTTTCACTTTGAAAACTGGGATATTTTTATCAGGTTTGTCAATGACAATATATGGATGTCTATCCCATTTGTCGGCTAATTTATTTTTACCTTTGAGGCCAACATTTCTGATCAGAACTCTGTCTCCAATATCTAAAGTCGATTCTCTGACTTTAGTATCATAACGAGCTTTATGTCGTTGGGCTGATTTTTGAGCCTCCTTTGAAGCTACTTTATAAGCAAATTGCAACCTTTTTCTTAGTTTGGTTGCATAATGGTCTTTGCTTTTGACTGACGCTTCCTCTGATGATTTAAGCCCTAGATATGCATCAACAGCTAGTCTAGGGTGACGTCCAAACATTAAAAAGTACGGAGAATATCCAGTACTGTCATGCCTAGTAGCATTATATGAATGCACTAAAGGTGCTACATATGATTTCCAGTCTTCTTTCTTATGATCTTCAAGAGTCCCTAACATATTTAAAAGTGTCTGATTAAAACGCCCCACCATACCATTCCCCATAGGGTGATATTGCGTAGTACGTGTCTTTTCAACACCAGCCAAAGAACATAATTCCTTTATGACACTGCTTTCAAAATTTCTTCCCTGATCGCTATGTAAACGAGCAGGGAAGCCATAATGTACAATGAAATTGTCAAAAAGAATTCTTGCAGTGGTCTTTGCAAGTTGATTTCTTGTAGGGAAAGCCTGAGCATATCTGGTGAAGTGATCTGTAATCACCAGAATATTCTCAAACCCTCCTTTGGATCTTTCTAAAGACAAGAAATCAATACAGACAAGTTCCATTGGCTCACTGCTTACTATATTTACAAGTTCCGTACTGGTTTTTGGAAAGGTTTTGCGTTTGATACACCTTTCACACGTTTTAACCTTCTTCTCAACATCTGACTCAAAACCTGGCCAAAAGAAACGAGATCTTACTAAAGAAAGAGTTCTATCTTGACCTTGATGGCCAACATTATCATGAAGTTGTTTTAATACAAACTCACGATAAGAATATGGTAAAACTAACTGTTTTACATTCTCACCATTTAAAACTGTATTCCGGTATAAAATACCGTTTTCCAAAGACATACTTTTCCAGTGGCGCAAATATTTGCTAACCTCTGAATGCTCAGCCTTTAACTCTTCTTTCTGTGGACAATATCCACTTTTGACAAAATAAATTACTCTGTCAATAAATTGATCTCTACTTTGTTCTTTGGCCCAGTCTACAGTATTTATATTTGTAGACTCTATGTCTGTTCTGATATCAGGATCAACAGATTCTATATTGGAATCAACAGATTCCGCAAGAAGCACTAGTAACAACTAGAGTTTCAGCGTAGGGACATGTCTCTCTTTTGACTGTATAGGCATCACAAATAGCCTTTACAACTTCAGGAAAGATCTCAGTCTTCTCCTGTGGTCTCCTTGAAAGACCATCAGCATCACAGTTAGATTTTCCTGTCTTGTACTTCAATGTAAAATTGTACGTACCAAGAGCTGCAAGCCAACGATGACCTGTAGCATCTAACTTTGCTGAAGTAAGTACATATGTAAGCGGATTGTTATCCGCTAAAACTGTAAAATCATTACCATATAGGTAATCATGAAATTTATCCGTAATAGCCCATTTTAAGCACAAAAATTCAAGTTTGTGGGCAGGATAATTTCTTTCACTTTTACGTAGTCCACGACTAGCATATGCAATCACCCTTTCAATACCATCTTGTTCCTGATATAGCACCGCACCAAGCCCTTCTATAGACGCATCGGTATGTAGGATAAAAGGTTTGTTAAAATCGGCATATGCCAAAACTGGAGGTGTACTCAGTTTTAATTTAAGCATATCGAAAGCATCTTGCTGTGCTTTCCCCCATTGCCAGGGTATACTCTTCTTCTTCTTTTTCTTACCTTCAGGGGTATATCCATTTGTAGAGTGACCAACAAGCAGATCATTCAATGGTTTTACAATTCTGGCATAATCTTTGATATAGCGCCGATAATAACCGGTAAATCCAAGGAATGACCTGAGTGTTTTAACATTATGAGGGACTGGCCATTCGGACAAAGCTTTAATTTTATCCGGGTCCGTTTCCACGCCTCGGTCACTGACTACATGACCAAGGTATGCAACGCTGCTTTTGAAAAACTCACATTTTGACGGCTTGAGTTTGAGGCCATGTTCCTGCAAACGACTGAAGACTGCCTCTATCCTTTTTATATGTTCCTCAAACGTAACAGAAAAAATAAGAATATCATCTAGAAAAATTAAACATTCCTTTAGATTTAACTCGCCCATGCAACGTTCCATCAACCGCTGAAATGTTGCAGGCGCATTAGTCAAACCGAAAGCCATTCTGTTACATTCAAAGAACCCGAGATTACCAACAGTGAAAGCCGTTTTATGTTTATCTTCTTCGCTCATTTCCACCTGCCAGTAACCACTTTTCAAATCTAATTTTGAAAAGTATTTTGCACCTATCAAGGTATCAATGGTATCGTCTATACGAGGGAGTGTATAAGCATCCTTGATAGTGCGATTATTCAAATTTCTGAAGTCAATGCAAAACCTTAAACTACCGTCCTTTTTTCTTACTAACACTACGTTAGAAGAATACGGACTTTGTGAAGGTCTAATAGCATCTGACGCCAGCATTTCCTTCAAATTTTGGCGGACCTCTTCAAACATGGCAGGTGGAATTCTTCTGTACGGTTCCTTGAAGGGAGTGCTGTCAGTTAATTTGATTTCGCGCTTGACAGTATTTGTTTTCCCAAGGTCGGTGGGTCCCTTGGAAAATATATGTGACCATTTACCAAGCACTTCTTTTACTTCCTGAAATTGTTCATGTGATAAATTATTTTTATCAACTGAAATACCCAAGTCTTCAAGTGTAGAAAATGAGGACTTATTACCTGGCTTTTGTGTTAAATCAGGAGTCCAAGAGTCAATAACTGAAACACTGTTAAGGGAGCATAAAATTGATTTGGGTGGTATTTCTATTGTATGTGCTGACAGGTTACACACTCGAACGGGAACACGTGCAGTATTTCCAGGGGATTTTAGGGAAACAACTCTGGGACAAATGGTCAAGTCTCCTGGCAATGAGGTATCCCTATGTTCAGTAACAGCGGTTTCATAATCACCTGTTTTTCTTACTATACCATGTACAATTTCAAATTCATTTGGAGCAATACGTATTGCAAAATTGTTTGTTGTTTTTACAGGTATAGCATCATCACACATGCTATCAAAAGCAGTCTGCCATTCAACCGGCACGTCACTTGTGGGAACACTAGCCTTACAAAGGCGAATCACATTTGTCCCTACAATTATGGGAACATCTTTGTTGTATTCTGTATCAGAAACAACTAACAAAGGTACATTAAAAACACTGTTTGATAAAAATGGAGCTGAAATTTCAGCTTCTATATAACCTTTGTATGGTAACTTTGCTCCACCAGCACTTTGTATTGACAGGCCAAATTCAGTAATATTATGAAGCTCAGGCAAAGGATTTAACGAGTGATAAAAACTCTCAGAAATGGAGGTTATCATAGATCCGGAATCGATCAAACCTGAGGTTTTAACACCATTTATAATAATATAACTTTCATTGGAAGAACCCACCATTCTCTCCAACAAAGTAGGCTTAACAGATTTACTCATGTTTGGGCGATATTCAAAACCAACTTGGCACTCTTCCTCTGTTTGCCCTACAACAGAGGAAGTTAGTGGTTTAAATGCTGAGAGCTATTCCCACGACCTCTAGCACGGTTAGCACCCCGGCCGGTAGTGCCACCGCGATAACTGCCGTAAGTGTTGCCAGCTTTATAACCATCTGAAGATTGGCTCTGATCACTATTACTACTATAGAAATTCCTACCATAATTACCTCTATTAGGTTGTCTTACATAACCTCTATTATAACCTCTGCCTCTACCTCGGCTATACTGTGGTCTAAAGGACTGTTGGACCGAAGCATGGCTATCAGCACCCAAACTGGATTGTTGACTGTCAAACCTCTGTTCCAAAGCTTCCATACGACCCATCAATTCAGACAATTGTTTTAACAATTGTTTATTTGTATCATCTGCTTCTGCTGAAGCTTGGCCTATATGTTGTTGAGCAACTTTCTGCTTTGGGTCAGGTCTGCTATTACTGGCTTCTTCTTGCTCAACCTTTCTAATTTCTTTCAATAATAGCTGAAAATCTTTAACGCTATCGTATAAATGCCGTGTTGAATGTTTTAACTGTTGGCTTTTCAGACCTGTCCAAAATTTGCTTCTTAACATGGCATCTTTTGCGACAAAGTCAATGTGTCCATAGCGAACTGCTCTTGATAGAGTTTGTTCTAATCTCGAACCATGCTCTACGATAGATTCACTATCTTTTTGATAGTCACTATAAAATGTTTGAATGTGAGTCTCACTAGAACTCACATTCCCATAAAAACCATCAAGTTTATTTAATATGTCAGCTACAGTAGCATTTTCCCCTAAAGGGACTAGCATAGCTCTGGCTGACCCTTTAAGTGAGGTTCTAATAGACTGTAGGACCACATGTTCAGGTAACAAGGGATTTTGTTGGAGGCATTTCACCTCAAAACTCCAAACTTCATATGTTGTTTCACCTTTCTGTGGTTCCTCTGAGCCACTAAAGAAAGGTAACTTTGGGACATTGTAGGGCGGTGCCATAAAGGAGGTGTTATACAACTGGGAATTGTTCAGCTGCAGTCTAGGTGGAACTGGTGACATACCTGGAAACGCAAATGTTGTTTTAGGTTTTGTTCCACCAGTTGCACAAACTGTTTTTGGTGTGCTAGACACAGCACTTGCTGTACCAGCTGAAGTTACAATTTTATCAGGGTTAATACCCAAAAGTATATCATACTCTTCTTTAGTGAGAACTTTATATTGTTTTTCCTCCAAACATTTAACCATGTTTGAAAGCTTTTCATCAGAGGGACCTTTGTCAGCCATTTTGAACTATTATTAAGACACTAATATTGCAACAACTATTAACTATATCAAATGACAATACACTTGTACTGTCAGAAAAATATATTCACACAAAAATGACTATTTCACAATTAAGTTCTGAATCAAATAGACTGAAATATCTGCACTACACTTTAATAACAAGATATGAGGAGCAGCAACACAAGTGAAAGTAGTTAACAATCATACAATGCTATGAAAATGAATCAACACAGGCATCCACTATGATCTAGCCTATCTAAACCTGGTGTAGCCAGCATCTATCATAACACAACAAAGCATGAATGTTAAACACAATCTACCAAAATGTGTGCTACAATTCTTTTTGTCCATTATCTTGCCAATGTTAGTTTTGGATGTATTCCATCTTTAAAATTTGCAAAACTAATTTTGGCTGTCTTGTGATCATCTCCTTTAGATTTGTGAAAACGTATTAAATCCAAATTAAAGCGAGGAGAGATCACAGAGGTAAACTGGTTCACTTCTTTAATATATTCATTCACAAGAGCTATTCTTTCTTTAAGAACAAGATCCTGTGAACGAAGGATGGTCGGATCCCTATGTCCTTTACTTGAATAATAAGCTTCAAGAGAATAGTAAGGAATTTCCAGAAAGATAATAGAAACAATAGGAAAATTTGCAACAAAGTCAAAATATCTGTCAATTTGAAATTTCAAATAAGAAACTGCTGCATTGTCATCAGCATGGCGTAAATTAATTTCTCTACCTTTTTTATAAGTAAAGTCACATGTGCCAAGCCAAATATATAAAACAATTTGACCAAACTGCCTAACTTTCTTATGCAAATTATTTTTCAACCAAAAATAATAATCAGAAAACCTGGCACCTGGAAAACACTGAAAATCAATTGAATAACCAAACTGCCTTATCAAATCTTCATGTGGCTTGAGATAATTGCCTTTACTGTCAGCAATCAAAATTGGTTGTTTTGTAAGTTTCCCATGGAAATTAAATGGTCTATTGATATACCTGTTTAAAGCAGTCTCATTCATTTGACTATTCTGCACTACTGATGACAATCACTAAGTAATATGCTACATAACTGACTTTTGTTGGTAGGCTGAAAACCCTATATAATCAAGTAACAACAAAAATGGTAAATTAAAGTGCCTACCTCAACACAGGAGCTCTTCAACTGAAACAGCACAACTGTATAGTCACAATATCTTGTCAGGATACTGTACTGTATTTTCAACACAATGACAGCCTAAAATGTTAATAGTAATAACATATTAGATCTTACAGTTTAAGAATATCACAGATTTTCTTTTAAAAGTTATAAAAGTCTCCATTCAAACAGGATCCATTCTGGCTGCTGAAACTAAACAATGTTACTGTTAGTAATGTGACAACATGCAAAAATTTTCTTTCAAAAAAAAAATTTAGTCCATTACAACTGCATTATATAAGTTTGACTCCATAGTGCCAAATCAAATGCAAAAATAAATGGACCTACAGTGCCAGACTCCACTATTCACATGACAAAAATACACAAGTTAACTAATATGACAGAAAATTGTCAACAAGGGCATACTTTCTCATATATATAACTGAAAATTGTTGATAGTGGACATTATTATATACGATTTCTGCACCTATGTATGTTTCTATATGCAGTATTTTTCTGAACACAGAAATCTACATAACTATAATGTACATAGTTTATGTCTACAGATTACAGTGTCTGTCTACATAAACAATTGTACGTACCGGTACTATATACTTTTACAACCAATCATATTGTCTATATTCAGCAGCTTATCAACACATATATTCAACAAAACACAAATAGCAAATTATATCAAAAAGCAAATTATAGTTTGTAATTTCCCATGTCGCGAAGTCGCAGTTTATAGACATCTGTGGAAGTTGACATTCCCCAAGTTTATGATTAATATCTACGCGTAACGCGAAATCCAATAGAATTCTGAATTTCTAATAATTAATAGAAAATAGCAAATAGCAACTAGCAAGCTTGCACACTTTATAATAATTATTTAACACATATTATGGCCATTTTTAACACGCGTACTGCAGTATAAACACTGATGAAAACCACAGACACATGTACAAATATCTATGATGGTGATGAATGATGATGAACAGAATCCATGATGATTTCTGTATAGCAGGTATGTGATATAGCCAGGTACACCTATATGCTGGATTCCACCATTAGTTGGGCGCCATTGTCGTATAGCCTGGTAGTCAGGGCAGACAAAGAAAACGAAGACTCTTTTATATCTCGGTTTTTAAAAAGGTGTCCTGGCTGTATAATAAATTCATTCTGTGAATATCAGTGAAGATATAAACTTCAGAAGGTGAATGAAAGAAATAATTCCTCCGTTGAATGGAGGATGACCTTCTGCCACTAAGATGGCCACCGGCTGAATGCAAAGAGCGCGCATAAAAATACAGGTGCATAAACAACAGGTACATGCATTGGTTATTTGTGTTATTAATCACCCTGACGTCACACACACTAAGAATAGAGAGAATTATAGAGTAAGAAAAGTTATCATTGGACTGCGCTATTTACATGCGAGTAAAAATACTACATAGAGGAATCCCGGGTTTCCCTTATGTAGGTGAAGGTTACTTTCACTTTACATTTTAAGGTAGCGTATCACAGATTGTAAAATAGAAACTACCTAAATTTAAGTAAAATAATTATTTGTCATGAAATGACCTGTGTGACATTCGTAAACCTAAACTGTAAACTACTTTTGATGCAAGAAATATGTTTGTGAATCATTTTTACTAAGGTATGAAACATGACCAAACCTTGCTGCTCAATGTAAATGGAAATAAAAGACTACGTATAAACGTCAGTTTTGGTAGTGATAATGTTTTATAAAAGTAAGAATTTTCTACTGGCGACAATATCGATGGTTTATACTTTATCCTTGTGAGTCATTTAGGAAAGACGGCATACAAGAAATATTAAGAACATTTGAGTTTATACAAGTATAGTGCACTATTTTTAATATAGGGAGAATAACCTCACCTTGTGATACAATAAAAGTAAACTGAAGGGACAACTAGGGACCCACCTATTGAGAACCAGAGGGAGTTGACATCCATTGATAAAAGATGACCACTAAGCTAGCATCACAAAATGAAAACAATAAGCAGTGTGGGCAGCCGTGCAGCGAGTGGCCAGAATGTTAGAACTACTATGAAAAATGATAAGTATCAGAATATCCGCCTTAGAACGAATATAAGTAAAAAAAACACTTTAGGTGTGTATGTGTGTGGGTTGGGTGGGGGTAGGGGCGTTGGGTGGGGGGCTTTAACTAGTTATACTCGCGCGAATCTCACCCTTAATTCTGATGCAGCTCCAATTACAAACATGCAATTAAAGACGGGAGCAGAGTTATTAACCATAACTTGGTTAACAAAAACGCATGCAGTTTGTTGCAGAATTTCCTTTTCTTAAGTTTTCTTTTTGTAGCGAGAGACATTTTTTAAACTGAACTGAAAGATCAGTTTTGCAAGCAGTCTTTCTGAAGTTATAGACTAGGTCGCCATAAAATTTCAGGTTCGGACAAACCTTCTTGCAGAAGTTCTTTCAAACAAACGTAACATTTATATTTAGAAATTAATTCAGAATGACGGCGATTAACTGATTTTCGAGAGAAAGGGACAGCAAAAAGTCTCTGTCACAACAAAACAGAAACAGGTCTGCAATAAGGGGGTAGGGTGCATAATTTGTACCTATAGCTACACAAACAATTTGTTGGTATAATTTAGCCATAACTAAATTAAGATATTATATAGAAGAGACGAAAGCGCCTCAGAAACTTTCAGCGTATGTAGCCTCGCAAACTAAGTGTTGCATATGAAGAGACTCAATCCAACCAATTCTCCGATTTTCGTGATTTTGTGTTCTTTGTTTCCAAAGGAAATCCTTTTTGAGCTATATTTTTCTGACAGGACCACACCACAAAGTATAATGTTCATGACCCTAGCCTGATTCCTAAAAACGTTGACATCTGGTATTGTGAAAACCATTTTCAGTGCTTTAAAGTTATGTCTTTTTTTTTTTTTTTTTTTTTTTTTTGTTTTTTTTTTTTTTTTTTTTGTTTTTTTTTGTTTTTTTTGTTTTTTTGTTTTTTTTTTCTCCGATTTCAGTATTTATCTTTTCTAGGAGAATATCAAATAAATCTTCAGAATATGGTCATAAAGGGATACGTTGTAGTTTTGCTGCCTGGTGTAAATATTTGAAATACATAGAACATTACTTTAATCTTGTTTTCATCAAAAAATGTTTCCCTTGCCTAACCATAAACCACATTCTCTATTACATTCAGCTCAAATAGAACTTATACACTAATGTTTTATTACCTCAAAGGAGCTTATTCGGCTGGCTACCTTTTAACAGGTGAAATGATATACATTTTTTCATTATCATGTCTGACTCCAAGAAATCATTATTATATCCGACTTCAAGAATAACCTTTATATACTCTTTCTTAACAAAAGACACTAAACTTAATTAACATTTGTTGCTTTCTTCTCCATTTAAGATAATGAAATAAATATGCTAAAAGACTAGACATTGAAATTTCACGACTTTGTTACATTATAGGTGTTGTTTGTTTATACACGTGGTGAAAAGTGTATACGTGCTGTATAAAAGAACAAATAATTAGATAGTTTCATGACTGTATATTTACTGTTCTAATTATGGTTTAATGTCTTTCTTTTACATGCGTCTTTTCTCGCCAATCTTTTCAACCGCACACTGCCTTACGCAACTGTACTAATTTTACTCTGCGTGATTTAACTGTTCCAAGAAAGAGAAATTCGAAGCGCTTAATAAAATGTCAAATACAAGAGAATGGTATTTCGCATGGCTGAATAGATCTTCTTCTCAGGAACTGGGTCGTTTCAGGTTTGAATATTGTACACAGTCCGCATAATCCGTGGATATCAAGTGGCCACACAGTTTAATATTTGAGTTTTTTACGCTCATATAAGCGTAGTTTAGATGTTCTAAATGTGCTAACCGCGTCAGTCGAATTTATTTATTTTATGTTTGTATGCTTCACAAGCTATTTTATGCCTACCTGTGAAGATGAAATAATTTGAAATATGGTATAGTCGATAATATAGTTTCTCCACTAAGTTGTAAGTGTAATTATGATAATATCAATAAATCCATGACTGCTCTTTCGTTAAAAATTAAATACTGAAATTATGTTTTACAAATTTCACCTAAATGGAGATATTCCTCCTATATGTGAAGTCTGGATAAAAGATTTTAATATTTATAGTTTTTGGACTTGAAGCAAATCAGGTAAACAATAACCCAACGGGAACATTTTGTTTATACAACGCTGCATTAACTTCAATGCAATGTCAGCGCATGACGTTTATACATCGCATTAACGTCAATGTAACGTTATGATTATGACGTTGCATCAAACTGTGTACATTTTCATTTTGTCTTAACATTAAATATAGAAATTTATGTTTCTACGTTTTGTTAGAAGTTGTCCCATTAATGGATATGATTTTATTATTCTTCCCCATCTTTTAGGTATTTTGTTTTAAGCTACCTTCCCCTGTCTATCCATCCGTATAAGACAATGCCTTGTACCGTGCACTGCGCCGACTCTTACCTTAAAAAAAAATCCGAAAAGGAGATGAGCGACGAAGAATTTTCTTTTTCTGACTTTTTTGTTCAATTTTGTTCAATATTATAACAGAGGTTCTTAAACCAATTCCCTTTACACCCGAAATATTGCAATTTCCTTGTTAAAGTCACACTCCATTCTATGCAACGCTGGATACGAGGCTGATTTCTAATTTTACCGCAGACCTCGTCTTTCTTCGCACGATAGCTTCTTTTGGTCATTTAGGCATATCACAATATACATCTGTGGACCGACTGTCGCAATCCTTAATTTCTAGAAAGCCTGGTTGCACCCTTTCTTTTGGGGTTCATGTCTGTTCATCTGAAAATTATGACTTGCCACTTGTTAAACGTTTTATTACTGCTTTTTAGTTTGGGCACGCCAAGCACATATTTCTTGGTGTCAACAAAACGGCCTTGTCACCTTGCACATTTGTCGAAAGTTAAAAATTCTTTGGTATTAATTTGGGTCTTAAACATACTAAAAAGAAAGCAAACAAAATTTTATTTTATTTTCTGACGTTGAGAACTTTTATTAAAAGTTCGTCATGATTTTGTCCAATTTGGGTTGTCCGCTCGTTCCCGTATGCTTATGATTTATCCTTTCTAAGGGAACCTTAATGCAAGGTACATCATTAATTCTATCATTTGTTTATTCTAAATAGAGGAAGGTTTCTTTGATTTTCGAAAATTGATTCCGGCTTGAACGTGAAGATCATATTGTAAAGATGTTGAAAAAATGCTTACAATGACAGCTTAATCGAAGGATTTGACAAAATAACCGTTTCATAGATTTATCATCGCTTCAAGGCACGTACATTCTTCCATACAGAGGCTGAAAGAATTAGTTCACAAATGCATCACGAAAACATGCCTATATAATTTTGACCCCCTTAAACCCTACTTTTATATAGTAAAACGAGGGTTTACGGGGGTATACATTATTTTTCTTATTTCTGCTCAAAACATAGATTGTTGGTACTCGTTAGAACCGCCTCGGCGAGGCGGTTCTAGCGAGTACCCACAATCTATGTTTTGAGCAGAAATATGAAAAATATAAAAAAAATTTATCTGAAAATTTTCATTTTTTGGTGGTACAATTTTCAATATATTCGAATAGGCTTGTTTTCTTAATGGGTCCTATAGTGCTTTGTTTAAAATATGAATGTTCTAAAGATGACTGATGTCCAAACACAGAGTTATTTATTTCGTTTAATCGAGCTTCATCACGAAAACATACCTATACAATGTTGACCCCCTTAAACCCCACTTTTATATAGTAAAACTGGGGTTTACAAGGGTATTCATTAATTTTCTTATTTTTGCTCAAAACAAAGATTGTGGGTACTCGTTAGAACCGCCTCGCCGAGGCGGTTCTAACGAGTACCAACAATCTATGTTTTGAGCAAAAACATCAAAAATATCAGATTTTTTTATCTGAAAATTTTCAATTTTTTTTATGGTAAAATTCTACATGTATTTGAATAGGCGTGTTTTCGTAATGTAACGTAATTATCCTGCCTTTCAACGGTAAATTTAGTGAAACGGAATTAAAATGGATAAAATCATTACAGATGCCTTTTAACACTGGGTTTTAACGACAACGTTTATCATGAGGGTAATATTTCTAAGTAGAAAGGAAACAACAATCAGGAATCGATACAATTATCCCACACCTCCCATCAGAGACATCAAAGGGAAAGAAACATAAACACGAATTGGAAATAACTGGACCCTAATGGAAACATCACTAGCAGAAAGCCAAATGGACAGTTACTTGTCACAAAGTGGCCAAATGGCTATCCAAAACAAAAAGCTGTGAGCGACACACACATTCAAAGACGAACTATAACAAAAATAAACCATAACAGAAGAACCTCCTTGGAACGGTCAGTGAAAAGTATTTCACTGGGGGGCTTAAATCGATTTTATGTGGCCACAATCCTCGCCCTTACTTCTGCCGCGGTTTAGACACATAATTTGTTCAGTCCACATGAAGGCTTCCTAAGTCATCAGTGCTACAATGCCATATTTTGATATTTTCTCGCTTTTAGAATGCTGAAATCTTAAAACACGGTCATATGGTGTCAGTAAACATGTTAACTATAAACTCAAATTACGTGCAGTTAAAAGAAATAATACAATGTTGAAATGACTGCCAAAAATAGTACAAAATCACGGACGCCACTCTATGCTTGCCTTGTTAAGTTCATTACCCATTTCTGTATTATGTATTCTAGACATTGAGGCGAATAAATCCTATGATAGTTCTAATCAGTTATACGACGCGGCTCTCTTAACTAATGGTTATACGCAACATGCTCTTCGTCCTTACAGCCATTCTGAAATCAATCACAAACGTTATTTTATCAAATATCTTTCATAAATAAAAGGATGAATTTTATTGATTTGCCAAGAATCTTCCGGTGTAATTTGGTTCTTTCATCCATTCCAAATATGTAAGAGAAAAGTCCAGGGAGTGTCATAATCACAAACCGCAGTCCTTCCCAGACACTAAGAGGAAGAGGAAACAGACAAAACAAAACAAGCTCAAATCGAACAAACGTACGTAAAGCACTAAGATTAGCCCTCTCTTCCCCAAGCGAGATAATCGCAATGCTAAACTTATTTTCAAAATACTGAAACACCCATAATTTGCAATAAGTATAACAAACTTGTTCGATCTACCATATACTCCTGAGACCTGAGATTTTAAATACTCAGTGTATTGCTATCCAGCAGCAGGTCATATAAGCACTGGGAATTTAAAAATAATACCTGATTCTAGAATCCGAAATATAGTTCCTAAAGGACCGAAATACCGATTTCCTTCTAATATTGATTTAGATAAATGGAGAGAAAGAATTGCTGCTGCCTTAAATGAATTCGGTAATCGATGGTGTAAGCGAGAGTATGTTGAAAATGCAGCCCATAAAGAATGGAAACTGAGCGAGAATAGTTAACAAACGTATATCTTTTTATTGTCAAACTACTAATTAATTACCTCCTAAACCAAAGACGTCTGTACGTCACCTTAAACTAGGTATTCAAGAATTACAAAGGAAGTATAATTTGGCTCTGGCAGACAAGGCAGCAGATAATGTCGCTGTTGTTTGACGGCTCCACTATGTCAATATTCGTAAGCAAGAACTCGGTGGTACAAAGGCCTATGAACTACAACCCTTGATTGAAGAGAGGTCTGTGGTTAATGATCATACCTACCATTTAGCCACCGACTTTGCTGTAAGTGTTAAAGAAGACCAAGATACGTTTCCTACGTTATATTGGTTGCCTAAACTTCACAAAAGACCATACAAAGCACGGGTTATTGCAAATTCAAGCTCTTTATCACTACTGCACTTTTTAGATTGTGGACTTCTTGTCTTACTTCCACCAGAAAGCAGGTGATTAAATATTGCGACAAGATCTATGAAAGATCAGGTAAGAATCTGTTTTGGCCCGTTAACAATTCGAATGAAGTATTGAATAAACTAAGTTTTTGTGTATCAAGTTTGTCTACGTATGATTTTTCCAGACTTTACACTACACTATCTCATAATCTTATAAAAGAAAAACTTAAGGATTAAACTGAATGGACATTTCAAAGGGAAGGTTCCCTCTGTCTTGCATGTAACGGAAGTAATGCTTTTTTCACTTTTGACAGAAAATGAGTGACGCTCTCACTTTTCTACTTGACAATATTTATATAATATTTGGTACTAAGCTATTTAGACAAAGTGTGGGTACGAATTGCGGATCGGTTGTGGCTGATATGTTTTTATTCTGTTATGAAAGAGACTTCATGATGTCTCTTTCTGAAGAAAAGCAATCTGGAGTATTGAAGCTTTTAGCTCGACGTCTAGATATTTGGACGATTTATTAAATATTGATAATAAATACTTCGATGGTTTGATTAGTCTACTTTATCTTTCAGAGCTTCAATTAAATAACGCAAATTCTTCTGAAACTAAAGCCCCGTTTTTGGATTTGCATTTGTCTATTTTAGAATGGGTTTATTTTATGCACATTTTATGATAAACGCGATTATTTTGATTTTGAGATTGTAAATTTCCCTTACTTGGATGGAGATATTCCTCGTCGAGATGGTTTAATTAGTCTAATTTATCCTTCAGAGCTTCAATTAAATAAAGCAAATTCTTTAGAAACTGAAGCCCCGTTTTTGGATATGCATTTGCCTATTTTAGATGGGTTTATTTCATGCAAATTTTATGATAAACGCGATGATTTTGATTTTGCGATTGTAAATTTTCTTTACTTGGATGGGGACGTTCCTCGTCGAGCATGCTACGGTGTTTATATCTCGCAACTTACTCGATTTGTTAGAGTGTCTAGTCATGTTTCTGACGTCAACTCTCTTAATAAATTGTTAACTACTAAACCAGGGTTATCGGTACCATAAACTCCGCAAACCTTTTCTAAATTTTATAGACATCATTTCGAATTAGTTTCAAAATTCAATGTTGGACTTAAATCGGTTTTGCAAAAATGCCTGTCGGAAACTGAATTTTATGGTGACTTAGTATATAAATTCAGAAAAAAAATATAGATATACTTGCAATGATTTTAGCACTTAATTTCGTAAAATCATTCTTCGACATATTAAGATTGGGTACAACATAAATATAATACGACAGACTGCATGCATGGTGGTGACTTCATGGTTAATAACTTTGCTTCCCTCTTTGGTTACACGTCGACGACTCGGGCCTCAGACTCTATGACGGCTCCGGCCTAAAGACTTTTAAGTAAGTCGGTTGGTGCCTGACGCTCTGGCTCTGGTCAGGCCCACCGCATTACGAAAACACGCCTATTCAAATATACTGAAAATTTCACCATGAAAACAGAAAGTTTTCAGATAAAAACTCCGATATTTTTCATATTTCTGCTCAAAACATAGATTGTGGATGCTTGTTAGAACCGCCTCGCCGAGGCAGTTCTAACGAGTACCCACAATCTATGTTTTGAGCAGCCGAGGCTCTAACGAGTACCCACAATCTATGTTCTTCAGCAGAAATAAGAAAAATAATGTATACCCCTGTAAACCCCAGTTTTACTATATAAAAGTGGGGTTTAAGGGGTCAAAATTATATAGGTATGTTTTCGTGATGGGAGTCCAATTGTTGGTTTTCTTGTGCTTCAGCATTTCAGTTATTTCTTGCTGTCGAGTCCTCATCGTTGTTTCATCTCTGTATTCGTTTGATTTTTATGTTCTCAGAGATGTTGCACTAATGAGTTAGGAACCCTTCACGCGGGCTGAACAAATGGATTGTTTATACCACGGCAGAACTAAGAGCGAGGGTTGTGGCCACGTAAAATCGATTTAAGCCTCTCCCCCACCCCACCCCCACACTCCTCCATCTCCCCAGTAATAGTTTTACTGACTGTTCCAAGGCGGTGCTTCTGCTGTGGTTTACTGTACATGTATCTGTCATTGTACGCCTTTGCATGTATGTCCTGGTGATTTTTTTTTTTTTTTTTTTTTTTTTTTTTTTTGTATTTTGGATAGCCATTTGGCCTTTTTTTTGGAAAGAAACTGTCCTTGGCTTTCTGCTTGTGGTGTTTTGATAGTGGTGCCGTTGCTTTGAGTGCGTCCTTCTTTCTAATAAGTGTCTTGGAAGTTGTTGGGTAATTGTATCGATTCCTGAAAATCGCCTTCCTTTCTATCTACAGTTTGCTTAACTAAAGCGTCAACGCAAATGTAGAACATTCTACATTTGCATTGCATTATGAAAACACGCCTATTCAAATATAAAGAAAATTTCACCTCCAAAAACGGAAAATTTTCAGGTAAAAAACTCTGATATTTTTCATATTTCTGCTCAAAACATAGATTGTGGGTACTCGTTAGAACCGCCTCGGCGAGGCGGTTCTAACAAGTACCTACAATCTATGTTTTGAGCAGAAATAAGAAAAATAATATATACCCCTGTAAACCCCAGTTTTACTATATAAAAGTGGGGTTCAAGGGGGTCAAACTTATATAGGCGTGTTTTCGTGATGGGAACATATGCATATATGGAGTTTAAGGGAACTGATACACTTTCAAGGGAGACAACTATGTTAACATTATTTTGCTCAATTCTGAAAAAGGATCTACTCTAAAAGAAAACCCTTTGTTTCAAAGCGGAAAATAGTCTTTTCTTTAACTTTAACAGTAGATCGTTCTTAAAACAGGTTTAGTGCATAGAAAAGCAAGCAGGAAGCCACAAAATTTGCAAATCGAAACACTCACAGCACTGGTGGGGTCGATTGTCTCTGAGTGTAGGCTGGGAAATGGTCCTGAACGGGGACTAAAGATTGTTTCATTTAACCATTTACTTCCTGTCATTTAAGCAAACAATGCAGACCCTGATCAGATGCAGTGTTCTGCAGCGTCTGATCTGGATCTGTATTGTTTGCCAATGTCCTAGCATTAAGCCCAGTCCTTGTGTTACAGATAACCCTCTTATCATAGCGACAATTGCACGACATTACGAAAACACGCCTATTCAAATATATTGAAAATTTCGCCTCCAAAAACTGAAAATTTACAGGTAAAAACTTCTGATATTATTTATATTTCTGCTCAAAACATAGATTGTGGGTACTCGTTAGAACCGCCTCGACGAGGCGGTTCTAACGAGTACCCACATTCTATGTTTTTAAGCAGAAATAAGAAAAATAATGTATACCCCTGTAAACCCCAGTTTTACTGTATAAAAGTGGGGTTTAAGGGGGTCAAAATTATATAGGCATGTTTTCGTGATGTTATTAATAACAACGACGCGCGGTTTCATTGGTCAATCATAATCATGTGGGCAACAACCTTAAGAAAATTTTGGTGCATGTATACTGTGGTCGATTTAAAAATGGCTGAATCTCTGCCGAGTGTATCCAGTCGGAATATTTAGGAAAAATATTGTTCATCGTTGATCCAGTCTGATGAAACGCGCGGAGTTTAGACATATACGAAATTCATAGTTTTTTCAGGACCGATGCTGTTCTTCGATATTTTCTACAGCATCTAGTGATAACTTTGGGTCGATTATTTACAATAGAGTCCAAATGTATGTAAACAAGACACCAATATTTTCTTAAGGTTGTTGTCCCCGTGATTACCGTTAACCAATAAAATCAAACAGCGCGGATTTTTACGAAATTCAGTCAGCGGTTATTTATAGCAGCGCTATTCTTGTTCTATTTCTTGTCAGTCGGTTAACAAGCAGACGATTCACACGATTTTCCAACCCATTTTGATTCTGCGAAATAATAACAATAATAATAATAATAATAGCAAACGCACGAAGTCTTTGCATAACTGTAAAGAGGCTGTGCTTTGGCACCCAAATCTCGTGTGGAATCTCGTTGCAAACTTCGTTTTATCTCGTCGCCATCTTTAATTTGGCATCACGGTTAGCAGACCAGTAACTATTTAATAAGCCGAACATGAATAATAGTTGTTGCTAAACCTGTTTAAAGTTGACTTTGAATAAATATAAGCTCTGTTGAGTTTAAACAAAAACTACAAAAAATGCAAATTAAAAAAAAAGACTATCGAACATATCAGGTGAGATCAGTTGACCCCGGTGCGTGAGGCAAACTTTTTATGTTAACAAACTACTGTCAAATCTTATACATATCAGAAAAAATAGTTGACTAAGTTGGTTTGCATCAAAGGCAGTGCTTTTATTTCATATTAACAATAATAATAATAATAATAATAATAATAATAATATTTCAGAATGGTATATCGAATGCTGCAATTTTGAACAAGGCTTTATACTGGTTATTATCATTTCTTGAAAATAATTTCTGGTCTGCGCCGATTTCTGTGCGAGGCTAAATGTATACTTTGATCTCATGTCTTTGTGAAAAAAAGCGCCACAAATCCACCAACGACACCTTTGGGGAAAATTCTGTCCAAATAGTTTTGCAATCCCTTTGAAAAGGGGTCTTCTATGAAATAAAAAGTGGGGAGCAAATTTATTCTTTTTAGAGCAGACCCGTTTCCGAAGGGTGCTTTGTGCGCAGTTAAACAAACCGGAAACTACAAAAATTATCTCCCTTAGCGGAAATGACAGAAAAATCTCCCCCCCCCCCCCAACCTCCTCTCTCTCTCTCTCTCTCTCTCTCTCTCTCTCTCTCTCTCTCTCTCTTTCTCTCTCTCTCTCTCTTAACAAGCAGTGTCATTCCAACAGCTAAATTTACACATCATAGATTGGGTAGCTATAATAATGTTGCATTTGGAATACTCGTATGATCCGAAACGTCAAACAATGTACCATCAGGCATGTGCGTCTAGCGAAGATTCTAATAAGATCTCGCCAATCTTCACTGGGCATATTTTGGATAGTCATGGATGCAAAGTTTCTTTATGCGGACAACGAAGACTCTGATCAGTCTGCGCGGATGCGCCGGCAGATTTGCGATTTCGTTGGTTGCACATGCCAGAAGGTTCATTTTCTCATGGTGCGGCTCATGGCCCAGTTGTTCAAAGCTAACGACGTCGTTAGTTAACGATTCGTTAAAATTTACATCGAGTGATACGCAAATATACTGAAATTTTTTGCTGAAAAAAAATGTGAGTAGCTTTTAGTGCAAAAGCTACTCACATTTTTTCAGCAAAAAATATCAGAATATTGTGTATTGAATCCGCTAAACCTGTTAACGAAATGACCCTTAACGAGCTCGTTAAGCTAACGACGCTTTGAACAACTGGGCCCATATATCTTTATTGTTGCGCTACTGATTTAGTTTAGAGTTATTCATGCATTTTAAAACTCATCAAAGACTCCCGTAGATAACCTATTTAAAGTTTAAATGGTTTTTGAATAATCATCCTGTTTCCTGGGAGAAATAAAAATATATCAAAATATCGTCTGCTGAATTTTTACACAGAGTGCTAAGCGTTAAACATGTATGTTTCCTACTTTTCAGACGTTATCTTCCTTTTCGTGTTTGGGAAGGGCTGCGGCTTGTGATTGTGGCACTCCCTGGACTTTTCTCTTACCTTTTTTGTGTATAATCTGAATACGCAATGATCTGATCCTAGAATTAAAAAAATAAATGAAAGGTAAAACACCACAGTTGCAATTCCTGACATACTTTAATACTATTTAAGACTGTCTTCATCAGAAGAATCGCCTGGAATGGTCAGCAGACCGTGGGGCTGGGGTTTTACTCGCTCGAAACCACGCCCTTTATTCTGATGCCTCATCAAAATACAACTATGCTTTCTATCTCATCAGTGCATTACGATAACATGCCTATTCAAATATAATGAAAATATTACCACAAAAAAATGAACATTTTCAGATAAAAAATTCTGATATTTTTCATATTTCTGCTTAAAACATAGAATATGGGTATTCGTTTGAACCGCCTCAACGAGGCGGTCCTAACGAGTACCCACAATCTATGTTTTTGAGCAGAAATAAGAGAAATGATGCATATCCCTGTAAACCCCAGTTTTACTATATAAAAGTGGGGTTTAAGGGGATCAAAATTATATAGGTATGTTTTCGTGATGGAAAAATAAAAACAAAATTCAAATAATCTCAAATCGGTAAAAAATGGGGTGGGGGTGGGGAGGGGGGGGTGGCATACGGCAAACTAAAGCAAATCCAAACCAATAAAAAATAAATAAAAAATAAAAAAATAACACACAACTTAGACCACGATGTGCCCGACCACTGACAGCAATAGTCATGCTTTAGCCTTTTTAAACAGATTGACGAAGAACTTAACGCGGTTTGAGCATATGTTTCTATACTTTTCAGAAGTGTAAATTATGAAAACAGACTGATATATGAATTACAACAAAAAATACTCGAGCGATGATAATTGTTTGTTTGTTTTATTCGGGCTTCACATCCTTTTTTACTTTTATTTTACTCTATTGTAGCTGGTGTTGTGCCGTGTGGCGGCCGTAAAAAGTCTCCCCGTACATTATCATAGCGCAGGTTATATTTTATTTTATTTCCTTTAGGATCACTGAGCCCATTCTGGTTATTTTGAATATCGAATACCGCTTAAACACCCCGCTGGTTTATTCTACTGACCGTTCTAAGGCGGTGGTCCCGGTTTTAGTCTTACTCTTTGTTGCTTTGTGGTTTACTCTACGAGGTTATTTGTTTTAAGTCGTGCCTTGTGTTATTCTGTTCTTGTGTATTTTCAATCCTTTTAGCATTGCAATCACCTCCCTTGGGGGAAGAGAGTTAATCTTAGTGTTTTTTGTACGTTTGTTCGATTTGCGCTTGTTTGGTTTTGTCTGTTTCCTCTTCCTCTTGGTGTCTGGGAAGGGCTGCGGCTTGTGACTGTGGCACTCCCTGGACTTTTCTCTTACCTTTTCTGAATGCTATGAAAGTTTAAATCATTAGTCGTGACGCATTTGTATACGCACTGTTGCAGACCACTCTTATTGCTTACTCTGTCGGATTTTTACCTGTCGCTTTACTCAGAAGGAAAATAACAAATCGTGTCATGGTTTAATGCAGAAACTTTGGTCGTAACTACCTATGCCCAAAAAGATTTTAGTCAATGGTTTATAAATAAAATAAAAAAAAACGGAAAAAAAAACAAACAAAAAAAAAAAAAAACAAAAAAAAAAACACGAAAACATCTATTTACCCATAACAAAAATGGCTGCAAATAATGCAAAAATCGATAGTGTAGAGAGTTTGGATGCAGATTTTCAACAATTTATACTTGTTCAAACTTTCTGACATTTTCACAGTATTGGTTTGGAACATCAATAATTTGAAATCAGTGAAGAAAAGCAATAATATAATAAAAAGAAATCCAGTTTACAATAGAAATTGCATAGGTCGAACCCATTTTGGGCCTTTAATTTAATTATACAGTACAGTACGCAGAAATTGAAAGGACAAATAGTTCCTGATAAGATATGACCAGTCAGAACAAAACATTTTCATTTAAAATAAAACGACAAGCGTTTCTCCAAGGAAAGTCGAAAAACGCCTTTCCAATGTAGTTCGAAAGGACAGTGGGCAATCCGTTTGTTTGTTTGTATGTATGTTTGTTTGTTTGTTGTTGCTGTTTTGTCTTATTAAATTTATTTCTGGTATACATGTAGAGATGTGCTACCACTGTCGGACCGTATTCTGAATGTAACTCTTTATCTAGGAAGATGATCATCAAATGTTGTTTATAACTTATGTCCAATCCCATTGTTTATCTGCAATAAAATATGTCCAGTCTTATATAATCTAATCTGATGCATTTAACATATGCATTCAATATATAATATATGAAATAAAAACACATCAAACACATAAAATCTGATACTAACATCTTGCAATGGCTAAATTACCTCTTTGTCACCTATCACACCCCACCCCCAACAGTAAACAGGTTCAAAACACGTCTCTCCTTCTATCTAATAGTTGCATTTTTCAGCATCACAGATATCTTGTTGTAAAAATGTTATACTAAACGCAACGTATTTCATTTTTATGCTCTCTCTCTCTCTCTCTCTCTCTCTCTCTCTCTCTAGTTTAGTTGCTTGAATACTTCAGTACGATTTTTCCTGGTTGTGCATAGAATAATTCGGTTCTGTCTACGTCACTGGTTCCGATTTCAATGACAGCATCAAATTAGCAGTGCATGTATGAATTGCACGGCCCGTCAAACGTTGGCAGAATCGGTCAATTTAGGCTACTGTATTATTTTCGTACCCGTTCTCGCTGTCTTGCGTTTTCGTGAAGGTAGATTTTGATTGGTCAATGATGTGTATAAAGAGAATTTCATTGGTCGATAAGACATCCAGCAGGATCAAAGAGCTTCCGAGCTTTTGATCAGTCAATATGATGTGACGTATGACTTCCAAGAAATGAATTAGACATGAAGCATGGTATTAGACATGAATTAGACATGTAGCAATGAATTAGACATGTAGCATGGTATGACATGTCAATAGGACATGACGTAACAGAGCTTTCCAGGAGGAAGGAATAAATTTGCCATTTTTGAAAACTCTCGAGGGGCAAAACGATGGATATGAGGTTTTAATTCCGACAATACATTCTTTTTACAGTCTGTTCTTACTGTATTTTTTTGTAGACATAGTTTGATAGGACATTTTGATATCGCTTGGGAATACTGCATTTTTCACCTCCAGTCAGACGACCTGGGAAAGGCCACTTATTCAAGCTGAACTTGTGGTATGTGTGATTAACAATGATAGGTCTGCTAAGTTTGCCGTAAAACCTCAACACAAACAAACACCTTTGGGGAAAGTTTTCTCCCGATTGTTTTGAAACACTGCATGTGTTTTCTTCATGGTATGCGGATGTGCATGTGGTTTGGGTATAATTGTTAGGACATTTTTGTCACTTTTTTCCACATTGTGAGCTTAGTCATTTATCACCCTCTATATATAGACAGTGGGTACCTCTTGTCAGCGCAACTCCTCTCACAGTTTTATACCGATCGTTTTGAAACTGCGCATATGTTTTCGTCATGGTATAAGAATATGCATGTGGTTTGGATATAATTTTTAGATCATTTTTTTTTTGTCCCTTTTTCCACATTGTGAACTTAGTCATTTTTCATCTTTTAAATATAAACAGTTGGTACCACTTGTGAGCGCAACTCCTCTTACTGTTATGTACCTATTATTATGAAACTTTGCATGCGTTTTTTTTTTTCATGGTGTGAGGATGTGCATGTGGTTTGGATATAATTGTTAGATCATTTTTGTCACTTTTTTCCACATTGTGGACTTTTGTCACCCTCAATATACAGACAGTGGGTACCTCATTTTTCACCCTCAATAAATAGACAGTGGGTACCTTGTGAGCACAACTCCTCATAAATTTTATACCAATCTTTTTGAAACTTTGCCCATGTTTTTTTCCATTGTCTGAAGATGTGCATGTGCTTTTCATATAATCCTTGCCTTAATTTTTATTATTTTTTCTACTTTTTCAACTTTGTCATTTTCTGACCCAAGATGTATAGACAGTGGGTACCTTGTGATTGTAACTTCTTGATCCTTGATCTTCTCCCTCCTAAGCCTAAATTACCTTTTCGATATTTGAAACAAGGTATCCAAGAATTTCATAGGAAGTATGTTTTGGCTCCAGCTGATAAAGCTGCTAATAATGTTGTTGTTGTGTGACGACTTTATTATATCAATACTCTAAAACAAGAACTTGGTAGTACCAAAACATATGAACGGATTTCTACTGACGAGAGATCTATTGTCAATACCCATTCTATCGATATTACTACTAAGTTTGCGGTGAGTATTAAAGAAAAGCAAGACAGACTTCCTACGTTATATTGGTTACCGAAACTTCATAAACGACCTTATAAAGCACGTTTCATTGCTAATTCTAGTTCTTGTACGACTACTGTTTTGTCCAAACTGCTAACTTCATGCCTTACTGCTGTTAAAAAACATTGGATTAGATACTATGATACTGTTTACGAAAGGGACGGAATTAGACATTATTGAGGCTTTCAATTCAACTTCAAGATACCTTGACGATTTATTAAATATTGACAATATTTACTTTGACCAAATGGTGGACCGGATATACATGTACCCTACAGAACTCCAATTAAATAGAGCAAATTCTTCCGATACCGAGGCACCGTTTTTGGATTTGAATCTATGTATATCTAATGGTACAGTTTCCACCAAAATTTATGATAAACGGGACGATTTTGATTTTGATATAGTCAATTTCCCTTTTCTGGATGGCGATGTCCCCCGGCGTACCTCATATGGGGTATACATATCTCAACTTATAAGATTCGCCAGAGCTTCTTCAAATCTTAATGACTTTAACTACCGTAATAAAGCCCTTACTGCCAAACTTCTTAGGCAGGGCTATCGTTATTTTAAACTTCGTAAGGCGTTTTCGAAATTTTATCGCAGACACAGTGCCTTGTTAGAAAAATAAAGCGTCAGTCTGAAAACACTTCTGCAACCAGGTATATCGGAACCCGAATTTTACGGTGACTTAGTGTACAGATTTAGAAAACTTGTAGGTAAATCTAACTTTTCGGAGCAATTCAGAAAACATATTAACCGTTATAAAAGAATTGGCTATAGCCTGAATATTATGCGGCAGACTGCATGCCTAGTTGTCAACCCAATCATTGTTGATGGCTATGCTTTACTCTTTAATTGCACGACGGCGGTTCAGGCCTCAGACTCAATGACGGCCTCTTCGTAAAACTTTAACCAGTGGGTTGGGGCTTGACGATATGTTTTTGGCTTGGGCCGCCGTGGTTCAACTATTGGTTTTCATTTACTCTGGCATACAGTAGAAAAAGCCATGAGTACTCGTCTTTGTTTATTATAGTGATTAATTTGATTTTCATGTTTTCGCTTTGATGCATTGACTGAGTTGGGAGCCTTTATGCGAACCGAATTTTTATGTTTTTCTGTATAAAGAGTAACATCGTGACCCAGGGTGAAGTTAGCTAGCTGTAAAAGTGCTTTAAACCTCCCGGTGGTTTGCTCCACCGAGCGTTCTAAGGCGGTGGTCCCGGTGTTAGTCTTACTCTTTGTTGCTTTGTGGTTTATTCTACGAGGCGATTTGTTGTATGTCTTTCCGTGTGTCATTTTGTTCTCGTGTTTTTCAGTCCTTTTAGTATTGCGATTACTTCGCTTGGGGAAGAGAGAGCTAATCTTATTGCTTTTCATACGTTTGTTCGGTTTGTGCTTGTTTAAGATTTGTCGGTTTCCTCTTCCTCTCGGGGTCTGGGAAGGGCTGCGGTTTGTGATTGTGGCACTCCCTGGACTTTTCTCTTACCTTTTTTTCTCATACAATTTTAAACCGGTCTTTTTGAAACTTTGCACATGTTTTTTTTCCCGCGTCTGCAGAAGTGCATGCGGTTTGGATATGATTTTTGAAAATTATTTTTGTAATTTTTTCCACTTTAACTTTGTCATTTTCTAACCTCAGCTTTTATGAGAGTGTACAGACTGTGGGTACCTTTGGAGCCCAACTTCTCATGCATCATATGAGAAAATGCATATACTCTCGATGAAAATCCTATATTAATTTCTTCTATCTGAAATAAACACAAGACAAAATATATTTAGATGTAAACGTCTAAGTACTGGCGCAAATTTTGTTCATGTTTACTTAGAAATATGGAGCACGGCTATACTAAAGTTTAATAAATTTTCAATGTAATAGGTATAAAAGAACAACAGTGTGGTTCTTTAATATATGCTTTTATTCAGCTTTATGAATTTTCTTGATCAAGCAATATGCGAATCCTAGTCATATTGGGATCTCCACGAGATTTAGTTTGAATAAAATTATTTAAAAACAAAAAACATGCCAGAACTTAAATAATTTACCTGATCTTATCTAGAAGCCTATCTTAGCATGCTTCAGATATGAATATATAGGTCATAGTCAAACTTACCAGATATTGACTGCAGGCCATATTCAAACTTACCAAACTGCGCTCTGCGCTAATCGAACACTTCTCCATACATAAAAATCCAAAGCTATATCAAGAGATCGGTGCGATTCGCGTGCCGGCTAATTAGTTTTTGTGTTTGAGTGTGTGTGTGTGTGTGTGTGTGTGGGGGGGGGGGGGGGGCAGGTGCAACATCAACTTCACCGAAGCTTGATCTATTTTATAGTAGACGCGTTTTCAGAAGGAACTGAATAGATAAACAACAAGTAAGTCACATAAATTGTCTCACATTGTAAAATGTGTGGGATAGGGAATTCAACCAATTACCTCTATCCATCTTCAGGTTTGAAACATACTTACTTCCTTACTGAGAGGTTTTCGAGTATCTATCTCTACTTGCACGTTTGTTCCAAACTCTCTTACTGCCAGATTTGCCAGAATTACCGAGATAGACATATACTACTACTACAAATGAATGAGCCGTAACGTTAGAAAACGTACCGTCTGACATTTGTGCCCAAAGAAGACTCAAATTAGCCTGCGCATCGGTGCAGTCAGCTCAGAGTCTTCGTTGTTTTGCATGAAGAAACTTTACACCCTTGTCTATCCAAAAATGCGCCCATCGAAGATTCTGATCAGACTGCGCGAATGCGCAGGCTGATCTGAATCTTCGCTGGGCGCACATGTCCGAAGGTACGTTTTCTGACGTTGCGCCTCATATATTCTTGTCATTATGGGCAGTTCTAATTGTAGGCGCGGACAGACAATAAACAGCGTGCAGCGTGTGTTTACACATTTGTCATACCGACATGTACATGCACTTTTCATTACTAAATGCAAAATGAAAGCCAGGTGCATATTCGATACATGCAACAAACTCGTGATATGCATATTATATAACAACCGCGTGTTTAATCTTTTTGATTGAAGCAAGGTTCTTTATTTACAACATGTAAGTAAGTTTGAAACTTCAGTTATTTTCACTTTCCGCGTGTGTTATTGCTCTTGTAGCATTTATTTAATGCTTTGCTGCTGATGAGGCCGTCACACGTCTCCCATGTACTGCACTATATTGTAGTTTTTATTTTGTGATAAAATGGACTTTTAAAGTTTTAGGACAAATATGTTTTCGGCTAGCGTTCTTATAAGTCTGTAGTGGACCTTAATCGGCTCGAGAGGATTCTTGTCGGGCCTTCAACGGTTCGATATAGATTTAAGTAGAATACGAGCGTGGCTCCTGAGTTAAGGAATTCACACAATCAGAGTAAAAACGGTGACCTACACGTACAGTAAAACCTGTGTAAGAGAGCCACCTTCGAGACTGACTTTAAACAGGGTGGCCCCGCACTCTGGAAAACAAGGAAAACAGAGTAATGGTGAAGAAAAATTGCCTGCAGGGAAAAATCAGGGAATTTGAAATTGTGCTGAAAATCAGGGAAAAATCAGGGAATTTAAAAAAATCTTCTTTGTAAGGTCAAAATATTCAAATTTTACGAGAAAGCTGTCATATATTTTACCAGTTTTTATTTTGACTACCATGAAAGTAAATTAGCACATGTACACCATATTTAAGATAAATTTTCATATAATTAAGAATATTGTGACAGCATTGTGTATAAACATGTCACTTGACAGCATTTGAATCAATTTATGACTTCTAAAAGTAGGGGCCATTGCGATAATATTAAGGTTTTTAATCAGGGAAAATCAAATCAAATCAGGGAATAATCAGGGACAAATCAGGGAATTTGATTGCTAAAATGTGTGGCAACCCTGTTAAACAGTTGTTAATGTGGAAAAAGTTGTCTGTCTTATAAAGGTACATGTCATGTAATTTTGCTAGCAAAATTACATGACATGTACCTTTATAAGACAACCACCTTTCTACATCAACCACTAAAGTCAATTTCAAAGGTGGCTGTCTTACACAGGTTTTACTGTATGCTCAGCAGTTTAATTCATATAGTGATATTTGCATGTTTCCCCATGGTGTATTATGAAGAGAATATTAATGTAGGGGCATAAATACACTTTCAAGGGAGGCAACTTTATCCAAATTGTTTTTGTACATATCGCTACGTTGATTGCGTAGGTTGTTGTTCTTGGTTTAAAAACAAGTGTTAGCCTTGTTAAAATCAATAGGTCTAGGTAATTTATATCCCAATATTCCCCCATAATGTACATTGAAAATAGTGGCATGCTCGGATCTACATTACAAGGCGGAAGTTTAGAAGTTCACAGCTTTTCTAGCAACTTTGTACTGCATAAGTTGTTTTAACTGGTGTATCATAGCTATAGATTAGAGCTAAATATCATAATATTGTAATAAGTTATTAAATATTATGTCCGATATTTTCACAAAACATATGTTGTGGATATTCATTAGAGGTGCCTCTGCAACATATGTTTATATAGATACACTACGAAAACACTCTTATTCAAATATACTGAAAATTTTACCACCAAAAAATGAAAATTTTCAGTTAAAAAATCCTAATATTTTTTCATATTTCTGCTCAAAACATAGATCGCCGAGGCGATCCTAACGAGTACCCACAATCTATGTTTTAAGCAGAAATAAGAAAAATAATGTATACCTCTGTAAACCCCAGTTTTACAATATAAAACTGGGGTTTAAGGGGGTCAAATTATATAGGTATGTTTTCGTGATGAAATATAAAAAAATATCCATTTTTGGTTAAGACATCTCCAGATCAGAGGGTTAAATTTGTCTGATTTCTCCACAAAAAGCATTATGTTGTTAGTACTCATTAGACACACCACAGCGAGGCGCTTCTAATGAGTACTCACAACATAAATTGTCTGTTTTTTTTTGTTTTTTTTTTGTTTTGTTTTTTTTTGTTTGTTTTTTTGTTTTGTTTTTTTTGTTTTTTTTTTGTGGGGAAAATAAGACAAATTTCAATAATTTGGTAAAGAATCTTATCTACAGCTATCGCTAAGAAGTGTACATTTAACATATGTTTGTGTAAAGAGGATCTAACATGAGTGGAAATTTCATATGAAATGACCGCGAATGTAAGATTCTGTTCGTCATATGACCATTTTAAAGTTGATAATTTTTTAACAGAAAATGCATGGTTAACATGGACGTAGTCATGACCTTACTTGTCATTACGAAAACACGCCTATTCAACGATATTGGAAATTTTACCACCAAAAAATGAAAATTTTTAGATAAAAATTTCTGATATTTTTCATATTTCTGCACAAAACATAGATTGTGGTACTCGTTAGAACCGCCTCGACGAGGCGGTTCTAACGAGTACCCACAATCTATGTTTTGAGTAGAAATAAGAAAAATAATGTATACCCCTGTAAACCCCAGTTTTACTATATAAATTGGGGTTTAAGGGGGTCAAAATTATATAGGCGTGTTTTCGTGATGTTCCCGCCAAAGTGTTATGTAACGTGTGATCATAGGATTTTTATGACATGACGTTACGCCAAGGAATAACAGCGTCGTCATATGATAAAAGAACGTACTGTATAACCTGATAACATAGCTAAAAATGCATGTAACTAAATCTGAAGATTTAAGGCATTGTTAGAGAATACGTATGAAGCACTCTCAGGAGTCAAGAAAAAAGTCATCTATATAATTTTGACCCCCTTAAACCCCACTTTTATATAGTAAAACTGGGGTTACCAGGGTATACATTATTTTTCTTATTTTGCTCGAAACCATAGATTGCGGGTACTCGTTAGAACCGCCTCGCCGAGGCGGTTCTAACGAGTACCCACAATCTATGTTTTGAGCAGAAATATGAAAAAATATCTGAGTTGTTTATCTGAAAATTTTCAGTTTTTGGAAGTGAAATTTTCAATATATTTGAATAGGCACGTTTCCGTAATGCTGTGGCATTTTCACCGTGCACTATGGCAAATGTGGAAGAGTTTGGAAATCAGGCCAGTACATCACGAAAACAGTATATAATTTAGACCCTCTCAAACCCCACTTTCATATAGTAAAACTGGGGTTTACAGGGGTATACATATTTTTCTGATTTCTGCTCAAAAACATAGATTGTAGGTACTCGTTAAAACCGTCTTGTCGAGGCGGTTCTAACGAGTACCAACAATCTATTTTAAAGCAGAAATATGAAAAATATCAGAAGTTTTTAGCTAAAAAATTTCATTTTTGGTGGTAAAATTCCAGTATATTTTAATAGTCATGTTTTCGTAATGAAGATAGAATTTTGCAGTTCAGAAGGTTGCTAGCACTAACAAAAAGAAAAGTTGGTGTTAAGAACTCCAAAAAGTTGAAAACAAATAACTCCCTTATAAAATATATCCCTATATATTCCCCTTCTTCACTAAATATTACTGGGGAACACGAGGATACATTTTACATAACTTATTAATGTAATGAATAAGATGTAACCGATGACTACGTGCGTTTCCAGTGGCGTATAGCCCGAACGGAATTATTTTTACGCATAGGAAGCATCTTGAAAGCTATGCCTAAAATCGCTTCCTTAAAAGGGCTATTCTTAAAGGAAAGAATTTGCTCCCAGAGGGAGCAAATTCTTTCCTTTAAGAGCAGCCCTAATGGTAAAGAAGCAAAATATTTTATGCTAATGCCACTTTATCATTCAGATTTTTCTTACGCATGTTATGCGCATGCGTAATGTGCGTAATGAGCGGTACGCATATGATTTCTGTTTGATGTGAGCCGCAACGTAAGAAAAGGTACCTTTGGACATGTTCGCCCTGCGAATATTCAAATAAGCTTGTGCAAACACACAGACTGATCAGGATCTTCACTGGGCGCATTATGCATAGGTAAGGACGCAAAGTTTCTTCATGCTGACTACAGAGATTCTGACCAGTAACGGTGGATGCGCAGGCTGGTCTGAATCGTCATTGGACGCACATGTCCAAAGGTACCTTTTCTTACATTGCGGTTCATATGATTTTTTAGTACAGTCCACTCTCGTTATCTCGAATAACCGCTTATCTCGAAGTGAAAATCTGGTCTCTGTTTAAACATGAAAATCAAACAACATGTAATAAAATATTGTCGAAAGAGATAATCTCTCATTTCAGAGTCACATTATATATTCAGTTTTGAAATGAGGCTATTCAATTTATTTTTTCCTCAGTTATGCAAAATGATATGACGAGGAACGGATATCGCGAAATATTTCAATGAGTCCCTTGGACTTCGAGGTAACGAGTCGACTGTGTTATATTCAAGTTTGGTAACTAATGGCTTAACACAAAAAGTATTTTCACAAATACGAGGAGACGTCTACGTCTGGGTGTTGTACATATATACTGCATTTTGTAATCAAGCTGTCGCGCACCTGTTTTTTAATATTTAATCGCAGGGCACCTGGCTGTCTGGCGCAAAAAAGCAGGTCAAATGCAGGGTCATTCGTGGCTACTGGGTTTCGTTATTTAAGAATATCGAATGAAAGAAAGATATATTTTTCATTCTAAAACTGTCTGTGCTGTGGAGTAGTATAATAGTCTCAGTCAGTCCCAGACATTACGAAAACACGCCTATTCAAATAAATTGAAAATTTCAGCTCCAAAAACTGAAAATTTTTAGATAAAAAAAAACTCTTGATATTTTTCATATTTCTGCTGAAAACATAGATTGTGAGTACTCGTTAGAACCGCCTCGGCGCGGCGGTTCTTACGAGTACACACAATCTATGTTTTCAGCAAAAATAAGAACAATAATGTATACCCCTGTAAACCCCAGTTTTGCTATATAAAAGTGGGGTTTAAGGGGGTCAAAATTATATAGGCATGTTTTCGTGATGGGTTATAAAACATTTTTTTCATGCTAAACTCAGCTGGGCATGCAATTTTTCCTGCTGATAAATATCAAGTTACAAACAATTGCAAATTCTTTCTTGATAAACATAGCGGAGCATGAAAATTTCTCTGCTAATAAATATGAAAATGCCAACTATTGTTGGCATTTTCATATTTATTACCAGAGAAAATTTCATGCTCAAATAGTTGGCATTTTCATATTTATTAGCAGAGAAATTTTCATACTCAGCTGAGATAAGCATGAAGAAAGTTTTTTAACCTCGGGGCCAGGTTTATTTTACAGGGGTACCGTATTTACCTTATAAATCAAGACATCCTTTAATCCTTCACTACTTGTCATAAAATGTCATTTTTCTACCTGTTGATGTGTGTGAATTCTGCCGGGTGTTCAGCAAACTGTGTAAACCCTGATCAGGCGCCGCATTTATGCTGCGCCTGATCTGGGTGTACGTTGTTTGCTCAGATCTGTCTCAGCAAATACCGGGGGCGGATCGGCCACTGTAATACTTCGGGTTAACACTGCAAACGCAAATTTACCATATCTACCGTAAATATACGGATACCATAATGCCTTACCATACGTATTATGAAATTTGAACAGTGTCATTGCACTACCTGATATGTCTAAACCATACTTAGCCTGACGGACCAGCAAACAATATAGACTCGCAGGAGCAGTTTGAATTTTGGTTCTACACAGCATACTTAGATTCGTTTCCTTGAATATTTAGAGTAAAAGTGGTACACTTCATTGTCACAAAGGGTTAGTAGACATTTGTATATATCAACTCTCATGATATAATAATTTAATATCTTAGGTTTTAACTGGTATATTATATGAACAGAAACTCTAGGACAAATTAATGTATCTCAGCTAGCATTCTTTATAAATCTATAGCGGGCCGTTATCGGCCCGTCAGCTACGCTGACGGGCCGATAACGGCTCGCTATAGATTTATGCAGAATGCTTACTGGGATGGTCTTGTGGCTGCTCGCTGTGGGGCTTGTTTTTAATATTTCGTCCTGTTCGATGTATTATTGATATGTTTAGTGGATCCTGTCTAGAGTTATGATCACCTGTTTGGGGAAGAGCGAGCTGGGTGTTTGATTTTTTTTTTTTTTTTTTTTTTTTTTTTTTTTTTTTTTTTTTTTTTTGTGGGTGGGGCGGGGGTAGGGGTTGTGGCTTATGTGCTCTCTGTCATGGTTTGTTTGCTCTTTTCTTGATGACATTGGTAGGCTGTGTTCTGTGATTGTGGCTCTTCCTGGATATCGACTATACTGTTGGTATGCCTATGTAAAAAATATAACGCATCAACGAATAAGTAAACAGAAACAGATTAATCTAAAGATAGTTTTTGTTTTCAAAAGCAGCTTTTTCTCAATTCAGGTTTTCCGGAGAGCAAAGAAAAACAACTTTTCAAACAAAACCATTTTAGGCAAATTTGACTTGTTTAAAATGTATTCTATTTGTATAAATTCCATATTACACCATAACCGAATATCAACAATAGACAACATAAAACAAATCGGGTTCAAAAGAAATTCATTGGACATATTGACCTGCATCGCAAACTTGCAGTCAAAAGGACTGACAATAGACTATATAATTTGACCAATACAAATAAAAACTTTACTATTGATAATATGTTTTTAACCATAAGTCCAAACTATATAAAGGAAAAGCAATCGCTTTGGCATTTTCATTATATTCTTTGTATCTCTTTTGTAAACAGCGTTAAACAGTTTTTTTTTTTTTTTTTTTTTTTTTTTTTTTGTTGTTGTTGTTTCAGTTCTTAACCCGTTCAACCCTGTAGACTGGTACAGATATTTAAGTAGATAGTGTGGATCCAGATGAGACGGCTCATAATGAGCAGTTATTATACGGATTAAACATGTTTTTTATGCATTAACATTCGCCAGGTCCCGAGGGAGGTTTTGAAAACCGAGGCCGGAGACCGAGGTTTTTAACACTTCCCAAGGGACCTGGTGAATGTTAATGCGTTGAAAAACCATGTTCGATCGCTATTATTGCATAAAAACTGAAAACATTTGCTACAGTTCGCGTTATTTCTTGCACTATTTTGTTTCATCTTTTCACCGATGTCTCGCGAACGCAATTTCCACGGAATATGCTCGTTCTAGGACCGGGCAGTACACATCTCGTGACGGCATCAATTCTGTGACCCCGGTACAAGCAAATTGAAAGTTTCCTAGCCATGCATTAACAGCGCGTAAATTGCCTTGTTAATACACGGCTTTTCGCCGGTTAATGCACGGCTGTTAATAACGTGTGGCACTGCTTTTTATGCAATAATGCCAGTCTTTTAACGCTTTTGAGTAAACAAACCTATTGACTGCAGAAAAATTTGACCAAATACAAAGATGGGAAAGTCAGCTTCAGAAACTCAAACGCGAAAGGGTTAAACAAAGACCTCATAATCCGGCTAAAATAAACTGATACTAATTGGATGTATGAGACATTAACTGAGATGTTGCTGCTCCTCGGGGAATAGAATATATACCATCGCATTCTGTATTTATTGTCTTCGCCAAAAGGCAATCTTAGAGTGTGATATTGCTCCGGAAACACTTTATGAAAGGTCATAGACTGGTTCAATGCTATTTGCCATAGACTGCTCATCGTTATTATAACCAATACTGGCTTTCATAAAAAGCTTGGGCGACGCTAATCGTTTGTCGTGTACTGAGCGTTGTACTGAGCGTATACCAAGCTTTTTGTAAAAGCTAATACTTGTAATTAAACAGTTCCTGAAAATTTACTTAGTCCGGCTTTTAGATTTTGAGACAACACCGTTGACGTCACAGTTTAGTCACTTTCTTCATTTTACTTTTCGGTATCTGCCTGTGTAACGTGCAGTTTGATCGGGGTTTACAGTTGTCGCTAATATAATGTACAAATTTTGTATATCGTGCCTATTAGTAAAGAGTGTATAACGATCAGATTGCAAAGGCTGATCAAGGTATGGTCGCCTTTATGGTCCGTTTCTAATCGGACGGCTCATGTATTCATTACGAAAACACGCCTATTCAAATGTACTGAAAATTTTACCACCAGAAAATGTAAATTTTCAGAGAAAAAAAAATCTGATATTTTTCATATTTCCGCTCAAAACATAGATTGTGGGTACTCGTTAGAACCGCCTCGCCGATGCGGTTCTAACGAGTACCCACAATCTATGTTTTGAGCAGAAATAAGAAAAATAATGTATACCCCTGTAAACCCCAGTTTTACTATATAAAAGTGGGGTTCAAGGGGGTCAATATTATATAGGCGTGGTTTCGTGATGGAATTTCTGCCAATGTCGCATGATACGTACTTCCGTCTCTTTTCGTTGCCTAGGGCTAAGAAAACAAACTGATCAGGGTTTACCCTTATCTCTAGTATAATGTACAGAATTTATGCATTACATTCAACCCACTTTATGCTGACACTCGATATAACGACAAAATTCGTTATAAGGACAATTTGAATGTCACGAAACCTTCGCTCAAGAGGTGACAGTTATTGAGAAATGATGCAAGAATATTTCATTAAAACTTCAAGCAACATATATTTTGGATATTTGTTCAAATCGCCCTACTGAGGCGATCCTAACAAATATTCTAAACATATGTTCTATGAGGAAATAAGAAATGAACAAGGTCTTCCTTACATATTATTACTATCCATTAAGGATTCTTTACAACAGGAAATCCATGTTAATGGCAACATCTTTGGTAACAAATGCTGTCGTTGTAACGAGGGTTCACTGTATATATACAAACAGGGTACATCCCTATCCGACTGCGCGGGTGCGCAAGCTGATCTGGGTTTACATGTACGTGGTCGCCTATGTCATATAGACGTTTCTAATCGGAACGGCTCCTGTATTGTTTTTACGGCAATATCATTCGTGCTCATTCTGCCTCCTTTCAGTGCCTATACTATTCTAGGGCTATCTGTGCATTGTGTGAGTGGCCTTTAACCCTTCTCATGCCCTGCTTTAGCAAACAGTGTAGATCCAAATCAGCTGGATTCTGAAGAAACCAACTGATCTGAATCTGCACTGTTTGCCATTAAGTGCGTAAATTTATATTAGCAATCTGGATCAAGTTATCTGATTTGCTGAAATTTTAGAAATGGGCATGGCATCTTAATTTATTCAGCATGACAAGGGTTTATAGGTAGCTCCTATTCTATTAATTGATGAATTTACAGAGGTGGCCCGAATCCGCCTGTGCGTTTCACATGATTATGATTAGAGCATTTAAAGTGGATGGATATATCAGTTAATATTGCCACCATTTTCATAAGGAAGACAACATTTGTGACTTCCTGTTTGCTTTTATGTATATTAATCTCCTTTCTGAAATGCGGTCTATTCTATAAGGAAATAATTTGCTCCTTATAGAGTAAACCCCAATTAGAAGGGAGGAAGGACGAGTTCCCTCCGTTGCAGGTTTATCTTTTCCCTTTAACCCTTGTCATGCTGAATAAATTAAGATGCCACGCCCACTTTTGATTTCTAGCCAATCAGATTACTTGATCCGGGTTTTTGATAGAAATTCACATATTTAATGACAAATAGTGCAGATCAAGATCAGTTGGCTTCTGAAGAAGCCAACTGATCTGGACCTAGCTGTTGCTAAGACAGGGCATGTCCTGTTTAGCAAGAGAAGGGTTAATGCTCATTACTCATTACTCTTTCCTGCAGTGCCTAAAAAGCAGGCACTGACATTCCTGATCAGGCTGTGTAGATACGCCATTTCGTATGGACAATTGCGTTTCGAATGTTGATTTCGCATTCCACGGTCTGCCTGACTCTAGTCGTTGCTAGCATGTGTTCTCTCCAACGGTCCGCACAATAATGTCTTTGTCCCGTACGTTTCAGATAACAGAAATACTTAGAAATCCGAAAAACATGGTTTTGAGCGAAGACCAGAAAACCGCAATAGAATCATCCTGGGACAAGGCTAAAGCTAACTGGGGAACAGATGGTCAAGAATACTACATCGCGTAAGCAGTCGGTCCTGCTCTTTCTCACTCACTCTCTCTCTCTCTCTCTCTCTCTCTCTCTTCTCTCTCTCTCTCTCTCTCTCTCTCTCTCTAGGTGTGTGTAAGGGTGCGCGCTTTTCTGTATGTGAGTGTGCGTACGTGCCAGCATGAGTGCATGCATAATGTACAGAGAATCTTACAATTAGCAGGGCGATATCCACGGCATAGAATAGAATGGAATAGAACAGGATAGGAATCGAATTAAATACAATATGCACCCCCATGTTACCTTATAATGTATTAGTCAAAACATAGTATGTTCATTCTACATTGTTCAGGCGAAATTTCATAATTGTGCAGTTTTAACCCACTTTTCTTGTTTAGTGCTTGCAATCTTTTTTTTTTTTTAATTGTATACATCAATCCTACTGTGCTTAGCAACCTAAATTTTTGTCACTTCCCATATTAACCCTTGCCATGCTGAATCAATTCAGATGCCACGCCCACTTCTAATTTTTAGCCAGTCAGATTGCTTGATCTGGATTGCTGATATAAATGAACATGCTTAATGGCAAACAGTGCAGATCCAGATCAGTTGGCTTCTTCAGAAGCCAAATGATCTCGATCTACACTGTTTGCAAAGGCAGGGTATATCCGGGTTCCGCATGACAAGGGTTAAATGGTGAAAATGCCAAAGCTCGATATAAGAGGGTCTCAAGTTATTTTCGTTTCTCCACAAAATAATGATGTAAGTAGTCATTAGAAATGCATCTGTGAGGTGCGTCTAATGAATATCCACAACATATGTTTTGTGGGGAAATTAGAGATAGCAATAGTTTGTTAAAAATGATATCTCGAGCTATGGCCAAGAATAAACATACCACATAATAAACGTAATGCACTAGACTGGCTCCAGTCTCCAGTGACTAAATATTTTTCTCATAATCCTATTTGATAATCCACTAAGATAAAACCAAAACTATATAATGACTATAAAGGCTGGTCACTATAGTGACTAGCCTCTATAATCATGATATTACTTTGGTTTTATTTTAGTGGATTATTAAACAGATTATAAGAAAAAAATATTTTGTCACTGGAGACTGCAGCCAGTCTAGTAATGCACTATCTCTATGTGCTTTCAAATTACAGAAAGTCGTTGCGCAAATTGTTTTATTTCTTCAGGTTTTCTCGAGATAGGTATGCTGTTTGATAGTCTTTTTCTTAGTAACTTCAACTGAACCACAATGTGAAAAAACCTAATTTCTGACGTGTGCCCAGCAACACTCAAATCAGCCTGTGCATCTGTGCAGCCTGATCAGAGTTTTAGTTGTCTGCGTGAAAAAACTTTGCATCATTGGGTACATGTATCCGAAATCCGCCTAGTGATGATTCTGATGCGCAGGATATTGCTGGGCGCACATGTCCGAAGGTACATTTTCTGACGTTGCGGTTCAGTTATATTTTCATTTGAAGACTCTTTAAAGAAATCCCGGAGACTTTCCCATATTTCAAATATGCGTTCAAGGGAAAAGATGTTTCGGAGGTGAGGATGGGAACTCCAGAACTCATCGCTCGAACTATCGGATTTAAGGCTATGGTCGATTCCTGGGTCAAAAATATAGACGATGACAACGCCCTAAATGACATTTGTGTACAATTCGCCAAGAGACATGCTGACAGAAAAGTTCCAAAAGAACTGATCAAAGTACGTATTAAATAATAAAGTAAATGAGTCCCTTCTTATGAAACTGAGACATTTATTCATACATGTTTAGTATCGTCAAGTTTACTGTAAGTAGTTTAAAATCTTAAAGTTACCGTTCTTACCGTATTTGTACACCGTAACTTCTTACCGCACTTCCCCCTTAAATATGAAAAGGTCTATATTACTGACTATTGACATGTCTTAATTAATCAGATGAGTTGCAAACAGGGTATACCATGATCAGACGCCGCGTCAGATCATGGTCTACCCTGTTTGCTCTTGCATGTCTGTCCGAATACTTAAAGGGGAACGCAACCTTTAAAGGTATCGTGCTTTAAAGTAAAGAACTTCACAAACATAGCATTTTGACACAAATTCGATGAAAATCGGTGGAAAATTAAGTAAGTTATAGACAATTGAAAATCATAACATTGGTGGAATGGGCGGTGCCATTTTGAATATTTAATGAGGTTTCATAAAAATCAAAATTCGTTTCATAAAGTAGTTATTCACATAAAACTAGTTTATTTTGGGGGAAATGATTGCTTGTCACTAGAATTAAAAGATTATAAAAAAAACTGTAGCAAACTTATTCTTAAAAACCCTTTATAGTTTGGTTTTGCATATTTAATTGGGCTGTGTGACGTCACATAGCCTACAGCCATTTTAAACATTTTCAAACCACCTTAACTTCTTATTTCTAGACCGATTTCGAAAACTCTTGCATCAAAATTAATGGCTAGTTAAGCACTTTATTCCAAAGTGTACTTACAACTTATATTGCGTTCCCCTTTAAGGTAAGTATGGTATATGTTCACATTCATTCTGTACTGGCTGGTTTACATTGTAAACAATAAGAGAATAAGCAATCATATGTATGGTACTGGTACAGCAATATGTTGGTAGTATATATTTCAGTAATAAGCATGCGTGTACATGTACATTACACAAACAAAATGAAAATAAAGGGGTTATTTGACCTTTTAGTATACATTGGATAATTAACTTGGAAGATTAGATTTTGAAACAACTGTCCGAACAAAAAAGACAAAACGAATTAATAGTTAGTACAAACCAACATGTCGTTTGATCTGGGTCAGTGATATGCCTAGTTAATTCGAAACTTGTTTTGACAGAATTTAAGGCCGAAAACAAAGACAAGATTTATTAGTATTTGCAGCAACCCGACCTATATTTTGACCTGCCTATTTAGTTCGAAAATTGTTTTTGATAGATCTGAAGTCTGAAACAAAGACAGTCTACTAGTTGTGATTAAGAGTGGCATTGGGACCCAGGGTGAAGTTGGGTAGCTGTAAAAGTTTAACCCCACTCCCCCAGGCGGTTTATTCTACTGACCGTTCTAAGACGGTGGTCCCGATGTTAATCTTACTCTTTGTTGCTTTGTGGTTTATTTTACGAGGCGATTTGTTTTAAGTATTGCCTTGTGTTATTTTGTGCTTGTGTTTTTTCAGTCCTTTTAGCATTGCGATTACCTCGCTTGGGAAAGAGAGAGCTAATCTTAGTGCTTTTCGTACGTTTGTTCGATTTGCGCCTGTTTGGTTTTGTCTGTTTCCTCTTCCTCCTCGTGTCTGGGAAGGGCTGTGGCTTGTGATTGTGGCACTCCCTGGACTTTTCTCTTACCGTTTTTTTTCCTACATTAATAGTTGGTGCTGTAGCGTGTTTCCGGGTCCTCTGCGAAGTCAAGCACCGCGGTCACCCATCCAGGTACTAACCGCGATCTCCGTTGCTTAACTTTGTAAAAAAGCCAATCACTCTACCAGTGTCGCCATAAAAGCCGGCTTCTACAGCGAGGCTGTAGAAGTGATATATATATATTCCGTTACATTTCTCCCCCTCTTCCTTTGACTTCGTCCCGAAGTCACACACGCCTCACAAGGCAAATCCGAGGACGGAGCCGATGCAACACACTAAGGACACTGTCTTCAATCCCACCGCTGCCACCAATGTAACGTATTACCGGGTCCTCTATCCAGGTACTAACCGCGATCTCCGTTGCTTAACTTCGTAAAAACCACTCTACCGCCATAAAAGCCGGCTTCTACAGCGATGCTGTAGAAGTGGTATATATACTATTCCGTTACAGTGCAAACAGACCTGTCCTTTTGACTTGGGTCCGTGAATATACCTAGTTAGCTCGAAAAGTGCTTTTTGACAAAACTGATCCGAAAAAAAAGACTATATTAATGGTTGCTACAAACCTACCTCTCCTTTTTACGTGGGTCAATGAATACGACTACTTAGTTCGAAAGTTGTCGAACCGACCAAATTGAAGTCCGAAAAAAGACACGACACATAAATAGTTGATGCAAACCGACCTGTCCTTTTGATCGTGGTCCGTGGATATGTCTAGTTAGTTCGAAAATTATATTTTGACGGTACTGAACTCCGCAAAATAGATAAGATACATAAATAGTTGATGCAAACCCACCTGTCCTTTTGACCTGGGTCCGTGAATATGCCAAGCGAGTTCGAAACTGTTCTTGACAGACCTGAACTCCGAAGAAAAGACAAAATGCATTTATGGTTGGTGCAAAACCACCTATATGTTTGGCCTGAGTATATGAATATGCCTACTTACTTCGACAATTGTTTTTGACAGAAGTGAAGTAAGAAAAAAAGACAATCTACCATAATACAGTGCCAGTAGACCTGTCCTTTGGACCTGGGTCCGTGAATATACCTAGTTATCTCGAAAATTGTTTTGTGACAGAACTGAAGTCCGAAAAAAGAAACATATAGGTTGGTGCAAACAGACCTGTCCTTTTAACCCGGGTCCCTGAATATGCCAAGTTAGTTCAAAAACTGTTTTTGACAGAACTGAAGTCAGATAAAAACGGCAATATACATTAATAGTTGGTGCAAACCGACCATATCCTTTTGACTTGGGTTCGTGAATATTCCTAACAGGTTCAAAGGTTGTTTTTGACAGAACTAAAATCAGTAAACAACGACAATATGCATTAATAGCAAACCGACCATATCCTTTGACTTGGGTTCGTTAATATGCCTAGTAGGTTCAAACGTTGTTTTTGACTGAACTGAATCATAAAAATAAAAATCTAAACGGTTGCTTTTGGAACCAAAGAACACATAACACATAGAAAATAGAAGTCTTCGTTTTATTAAGACTCTTCGTAAGCAGTAATGAAGTTTGCAACACTGCTCAGGCCCTCTAGCGTATACATGAGCAGAACCCCATTACCACAGTGGGCTCAATGATCCCAAAGGAAATACAAATATAATCTGCACTATGGTGAAGTTCGGGGAGACGTTCTTTTGTTGTCACACTCTCAGAGGGTTTCCTTGGAAACAACGAACACATTACAGATAAAAAATAGGAGTCTTGGTTTTATTGAGACTTTTCATAATAAGTAATGAAGTTTTGCAATACTATTTACGCCCTCTAGTCTGAAGTCCGAAAACAGTGAGTTCAAAAATTGATTTTTGACAAAAAAAAGATACAATATGTACAAAGTTAATAAGTGAACTCAGCAACTGATACAATCAGATCCATAGCAAGCCTCTAACGCCAAAGAGAAACACAGACAAATACAATTAAGCAGCCACAAAATAAACAGATGACAAGCAGTTGGCAGCTCTTTACCAAAAAGGTGACAACATTACATGTACCCAAACGTAACTGAATATATCTTAAACTTACATAATAGTTAAAAGAAAATCGTTAGAAAGTGAAACACTACCTAACAATTAATAAGAAATACCACAACAATTAAGGCGGTTCTAACAAGTACCCACAATCTATATTTCGAGCAGAAATATGAAAATATCAGAATTTTTATCTGAAAATTTTCATTTTTTTTTTTCTAACAGTTCAGTAAGTTTTGTATTTTCCTTACAGCTCTATTTTCTCTCTCTAGCCTAATGAGCTTACAATTAAAAATTTTAAGCTAACAGTAAATATATCTATTTTCTGTTCCACTTGTACCATAAATATTCAGTAGGCACTGGCCCAGCTACAGAGGCTGACTATTTAGGTGGCAGAAATTGACATAAAACTCCTTTTTTATCGTAAAAAAAATACATGGGTCTGTAACTATATGTGTGAAGCAATTACCCAGCGAACTTGCAACGTTGAGACAACGTCGCCTCAACATCGATGCAACGTCATGCCTAGACATTTATTCGATTTTGTATAAACGTCATGTGCCCGCTGGGTAGGTAGTTCCTAACCTCATGCATTTATCATGGGGAATGTTTTATTGTTAACTACTGATGTACGAACGCGTATCTCCGTTGATGAAATATGTACATTTGGAACAATTCTACATTTTAATGAGTATAAGCTCACACAAAATGAAAGTATATGAAGGTTTGCACATTTTGATTGGTTCTGGAGAAGAACATGTTGTATCATTTGTGTCAATTGTGAATGGAAGAGCTTTTCATTGACAACATAATTTTAGCTTTCCTCGAAATTTGAACTTTTATATGAGTGATAATTTAGGTCCATTATTTATTGGCCAATCAGCAAAATCGTTGGCACATTGGTTCGCTGATTTGTTGTCCTGAAAAAAAAAACTATCACAGTAGTTTAACATTTTACTCGGTAGAGCTTTATTTGTTTCTTTTCTCTCCTACTTTAGGTATCTCTGGAGGGCTGCGCTTCGTGTTTTTTTTTTTTTTTTTTTTTTTTTTGTTTTTTTATTTCCCGGGTATTGTCACTTGTAGTCATGTCATTACGAAAACACGCCTCTTCACATATATAGAAACTTTCACCTCCAAAAACTGAAAATTTTCAGATAAAAAAGAACCTCATAGATTGTGGGTGCTCCTTAGAGCCGCCTCGGCGAGGCGGTTCTAACGTGTACCCACAGTCTATGTTTTTGAACAGAAATAAGAAAAATAATGTATATCCCGTAAACCCCAGTTTTACTTTATAAAAGTGGGGTTTAAGGGGGTGGAAATTATATATGCATGTTTCCGCGATGTTTCAATAAAACTTTTGTTCAGCGTGTCCAATCCGTTTAGGTACAGAAAGTAAAATTGGATTTACCTTTCTTTGGAAAAATGTAAACAAATTATTCTTTAAAATGATTTGGATAATTCAGCTCCAATGTAACTTTGCCTAAGATCTATAAAGGTTGCCTTTAGAAACGAAAAAAAAGCATATAAAGAGAACAAATCCATCACGAAAACATGCCTCTATAATTTTGACCCCCATACTCCCCACTTTTATATAATAAAACTGGGGTTTACAGGGGTATACATTATTTTTCTTATTTCTGCTCAAAACATAGATTTTGGGTACTCGTTAGAACCGCCTCGTCAAGGCGGTTCTAACGAGTACAAACATTCTATGTTTTGGGCAGAAATAAGAAAAATATTAGCGTTTTTTAACTGAAAATTTCCCTTTTTAGGGTTGTAAAATTTTCAATATATTTGAATAGGCGTGTTTTCGTAATGCGGAGTCTCAATTTCATTTAGACTCAGCATGTGACAAAAATGCAGCCTGCAGGGCTGAGTAGATCTCATAACACCGTTTGTCAAGATTAAGATGCGCTAAATATATAAGTCAGCATGCAAGATGTCCACCATACCTGTATGGGGTTAAATCTATTAAGAGCTTAAGATGACCGTCATGATTATATACGGTAAAACATAACCACAGCTTCTTGTCTGGGAGTACAAGGCCAATTAAGATCACGACTAAGGACCCATGCTAACTTCATGCGAACAGCGAAGACTCGGATCAGACTTGGCGGTTTCCCAGTCTGATCTGAGACTTCGCTGAGCGTACATGCTGTTTTTAGGTTTTGTCATGCGCTGGTTCATATATCAATGCTTTTCATCACGAAAACATACCTATATAATTTTGACCCCCTTAAACCCCACTTTTATATAGTAAAACTGGGGTTTACAGGGGTATACATTATTGTTTTCATATTTCTGCTCAAAACATAGATTGTGGGTACTCGTTAGAACCGCCTCGGCAAATATCTGAGTTTTTTTTATCCGAAAATTTTCAGTTTTTTGGAGATGAAATTTTCTATATATTTGAATAGGCGTGTTTTCGTAATGCGTCCGGCCGTTTTTGGACACATCCATCACGAAAACATGCCTGTTCAAATATACTGAAAATTTTACCACAAAAAAATGAAAATTTTCAGATAAAAATATCTGGATATTTTTCATATTTCTGCTCAAAACATAGATTCTGTGTACTCGTTAGAACCGCCTCAACGAGGCGGTTCTAACGAGTACCCCAAATTTATGTTATTGAGCGGAAAAAAATAATGTATACCTCTTTAAACCTCAGTTTTACTATATAAAAGTGGAGTTTAAGGGGGGGGGGTGAGTCAAAATTGTATAGGCAGGTTTTCGTGATGTGGTAAAGCAAATGGCTTATCTATAGCAATGAGAGTGTACATTCTGCATAGTTGTGTTAATGTTACGAGAAAGTTAGCGGGCACGCAACGTTAAAGCAACGTCTTTTGACCGTTCATTCAAAGTCTAGGACATCTACGATTTTGAATCAATGTTGAAAAAAAACGCGCTTTTTCAACATTGTGTGTCTGCACACACTATTGCAACAACGTTTTGTCAACGTCTAGGGTGTTGAATCGACATTGAAGAGACGTTTACGTGCCTGCTGGGTACATGATGTTCTCTGATAACACGGGTTTTACATATATTTTATGTTTTCAGAGATCCTTTGGTTTCTTTGGGCGTTTCTGTGGAAGAAAATACGAAGCAGACATAGAAGCCTGGAAGGTGTTTTTAGACATTATATATGCCAAGATTGAACCTTGCATGTCCAATGAGAAGCTTTCTTAAATTCACTAGAAGAACGCACCGAACTGTGATAAAAGGAAAGGAAAAGAAAAAAAAAACGACCATATGCTATAACTATTGTTCTGTTTTTCAATTCAGTAAAATTGCTAATGAATAACAACGATCAAATCTGTTTTTATTTTTTCTTCATAAAATACCCTGAGTATTAGGATGAATATGCCTGAATAATTAGACGAACGATGCATGTACTGACTTTGTTTGTTTTTTGTTTGCTTTTTTTTTTTTTAACTTTTTTTTTACTTTTTTTTATTTTCTATTTCATTTTACATTTTACTTCTTTAACACTTAAATCGCTAGTCACAATTGCAGTAAATGACATTTTTATTTTTTATGTATTTTCAGAGTAAATAAGGCGACATTTAATATGAATTGTCTGCTTAGTAGGCAATTCACATGAAATTATCTCTGAGAAAAATAGCATATAATGGAAATTTAGAAAGCATGAAATGGGATCGATGATCACAAAGGACAGCTAGATGTAAACTACACTATAGTTTAGGTCTCTTTGCTGAGAATGATAAGAAAAACCTATTTCAAAATGTCGCAGAATGCTAATCGTTAACATGGAAATACGGTCGTTCTTATTTTTACCCTTTCAACCCTTCTGACCAATCCATATACCTTTGCAAAACAGTATAGATCCGGATGAGACGGATTTAACTGGTTTAAAACTGCTTGCTTTTTTGCTTTGAATTGTTACAGCATCCCTATTTACAAGAATGGACATTTCGAAATTCAAAGATGGAAGAGTCTACTTCAGACACTCAGTGGTGAAATGGTAAATATAAAGATACTGAAAGAGCGAGGATGCTCCTCAGATAACAAAATGACAACGATACCATCAAAGGTCTCGCACTTGCAGCAGTATAAAGCTCTGATCATTAGTTTGTTTGTGCTGAGGTTTATGGCCCAGTCAACCCAATGGGGTCATGTCGAGCGCGGTCATTTTACCTAACCTAACGTTTACTGGGCAGACTTAGTCCTCTAAGAGGTTAACCAGTATTGTGCACATGCTTTTGCCAGAAACTCACAACTGCCCTTCTCGAATCAGCGGAAGGAAGTGAATGACCGTATAAAATATTTCATGATCAATCTCTACGAAAGAATGTTGCCGACCTCGGCGGGGGTTGAACCCGCGACCTCCTGGTCTCCAGTCGGACGGCGCATCCAACTGAGCCACCGAGGCCGGCTCTGACGATTAGTAAGTCGTCAGAAGTACAGGGTGCCACCCATAGTGGTACCCTATACTACTGTCGTCAATAAATTATATAAACAGAAACTAATATCGAACTAGAAGAGAAAACATATTACATATTGTTTAAGGCGATAGTTTAGGGTTCGTATATAAGAAATTGCTGTTCTGTGTATAACTTATAAACAGACCAAACTGTTTTGAGAAACTCAATCCGGCTACTGATATATAGTGATGTTCTCCTTGAAAAGATAGATTTCAACATGAGAATTTTGGGGTAATATCATGTTTTTAAAACACTTAAATTATGACGTAAAGAAAAGAAAAAAAAATAGTTTATTTCGAAAAATAATTTGACATACAGTCAACACTCGTTGTCTCAAATTCCAAGGGACTCTCTGAAATACTTCGAGATATCCGTACCTCGACATATCAGAGTTGCAGAAAGGAGGAAAAAATAATTCGATTAACCACATTTAACACATATATATGTAATTGGACTATTGAAATTAGAGATATATTGAAAATATTCCGGAAAAGAGGAGAAATTAGGAGCAATTTCCCTTTTTTCCACAATATTTTACCTGTTGTTAGATTTCCATGTTGAGGCTGAGATCAGATTTTCACTTCGAGATAAGCGGTTATTTGAGATAAGAGAGATCGAGATAACGAGAATCAACTGTATATATTCTTTGATATTATGAAATAGCATGGCTTATATTACATGAAAACTTGTATCAGAAGCTAAATATGACAAGAAATATGACAAGGCTATTTACAGAAATATTATTGTATACATGGCATATAAACAGAAATATTATTGTATACATGGCATATGTCACAGAGAACTAGGTCAAATATTTTTAATCTAAACTAATGAACATGATAAGCTTTTGACCAACTTTAATGGCTTAAACAAAATATTAACATTGGCAGATGTTAGTTTATATAACAACCAGTACCAGCCCATGTCATTTTTTTTTAATTTTTTGTCTTGTTTTTGTTGTTGTTGTTGTTGTTGTTTTTATTTCTTTTTTTTTAACCAGTCCTTCAATATCATTCAACTCAGTTCGAGTTTATCAAATTCATCTCTAAATAGCGTAAGGGTTAAATTTGAATGTATATATCAGGATCGGAAGTGTGTAAGTAGCCGCTTTGGCCCTGGGTAGTATTGCTTGTGTAGCTTCGGCCTAATGCTACGGTTCGGTTGGTTTGGGCTTTCCATGTGAGTCGTTTCAGTCGTGACTTGAGTCTGCATCTACCTTACCCTATCATACTCCACCCTACTGTACCGCACTCCTTTTCTAAGACACCTAATCATATCTTTTTATCATACTTCCGTGTCACTCTAACCTACCAGAATCAAGCCACCTAATACTTCCTTTACTATACCCAAACACGCAGTTCATGTTACACTATTGGGAAGGATTGGTTTGAAAGAAATGAGTTGTCGGTGTACCATAGCCAAAACGTAAATTGGCGATAGACAAACGCAAACGACAAACTACAGTTAACTACAGTTGACTCTCGTTATATCGACCTCGCTTACCTCGAATAACCACATATCTCGAAGCGAATTTTTTTTCCCTGCTTAAACATGAAAATCTAACAACAGGTAAAAGTATAATATGGAAAAGAGGAGAAATTGCTCCCAAGGAGCAATTTCTCCTCTTTTCCACAATATTTTCAATACACGTATGTCTGTCTTCAAGAGTCCAATTACATATATATTTGTAAAATGTGGTTGTTCGAATTATTTTTTCCTCCATTCTTCAAATCTGATATGTCGAGGTACGGATATCTCGAAGTATTTCAGAGAGTCCCTTGGAATTCGAGATAACGAGAGTCGACTGTACCAACAAACAGACATAGGTTCTAAAGGATCTGAACGATAAAGGTTTAACCAAGAGTATGGGAAGGTAAGAATTACATGATAAACCTGTTTTACCTCGTGCCTATGCGCCCAAACCAAGAAAAGAAGGGAAAGAATGGGAGAAAAGAATAGTTCTAGGTCTTTGACAAAAGTTAAAAGAAAACGAATTCCAGAGAGTGCCATGATGTTAAGATGCAGCCAGTCCCTGACACAATGAGGAATAGGAAAGACACACAAACACAAACTTACACGCGAAAACCAAACAAAAGCAGGAAAAACACACAGACCATATCTTCCTTCCACAAGCGAGACAATCGGAATGCTCTAAGAACTGAAAACAGACGGGAAAAACGCAAGGCAAGACTTAATATAAATCGCCTCGTAGTATAATCTTCGGGAGGTTAAAACTACAGTTGACTCTCGTTATCTCGACCTCGCTTCTCGAATAACCGCTTATCTCGAAGTGAAAATCTTGTCCATGCTTAAACATGAAAATCTAACAACAGGTAAAAAAATATTGTGGAAAAGGGGAGAAATTGCTTTTCCACAATATTTTCAATATACGTACTCGTATCTCTAACTTCAAGATTCCAATTATATATATATTTGTCGAGGTACGGATATCTCGAAGTATTTCAGAGAGTCCCTTGGAATTCGAGATAACGAGAGTCGACTGTACCAACAAACAGACATAGGTCTTAAAGGATCTGAACGATAAAGGTTTAACCAAGACAATTTTTAATTTGACCAAATGGTGGACCGGATATACCCTACAGAACTCCAATTAAATAGAGCAAATTCTTCCGATACCGAGGCACCTTTTTAGGATTTGATTCTATGTATATCTAATGGTACAGTTTCCACCAAAATTTATGATAAATGGGACGATTTTGATTTTGATATAGTCAATTTCCCTTTTCTGGATGGCGATGTCCCCCGGCGTACCTCATATGGGGTATACATATCTCATAAGATTCGCAAGAGCTTCTTCAAATCTTAATGACTTTAACTACCGTAAAAAAGCCCTCACTGCCAAACTTCTTAGGCAGGGTTATCGTTATTTTAAACTTCTTAAGGCGTTTTCGAAATTTTATCGCAGACACAGTGCCTTGTTAGAAAAATATAGCGTCAGTCTGAAAACACTTCTGCAACAAGGTATATCGGAACCCGAATTTTACTGTGACTTAGTGTACAGATTTAGAAAAATTGTAGGTAAATCTAACTTTTCGGAGCAATTCAGAAAACTTATTAACCGTTATAAAAGAATTGGCTATAGCCTGGATATTATGCGGCAGACTGCATGCCTAGTTGTCAAACCAATCATTGTTGATAGCTATTCTTCACTCTTTAATTGCACGACGGCGGTTCAGGCCTCAGACTCAATGACGGCCTCTTCGTAAAACTTTAACCAGTGAGTTGAGGCTTGACGATATGTCTTTGGCTTGGCCCGCCGTGGTTCAACTATTGGTTTTCATTTACTCTGGCATACAGTAGAATTAGCCATGAGTACTCGTCTTTGTTTATTATAGTGATTAATTTGATTTTTATGTTTTCGCTTTGATGCACTGACTGAGTTGGGAGCCTTTATGCGAACCGAATTGTTTATGTATTTCTGTATTAAGAGTAGCATCGGGACCCAGGGTGAAGTTAGCTAGCTGTAAAAGTGCTTTAAACCCCCGGTGGTTTGGTCTACCGACCGTTCTAAGGCGGTGGTCCAGGTGTTAGTCTTACTCTTTGTTGCTTTGTGGTTTATTCTACGAGGCGATTTGTTGTATGTCTTTCCGTGTGTCATTTTGTTATTGTGTTTTTCAGTCCTTTTAGTATTGTGATTACCTCCCTTGGGGAAGAGAGAGCTAATCTTAGTGCTTTTCGTACGTTTGTTCGGTTTGTGCTTGTTTAGATTTGTCGGTTTCCTCTTCCTCTTGGGGTCTGGGAAGGGCTGCGGTTTGTGATTGTGGCACTCCCTGGACTTTTCTCTTACCTTTTTTTTAACCAAGAGTTTGGGAAGGTAAGAATTACATGATAAACTTGTTTTAACTCATGCCTATACGCCCAAACCCAAAAAAAAGGAAAGAATGGGAGAAAAGAATAGTTCTGGGAATTTGACAAAAGTTGAAAGAAAAACAAATCCAGAGAGTGCCATGATCTTAAGACGCAGCCAGACCCTGACACAATGTGGAATAGGAAAGACACATGAACTAACACGCGCAAACCAAACAAAAGCAGGAAAAGCACACAGACCATATCTTCCTTCCACAAGCGAGACAATCGGAATGCTTTAAGAACTGAAAACAGAAGGGAAAAAGCAAAACAAGAAGATATAAATCGCGTAGAATTAACCACTAAACTACACAAGAGTAAGAGCAACTACGGAACCACCGCCTTAGAACGGTCAGTAGTATAATCTCCGGGAGGCTAAAACTACAGTTGACTCTCGTTATCTCGACCTAGCCTATCTGGAACAACCGCTTATCTCAAAGTGATAATCTGAACCCTACCTAAATATGGAAATCTAACAACAGGTAAAACTATTGTGGAAAACAGGAGAAAGAGCAATTTCTCTCCTCTTTTCCACAATATTTTCAATATATCTCTAACTTCAATAGTCCAATTACATATATATTTGTTAAATGTGGTTAATCGAATTATTTTTTCCTCAATTCATGGTATGGATATCTCGAAGTATTTCAGAGTCCCTTGGAATTCGAGATAACGAAAGTAGACTGTATATTTACTGTCGACTTACTTCAGCCTCGGCCCCGCTGCTATTCTATGTACAGAAATACATAAAAAAAAAATCTGTTCGTATTAAGGGCTCCGACTCAGTCGACGGATCATAGCAAAAACGTCAAAATCAAATAAATAATAATGACAAACAAAGAAAGTCTGCATATGTATGTCTTTTTAGTGGCACAAACATGCAAAATAAGTCTGGTAGCATATATATTGTAGGGATCGACAAGCATTACGAAAACATGCCTATTCAAATATATTGAAAATGTCACTACCAAGACATGAAAGTTTTCAGATAAAAATTCTCACATTTTTCATATTTCTGTTCAAAACATAGATTGAAGACACTCGTTAGAACCGCATCGCTCCACAATCTATGTTTTGAGCAGAAATAAGAAAAAAATGTATACTCCAGTTTTTCAATATAAAAGTGGAGTTTAAAGGGGTCAAAATTACGTATATAGGTATGTTTTCGTGATGATCCTGATGTCTCCCACCGGAATAAAATGTCTTAGGGCCTGATCAAATCAGGGTACAGGAAAACTCGCCAGTAACATATTTTCCCCAGCTGTGTAAATATGGGTCTAAAACAATTGATAACTGTTCGTGTGCATCATAAAATCAGCTGGAAAAATCTAAACTTTACCATATATTTGTAGACATTTAGAAGAAAAAATCCAGTTATAAGTGGGATAACTTCAGCCCTATCACTTTTCTCTTTTGTGTTAACAAAGTAATGATTTCGTTTATGGTGAAAACATCCTGAATTTCTACAGGCCTTGTTTATTCCATACCTAACAAATGGCCCAGCACCTTTTTGTTACCCAGATTATCCCTTACATTCTGTAGCATCCAATATGACCCATGTATTCTCCAATGTTTAGGCACCTGACTGCTTAATACATTGCTGACCTATATACCAATAACCCACACGTAAGGTGTATATATAGTAAAAAATAATATTTCTGCTACAGTCCTGAATGCGTTTTCATCTTTATTATGGTTTTAGATTATTGATTCTAAGGTCAATATGAAGGTGTACAATAGCAAAAAATTAAAAGAAAAAGGCCAGTTACCTATTATCTTTTTCCTCTTGTGACTTGGCATGATGCTAACATACTTAGAAAACATGAAACTTATAACTGATTAGTTTCCACATTTTAGAAATATATTGAAATTACTACTAGCCAGTATCTGTAACAACCATAGGAATGATGAGTGCAAACAAGAGAAAATGTGTCTTTGACTATGGCGATTTTGTATGACTAGAAATACTCAAACTGTCGATTATTTGTGGTGGATTCTTTTGAAAAACTTCATTTCTAAGTAAATAAGAGAACTCAGGAACTGATACAATCAGATCCATATTAAGATCCAAACACCAAAGAAAAAGACAAATACAATAAAGCAGCCACAAAATAAACAGGCGGCAAACAGAGTTGGTAACTATTTCCCGAAAAGATGGAAACTCTGTTATCCAAGCTTAACTGAGTATTTAATCAACTTACATTATTATTAAAAGAAAAACATAAGAAAGTGAAACACTACATACCAATTCATACAAAATGCTATCAAAAGCGATGGCAAATCCCCTGACTGAGCCACTTCTTCTAACTTTAGTGTATATTTTAATAAAATATCATTGAAATATTGAAACCACTCAAAGTAAAAGGATGAAAAGATATCATGAAATGTGAATAAACTTATAAGTGAAAGCAATAATAGGTGTAATAGGTGTACTGTATATGATTTGATTTTTGCAAGTTCTTTTATTTACTATTATTATTATCATTATTATTTATTTTTATTTATTTATTTTCTTTCATTTTTGTCAAAACTCATCTATTAATGACCTTTGTAGTGATTATTGGTACAGTATACACAATATTTGCAAACACTCGTACTTTGAAATTGTGAGTGTACATATTCAGAAATAATAGCAAAAATAAATATCTAGTAAAAGTAAAGGTATTCGCTGTATGTTTATTAGGTAAAACAATCAACAGAACAAAAGGTGTCCGCCTTGCATGCGACACTCCTACTTGATCTGTTTTATGTCCCTGGCAAAAATTATCATGTTATCTCAAACAGTTTGGGAGTTATGGCCAGCTCAAGATTTTGGCATCATGGGAAGTAAGTACCTAATGGAGAAAGTGAGAGTGCTCTCTGCATACTGGTCCTTTTCTATGCCTCTATCAAATATTATAAAAGCATTTCAAACCATTAAATAGTTGTGACACACACAAGAATTTGGCTTAGAAATTCATTCAGTGGCGGTAACTAGTAAACATCCTACTGGTCCTTATCTGTGCCTCTACCAAATATGTCAAACCGTTCAGAGGTCATTTAGGGCACATTGATTTGGCTTAGAAATGTATTCAGTGGAGTTTACTAGTAAAAGAACAAAATGAGCGTTATCTTTCTTGCATGCGACACTCCTACTTGACCTGATATATGTCCCACCCAAATTATATCAAATTATCTCAAACAGTATGCCAGTTATGGATTTCGGCTTCAGGAATGATAAGTATATAACAACAAGTGAGAGTTGTCACTCTTGCATGGGACATGCCTACTGGTTTTTATTTATGCCTCTACCAATTATTATCAAAATATTTCAAACCATTGTGAAGTTACTGAGTGCACAAGAATTTGGTTTTGAAATTTATTAAGGGGAGATAAATTAGCTAATCTTAGTGCTTTTTGTACGTTTGTTCGGTTTGTGCTTGTTGAGATTTGTCGGTTTCCTCTTCCTCTTGGGGTCTGGGAAGGGCTGCGGTTTGTGATTGTGGCACTCCCTGGACTTTTCTCTTACCTTTTTTAAAAAAAAGAACAAAGCAAGAGTTGTCCTTTCTGCATACCACACTCGTACTTGACCTGATATAAGTTCCTACCAAATATTATAAAATAATTATTTTAAACAGTATGGGAGTTATGTACTGCACAAACGTTCGGCTTCAGGGGAAATAAGTTCATAACAAAGAAACTGTGGGTTGTCTCTCTTGCACGTGGCACGCTTACTGGGTCTTATTTTTACCTCTGCAAAGCATTATCAAAATACTTGAATCCGTTAAGAGGTTATGAAGTGCACAAGTATTTTGCCTAGAAATTCATTTAGGGGAGATAACTAGAAACACATAACAAATCAAAAGTTGTACTTCTTGCATGCACTTGCGTGCAACACTCCTACTTGATCTGTCATGTTCTTACCAAATATAATCAAATTATCTAAAACAGTATGGAAAATATGGCCTGCACAAAATTTCGGTTTCAGGGAAGATGAGCACATAACAAAGAAAGTCATTCTCACACGCGACACGCCTACTGATCTTTATCTATGCCTCTACCAAAGATTATCAAAACATTGCAAACCATTAAGAAATTAAGTACACAAGAATTTGGCTTATACATTCGTTCAGGGGAGATATCTAGTGAAAAGAACAAAGCTAGAGTTGTTTTTCCTATATGCGACACTCCTACTTGACCTGATATATGTCCCTACCAAATCAAATTATCTCAAACAGTATGGGTGTTATAGCCTGCACAAGAAGGGATAAGTACATACCTAAGAAAATGAGAGTTGTCTCTCTTGCACGTGACACCCCTTCTGGTCCTTATCTATGCCTCCACCAAATATTATCAAAATATTTTAAACATTAAGAAGTTATGGAGTGAACAAGGATTTGGCTTAGACATTCGTTCAGGGGAGATATCTAGAAAAAAATAGCAGAGCAAGAATTGTCCTTCTTGCATATCACACTTCTTCTTCACCTAATATGCATCCCTACCAAATATTATCAAATTATCAATAAAAGTATTGGAGTTATGGCCTGCACAAAATTTCGGCTTCATGGGAGATAAGTACATAACGAAGAACCTGCTGGTTCTCTTTTTCATACTTACCAAATGTTATCAATATATCTCTAAGGGAATCAAAGTTATGGAGCGCACAAGGATGCGTCTATGGACGGACGCACGGAAGGACGGACGCACGGACGCCATGCTGATCGGTACATCTCTCGAACCTATCGGTCGCGATAAAAGTACCACAAGTACTGCCTTGGAACGGTCAGCTTTTTGGGACGGTTAACTAGCTTTACGGGATCCCAACCCTCGCCTTCAGCTGCCATTGTGGTAAAACACATTTATTTGGTCCGTTTGGAAGTCTTCAATTATATCCATGAATCACAACGGGTAGCAGATAAATTACATATAAAGCCTATAATGAAGCATAGATGAGGACTCAACAGAAACAACGTGTTGAGACATTTGTAGATCCCTGGGTTGTCAAACAGTATTTCTGGTATACTGGAGCAAAGAAAAGTCCTGAATCAAATACAGAAACGTTTTTGTTTTGTTTTCACTTTCAGACAGATCTTTATCAAATTATTTGTTTCGATGTATAGGGGGTAGTTTCAAACTTTACAAAGAAATTACACTGTTGAAGTTCATGATCAATTTCAGGATACAACCGCATATGCATCCCTAAATCAGTTTTTTTTTTTTTTTTTTTTTGTTTTTTTTTTTTTTTTTTTTGTTTTTTTTTTTTTTTTTTTTGTTTTTTGTTTTTTTTGTTGTTGTTGTTGTTGTTGTTGTTGTTGTTGTTGTTTTTGTTGTTTTTTTTTGTTGTTTTTTTTTTTTTGGGTTGTTTTTTGTTGTTTTTTCATCGTTTTTTTTTTTTTTTTTTTTTTTTTTTTTTTGTTGTTGTTGTTTTTTTCGGCAAATTTATATCCTGAAAAGGATAATATACATACCTTCACTCGACATTCTAAGCAACCGATATCTTATAATTAAAACTATTATCCTCGTTTTGGCTATTCTTACGTCAAAAGTTAAATAGAATTTTGAAAAATAAAACCTTGGTTTGAAATATAGTTCAGTCTTCAAAATGTATATATGTTTAGAATATATGTTTAGAAGGAACATGCTATCAAAGTTTCAAAAATAACAATTGATTTGAAGTCTCAAATATATTCATAACTAGAACCTTAAATAAAAGCAACATTTGAGTTTTCCTTTATTTTTAATTAACTCTGATCCTGCTGAGCTCTGAAATGCACCGTCTATGAATACAGTGTAGCTCCAGATCAGCTGGCTTCTGAACAAGCCAACACATCTGAATCTACACTACTTGCAATGAAGTATGCACATTCCTTTCAATAGCCTGGATCACGTACTCTGATTGGCTGACAATTAGAAGTTGGTGTGACATCTTATTATATTTAATTTGACATGGGTTAAGACATATCGGATGTTCATACGTATAAAACATGGAAGCAAGAGACTGTAGAACTACCTTGATAAGGCTAACAACAAACGAAATGCAACATCCCTTTCTTTCGTATATGATAGAAAAAAATCTATTTTCAGATTAAAATATCATAATTGTACAAACAAAATAAACATAATCCCAGCTAGCATTCTACGTAAATCTACATCGGGCCGTCATCGGCCCGTCAGCTACCCTGACGGGCCGATGACGGCCCGATATAGATTTACGTAGAATGCTGACTGGGAATCATAATTATCTGATAATTGTAAGGTTAAATGTTTGACAAAAGTATACAAGTACATTCATCTAACTCACGCTTCCTAACAGATCGCCCAATTTCTGATTACAGTCGAACTTCAATGGCTCGAACATCATTGGTGCCATGGAAATTTGTTTGAGATATGGGTAGTTTGAGGCACTGAGGGTTAATTATGGCGCAAGGCCAGGAAGCAAATGGTGATAAATTAGGGAATTGTTTTCGATCTTCTATACAATTAGGCGTTCTAATGAGTACAAACAACATACAATTTCATGATAGAATAAGAAAATTACCCTTATTATTTGTTTTCTTGAACTATCGGAAGAATTTCATAGGGACTCAAAAACGAGTTCGAATTAGCCATTGTAAACGAGCCATCGGTGTTCGAGTTATTGAAGTTCGACTGTATTTCAGGAATATCATGAGAAACTGAGAATCTCCAAAAGACCCTGAAATGCGCATGTGTGGTCGAAACCCGATTGCCTCGCGCAAAACTGCTAACTAAACATCCTAACTAAACAAGAGGAACTGGTATGTTATTGGCAATTAGAAGCTCATCGCCAAAGCGCTCGCTGTTTTCACGAAGGAAAAAGAAAAATATCGATACGTTTCCGTTGAAAATGATATCTTATACAGAGCTATTTTGTTGGCCACAGAGAAAGCAACCCTTAGAACGTATGTGAACAATATAAGCCCAGATCAGACTGTGCACTCCACAGTAATATGAAAATCTAAACAATTGCCACAGTAATAGTACATAAAATAGTGTTTCTCGCTGCCAACATACCGACTCATTGGCTCGTGTAGAATGTACCAACGGACAACAAAAACTCGGATCAGACTGTGTAAATATGCAGAATGATAGGAATCAGTACCCCAGTAAGCATTCTACATAAATCTATAGAGGGTCGTTATCGGCCCTTCAGGGTAGCTGACGGGCCGATAACAGCCCGCTGTAGATTTATAAAGAATGCTATCTGGAACATTTCACACTATGTTCCAAGTCACCTTAACGCTTGGTATGGTTCAAAGTTATAGTACTAACATAGTAGTATCAGTCATAGATTAATAAGTCACCATTTCCTTTCATCGGCGAAGTCATGCAACAATACTAGGTAAACACCATCAGAACGAAAATATATTTCACTCTTTGATCGTAAACTGGCGGAAACTGGTCTGGATTACGCTACTACAGGATTGTTAGTATCTCATCTGTCCAACAGTTTGATTTAATCGGTACTTCGCATAGTCAGCACTAGATATAGGTTCATATTTATCGGAACCATCCAAACATTTAATTATGTATTCGCTGTCAGGATGAACAAAGAATGCTACTGACTGCCGTCTTTGCATTCGTTGAGCTTCGTCGTCTGTAAAACCGACCCTATGTTTATTTGCTATCAGTGTATCCGAAGTCCACCGCGATATCATGTCGCCCATATTTACTATGACAGTTCCCGACATAGGCTTAACAGGTACATATCCCGTTTTCGGTATCAGAACTTCGAGACCACCGACTTTATCCTGGAATAGAAGTGTCATAGTTCCGAAGTCGGAGTGCTCTCCGCAACGCATCTGATCTGATTTCATTCCCGTGCCCGGCAGAATGGGTGGATAATACAAACTGCGGATAGTTGTTGGATTTCCGTTTTGTCCGATCAATTTGTGTGCATCACTAAAGAAATTAATGGGTAGTCCCAGTCCAACAGATAGAACGTTACAGATTCGAAGACTTAATGTTTTACATTCGGTGTACAGTTTTATCGTTGCCTGCTGCAAATCCGGTAACGGCGGCCAAAGCTCAGGGCCAATATCTGACGGGCAGTAACCAAACGACTCTCGAAAATCACCGGGGCGTTCTGAGTTCAATGACTGGATAAAATTAGGGATATAGCCAGAAAGCAAATTAGAACCACAATACTTCCTCTTCTCCATATCCGACTGTTCAAAAAATCCCAATGAAACTTGTTTAAAAATATCGACTAATTCCTCGTCTATGCCATGGTTCTTTAAATAGCAGAATCCCACATTTGTAAATACATCTTTAAATTCCCTACCTAATGTTTTAAGAGTATCTGGGTTAATTTTAGTTTTATTTTTAATGTGGAGGCCATACCCTTCAAAATCAATGATAGGCAGAGTCGTCATACTTCTTGTTTGAAATGATTGCATTTGGCCTTGTTTTGCTTGGAGTTGTTTTATGCTCACGAAAACAATTATCATATCATTATGTATGCGACTGTTTCCAAAACAAAAACCTTAAACAGAGAGGTGAAAAGCGAACATACGGATTGGCGTACACATCAAGTCAGTTCGATTAACTCCATTCGCTATCTGACCATGCTATGCAACATCTACAGTGTGTTGTTAAACAGTCAATATTCTGACTAGACTGCACTCATGTACAAGCCATAATAGATATTTGTTAGTTGCAGATAAGCTGCTTGTTCTTGCTTACATTGTAGACGCCATTAAGTGAAATGATTGTATCTTCATGGTAAGTTGCTCTGAATGGTTACATCTTCATACTACGTTGCTCCGACAGAAACCATTTGTTTCCCTCAGCATTGGGGATATCAACGAAAAAAACATTTTGCTCACAGATGGAGCATATTCTGACCTTTCGCCCATTTAAGCCTATCGCCTCCCCCCGAGCCGCTCCCACGCGCCCCGCCCCTGTAAATTGGGCATAGGCAAACAGCATAAAATACATGGATTTCTATAAAACATGGTAATGATAAAAACTAACCAGACAACCCTTATATTGGAAATGGACCTGTCCAAAAAGTGATTGTAGAAGAGTTCATTTGGATTAAATGAGTTCAGAATGGCTATTCTCAAAGCGAAGAATGTTCGCCCTGTAGGAGCAAGTTCTTACCATTAAAAATAATTACATTATAACAGTTTCAAATTCTATGAAGACAAACTCTTTTCTGCAAAGGTTGCCTCCCTTTGCAAAATGCCGGAAATTCTACGTATGTATCTATTCACCTTAAACTAAGCAATGATTTATGGATGGATGGATATTTTATTTATAGACGCTCAAACCTAAAAGGGCACATAGCGTCTAATAAGTTGTATATTATATGATGATTTTATTTAATGAGAAATTAAAAATATCTAGGATTGATGTGTTTATTTTAAAAAGATAAAGTATCAATGATTTTAAGTTATTAAATATACTGATCAAATTTTATTAAAAGTCCGATCTCTTTAAGGAAGTCGAGTATTTTCTGAGTTGGCATATCATTAAAAAGTTCCTTTATAGTTTTTACATTAAAATACTTTGTGCGAATATAATTAAATTCAGCACAAGTGACAAGAAAATGTTTGACTGTAAAAGGTTCGTTACAAGGAATGCAGAAAGGAGCTTGTTCATATTTTAATATGTAAGAATGAGTAATTCTAGTGTGTCCAATTCTACATCTGGTGATTTTTGTTTGTTCTTTTCTGCTGTAATTAGAGAATGTGCATTTGCTGTTAAAATTTGGTTTTATTTCATTTAGTTTATTTTGGGTTTGTTCATTTAGTTTATTTTGATTTTGAGTTTGAATTTCCCAAACAGACTGACATTTATTGTTTATGTATAGACGGATGTTCGATTTAAAGTCGGAGTGAGGAATTTTCAAATTCGTTATCACCAAGGATAGTGCCGATTTGGCTTCTAAATCGGCTAATTCATTTCCACGAATATTAACGTGGCTGGGAAGCCAACAAAATACAATTTCTTTTGAAATTGAAAGGTACTAATATTTTTTAAGAATTCGCTGAATAAATGGGTTTCTATGGTGTAAATCTTTAAGAGATTTTAATACAGAAAGAGAATCTGAATAAATGATGAACTGTTTTTCAGACTGATCTCTGATATGGTAAAGTGCAATATCAATTGCCTTGGCTTCGGCGGTAAAAATGGAGCTATTATCAGATAATCTGATACTGTCAGTAAAATTTGGACTAATAACAGAACAAGCAACTTTCTCATCTTGTTTCGAACCATCTGTATTAATTGACAGGTAATGTTTATAATTTGATTTGATTTCTAAAAATTCATTTTTAAAAATATACGATTCAACTTCTGTTTTTTTTTTTTTTTTTTTTTTTTTTTTTATGAAGGTCTTATATAATCTTTGGAGGGTTTAACGTCCATGGCTCTTTTGATGGAAAAGAAAAATGCTGAACATTTTTAATATTAATATTGGCCTCTTCAAGTAACGGTTGTATTCTCAGGCCAAGGGGTTTAATAGCCGTTGGTTTATTGTTGTAAAATCTTTCGTATTTAGGATTAAAAACACAACCATAGGCTAATATTGGCTTGGCAGCTAATTTAGTAACATATTGAAGAGATAATTTTTCCCTTCTTATATATAGTGATGGTTCATTTGATTCAGCGTATAAACTTTCGATGGGGGAAGTACGAAAAGCCCCTAGAGCCAGACGTAAACCTTGGTGATGAATAGTATCCAAAAAATTCAAATAAGATTTTCTAGCGGATCCATAAACTATGGATCCGTAATCCAGTTTAGATCTAATTAAAGATCTATAAAGATTTAAAAGAACAGTACGATCTCCTCCCTAGTCGGAACTGGAGAGAACTTTAAGAATATCAAGTGCTTTTAAACATTTAGCTTTTAAAGCTTTGATGTGTGGTATAAATGATAATTTGTTATCGAACAAAAGACCCAGGAATTTTGCTTCACTGACCACTGGAATGGGACTACCGTATATGGTGAGATGAGGATCTAAATGTAGCTGACGTATTTGACAAAAATGAACGCATTGAGTTTTTGCTTTTGAAAATTTGAAACCATTTTCTGTTGCCCAATCTTCTATATTATTTAAACATCGTTGTAGTTTGAATTCAATGGTTTCCATATTTTTCGACCTGATAAATATTCCAAAATCGTCAACAAAAAGTGAACAATCAAGGTCTTTCACACATTTAACAATATCGTTAATTTTAATGCCAAACAAGGTAGGTGATAAAATGCTTCCCTGTGGTACACCTTGTTCTTGTTTAAATATGTCCGATAACGTATATCCTTTTCGAACATTAAATGTTCGATCTGATAAAATATTTTGAATAAAAAGTGGTTATCGGCCTTTAAGGCTTAATTTATGTAAATCTTTCATGATGCCATGTTTCCAAGTAGTATCGTAAGCTTTTTCGAGGTCAAAAAATACAGCTACGACATGTTCTTTTTTAACAAAGGCATCACGAATAAATGATTCAAAACGAATCAAATGATCGTTTGTACAGTTATTTTTTTCTGAATCCAGCTTGATATTTAGTTATAAGCTGGTTTGATTCCAAGAACCAAACCAGTCTATCATTAATCATTCTCTCCATTGTTTTACATAAACAACTTGTCAAAGCAAAAGGTCTACAGTTAGTAGCTTCAGTATGATCTTTATTTGGTTTTGGTATAGGTATAATCGTTGCTTTACTCCAGTCTTTTGGAAATTTCCCAGTGATCCAAATATCATTTAAAATATTTAATAATGTTTCTAAAGCGTTATCGGGTAAATGTTTAAGAATTTGATAATGAATATCATCAGGACCAGCAGCTGTATCATGAAATTTATGAAGAGCATCTAATAATTCTGAAGCTGTGAATGGTACATTATATTTTTCATGATTTAGTGACATAAAATTTAGATGCTCTTTCTCTCGTTCCTGTTTTATGTTTTGAAAGGTTTCGGAATAATTAGCACTAGAAGAGTTTTTCTGAAAATTCTCTCCTAGTGCATTGGAAATATTTTTAGTCGTTGAGCATATATTTCCATTTGCTTTATTATGGACATGCTTGTTATTTTTATTTTTGCCAGTAATTTTTCGAATCATGTCCCATATTTTCTTTGCTGGAGTTCTAGAGTTAAGTTTGGAGACGTATTGCTGCCAAGATGTTCTTTTAGCCGTTTTTATTGTCTTGCGAGCTTTTGCTCGCGTTGGTTTGGCATGGATTAGATTTTCTTTTGTTGGTTGCCTATTGAACTTTCGTAAGGCAGATTTTCTTTTATTTATTGAATTTTTAACATCGTTGTTAAACCAAGGTCTATTTCTTTTTGAACGTGTCGAGGACTTCGGAATACATTTTTCGGCTATATTAATTAATGTATCAGTAAACGCTTGTATATCATCTGCTGTTTTAAACATTTCAGGTTTTAATATGTCATTACATGACTCAATAAAATTCTCCCAGTTTGCTTTATTCAGATTCCATCGGGAATGATGGTCTTCATTTGTCGATTTAATTTCTTCAATTTTAATTGGAAAGTGATCGCTCCCATGAAGGTCATCTAGAACTGACCAATCAAAATCTAAGTAAATATTTGGAGAGCATATAGACAAATCTAAAGCAAAATAATTTCTTGTAGGAGAATGAAGATAAGTTGGTTGTTTATCGTTAAATAAACATAGATCATTTTCTGCAATAAAATTTTCTATTATTTCTCCTTTGTTATTTGTATCCAGACAACCCCATAGTTTGCTGTGACTATTAAAGTCACCTAATAATAAATAAGGACGAGGTAACTGGTTTATAAGATTTTCTAAATCGTGTTTAGAAAATTTACAGTGTGGAGGAAGATATAGAGAACAAATTGTTATGGATTTAGACAGAGTGACATTTACAGCAACAGCTTGTAAATTACTATTTATATCTATCTGTCTATGAGGAACATTTGATTTTACAAGGATAGATGAACCTCCTGATGCTTTCTGATTTTCAGTTGCGATATGATTATATAAACTATAATTTTTAAAATTAATATTAGCTGTAGTTTTTAAAAAGGTTTCCTGAAGACAAAAGACAGTCGGAAAAAGTAGTGTTGTTAAAATTAAAATTTCGTTATAATTTGCTTTGAGTCCTCGACAGTTCCACTGAATAATTGATTTTTTATCCATGATGAATGGAGAGATGATTTTAAAATAAGGAACTTAATCCTTTTGTTTTCTCTGAGACTGCGAGAACATGGAGGAGTCAATCTCTAACTCCATGTTCTCAAGGGAATCAAACCGATTGACCAACTTGATCGGATCGGCCGACGCCCCTTTACTGTATGGATTCGGTCCTTTCTCTTTATCTTTTTCTTTTCCATTTTTCCTTTCTGGTCAGCTGTCCTGGACCTGGATCTCTGTTGTGATCCATTTGCTTTATTTGGCTGTGTTTGTGAACTGTTTTGAGATTTTGTTGGTGGTCTAGACTGATGAGTAGATGCGGATTTAGGTTTAGGTTTTAGAGTAGGAGTAATGACTTTTGAATTTGCTTTAATGACAGAATCTTTTTCGTTAAACTGGGTAGAAGTTTCTTTGGTTTCAGGTTTAGTGTTTAGGGATTGAACAACTTTTGCAAAGGTAATTTCAGGTTGGTTTTCTTGAATTTTTTTAGCTTCCAAATAAGTAATTTTTTGTGTAACTTTAATTTTCATAATTTCTTTCTCTTTTTTCCAAACTTCACACTGATTTGATTTTGATTGATGATTTTTGTGACAGTTAACACACTTAGCTTCATTTTTACAAGCATTTGTATGGTGGTCAAAGTCACCCATACCACATTTTTCACATACTGATCCAGGTAATTCAGGACAGCCATTTTCATGATGCCCAAACCTCTGACAGTTGAAGCACCGCAGAGGATATGGAATGAAGACTTCAACCGGTATAATTCGGTAAAAATGTTTTAGTGATTTTGGTAAAGTTGTGGTGTTGAAAGTTAGTAAAAGTGTATTTGTTTCTATAAGGTTTCCATTTTGTTTTTAATTATAAAACGTTTGCAAGCTGTTACTCTTTGTGATTTAAGATATTCGGTGATATTTTCTTCAGTTTCATGTTTGAGCATTCTGTCACGGATAATACCTTTGCAACTGTTGGGAGTTTTATGTTCCGTGACAGTGACATTAATATTAAAAAATTTTGTAATTTTCAAGAGATTGTCAGTTTGAGATTTTCTGCTGTCAGTTTGAGATTTTCTGCTTGTTTCGACCAAAAGAGTTCCGTTTTTTAATTTTGTTTTACATTTTTTGGAGTGCCTATAATAGATTCTATTTGTTTTTCTATAATGAATGGCGACAATGAAGTAATTGGTTTGTCCTCCTTACTCGAAATCACTAAGAATTTTGCGAAGTTCTCATTAGCTTTGAACGTAAAGGTAGTCGGTTGCGTGTCGTCCTCCGAAGAGTCGAACGCCAGAAATCGTTTTCGAGAGGCCATGGTGATGAAATTTATGATTCGATAGCTATGCGCTCCACCCTCCATGGAGCCGTACAAGGGGACGTTTAACAGAAATGGATCTCCTATTTCTAACGTAAAGGCTACATTGCTATTATACTCGGTGTCAAGATCAGAGTCTTCAGCTCGGCCTCATGCTTAGATGATTTCCCACCTATTCATCTAAATTTCCAATGACAAATTTATGAACAGTTGGGTTCATCCCCCTAACCACAGCCTCCACTCACAGAGGTTTCCGCCAAAGCCCCAATACAAGCCCACCAATTGACCCTTCAGCCGCGGCTCATTGAAACTCACTTAAAGTTAGAGGAACACGAGAAAAATAAGCCCGGTTGTTACCATAAAGATACGTATGAAAGAGAGAAAGAAGCTAAGAACAAGTTGTGCGCTTCTAGAGCTTGGCACGACTGAGCCGATTGATCCAGGCCGGATCTAACCCAGACCGCTCTTCTATCTGAAATAAGAACCAAAATGATGTGTTGAAAAGCTGGAGATCCCTGGGCTTTCCTCGATCATCAGGTTCCCCTTTCCCAGCATACGAGACGCCACCCACGGCAAACGCAATGATTTATGACTTCGAATATGATGTAAACTATTAAGTACTAATATGCTACCGGGCCCCCGTAGCCTAGTGGATAAGAGAGTTGACTCTTGATCCATTAGGTTTCTCACCGCTGTGGTTCGAGCCTGGCTCGGGTCATATGTGGGAAAGCCAAGTTCTGCTACGGATGGTCAGGTGGTTTTTCTCCGGGTTCTCCGGTTTTCGCCCACCTTCGATGAACGATCGGCTCGATATAAGTGAAATATTCTTGAAAGGGCCGTAAAACCCAAATCAAAAAAAAAAAAAAAAAAAAACTAATATGCACACCGTGTATAAGCAAACACGGTAAACAATAGTTCATGAGTGAAGAAATTTGCGTAGTACTGCATTTTGTAAACAACCAAGAAATCGTGTCCAAAGTTTCGGGACCATTTAATAATATTTATAAAATATATTCATCTGCCCTTTATAACATTCACAAATAAGAAATTTGTTCTTTGTAAGATTAGTTTAATCTAAACACTATAAAGCAACACATTCACGAGAAAGAAAAAAATTGTTTGTCTGTGTCGATGTTTTGGTCCTTTGTATTTATATCACGGAAGAGCGTATAGTTGGGATGGCCTGAAATAAACAGTACCTGAATGTTTAAGTTGCGTAGCAACTGTTTTCATAATTGTAAAATTGCCTTGGTATCTTCATTTATAGTTTCAATTACACACTATGGCGACAAATGCTGTTTTATGAAAAACTTCTTTCTTTACACATGAGCGACTTGAGAAACGAGATGACAGCTCAAAGTCCTAACTACTACTATAAATGTTTTTGTTTCCTGAAAAAAGACGACCCATCTCTTCCTTGTGTTTATCGACCTATAATCTTATTGAACTCAAAGGGTAAGGTCTTCTAAAAACTAGTATTTAGATATTTGTATATCTACTTAGATACGAGCTCGTATATACTTATTACTTATATATATAGATTTAGATATTGGTATATCTACCGTTCTAAGGCGGTGGTCCTGATGTTGTTCTTATTCTTTGTAACTCTTTGTAGCTTTGTGGTTCCCGCATTGCTTTCTGTTTTGTTTTGTTGTTGTTTTTGTTTTTTTGTTTTTTGTTGTTTTTTTTTTTGTTTTTTTTTTGTTGTTGTTGTTTTTTTTTTAGAGTGACGTCACTGACGTTGCGGCTGAATCCCCGACGCCTTAATGGATGCATAATTGACGTCGACGTGACACATCCATGACTTATTTCCCTTTTAATGACGTCGGCAACGTCGCCTACTTAACATCATATGCAAACTCCATGTCCATATATACGGCTTAATATATATTTATTCTGATACTAACGTCTGAATGACAATCAGTCCTAAATGTCACTGACATTACATCTATCAAACATACCCGACTTCCGAATTATGGTCAGAGGGAGAGTAATATTGGATCAACTCCAACTTTTCATAATCCCGTGCCCTGATCAGACGAAATCAGAATAGCTTTGAGTAACATTCGTTATATTCCGCAACGGCAAAAATAGTACAAAATTTATCTTACAAACATAACAACCATTACATTTTTAATACAATTGATTTGGATTACTGTTTCGGATTAAAAAAAAACCTTGCTTATGTATGTGGGTGTGTGCGTGCTTATATGTTCGTGCGTATGTTCACCTGTTGCGTATGCGTATGTAAAACCTAATCTCTCTGCTTGCGCGATTCATATGGTACCGCACATAACAAATTGGCTATTCCGACCCTGCACAGTTTTTTATTTGTATAGACTAAATTACACCGTGCGCCTGCAGCCTCAAAAGGACTGATCAGTCTAAACATGCCAGCGCAGCCTGCTCAGCGTTCACGACAGCAACTAAAATTCACATCACCAAAACATACCTATATAATTTAGACCCCCTTAAACCCCACTTTTATACAGTAAAACTGGGGTTTACAGGGGTATACATTATTTTTCTTATTTCTGCTCAAAAACATAGATTGCGGGTACTCGTTAGAACCGCCTCGTCGAGGCGGTTCTAACGAGTACCCACAATCTATGTTTTGAGCTGAAATGTGAAAAATATCAGAATTTTTTATCTGAAAATTTTCATTTTTTGGTGGTAAAATTTTCAGTATATTTGAATAGGCATGTTTTCGTAATGCGCAACATGAGAATCCCCGATCAGACAGCACAGCCCAGCGCAGCCCGCTCGGCATTCCTAAATAACTCATGTAACATATGCAGAATCAGAATCGAACAGTAAAACTTACAAAAAATTAAATAATATTCATATGAAAATACCACTCCCCGAACTGTCCACTGATGGCACTTTTTCGTTGCCTCATTGTCCTTCATTAGACAGTGTCGGTGGATGTATATATAGTAAGGATATAACCCTGAAACGCATCACTTTCACGCTTTATGTGCTTTTCACGCTTTATGCGTTTAGCAACCAGTTTAGCTGAATTAAAGTTTGTGAAATAGTACCACCCATATAAACTAGAATGTGGTCAACTTGCGTCGCGGTCTGCTCTGAGCCGTTACAATCTAGGATGATTTCTTGGGTTCGATTTGATCAAATTACCGTACTTTACAAACAGACAGGCCTGAATAAATAGTATAGACCCAGATCAGGCGCCATACAAAGCAGCATCTGACCAGGTTCTACACTGTTTGCCACTAAACCAGCAATCTTACATCGATTCATAGAAAGTAAAATTGGCTTGTGAAAGAGGTTAAAGTAAGGGGTTTGAATATTTAGGAAAAAACAGTATCCCAAATTTATAAACATAAATATCTGCAATTTCCCATGAAAATGAAATTTTGAGTTAGTTTGATCCTATTATTACTCATGATGCATGGCTTGGGTTTCAAAACATTTATTGACATAAATTATTACCAATGATTTAATATATATTTGCTGTGAAGCAAGTAGCAAACAAACCGTCAGCATTCTCATCATTTAACACTTTCCAAGATTATCATATTTATCACAAACACTTATAAAATTTCTAATGTGTTACAAATACTACAAGTCCTTAAATGAATAGGTTTCTTTGAATACGCCCTAGTTCAATATTCAATCTATGATTCGATATTCTCAAATCTGTGTACTTGGAAATGGAAAACTTATCCATTTTTACTGCAAGATACTTTTCGAAATAATAACTAATTTTGAATTTACAGTATGGCCTCAACTTATTGCTGGAATTTTCTCAGTGTAAAGTACCCTTTATTGAAGCAAAAAAGAATTGTTCATATTTGTTACACATCACTTTGTTCAAAGTATGCAATAAGTTTGGGACGGACAGTGTTGTTTTGTTTTCCCAAACATGATTAAAACCAAACAAATGTTAACAAAGAACACATTTTGTTACTAAAGATGGAAACAGCACCATTGTCTTTATGACTCTGAGACAAGTAAGAGAACCTACTATATGTTTCAAAAGGGTTTTCATTTAGATAAAGTCAATATTTAATTGAATTCAATAAGGCAGATATAACAACTGGGTATCAACCAAGTTCAGCTTTAGACGTAAGGTTAGGAGCATATTTGCTAACTCTAAGAATGAATTTACAAAACCTTGAATGATTCTTGTCAGGCAAGAAGTCTTCATATGTTTTTCTAATGAAAAATTGGCAGCATCAGTAGAATTTTAGAAGAATTTTTGTGGAAAACAGACCAAAATTTATAATCATATAGTAATATTAGTTTGACACAAGTATCAAATAATTTTAAAAATAACTTAGAATTTACTGGGTCATTTGGCAACATGCATCTTATCATGAAAAAAACATTGAGAGCCGTGTTACTTAAATACTGAATTGCACTAGTACCAGAGTCTAATGCTCTAAGTATTATTCCAAATTAGTTGCATTTCTTGGACATTTTAAACGGTACATTGTTATGAAAAAGACTTAAACAAACTTCAACAAAGAATTCCGGCCCAGGATCATTACTGATGCAAGTACTTCAGAAAAAAGTGTATAGGGAGATATATGAAATACCACTGGGCTGAGTGAGGTTCGAACCGATGCCGGCTTCGACAGCAGCGCCTAGCCTTCAGATGCAGAAGACATAACCACTGCGCCACTACGCTTGTTAAAAACAAGTTCCATGGAACAGTTATATGCTTGATTTCTCTGAATGACCCGTCGGATAGGGTATTATTTTGGTGCGCTAGCGTACTCGTTATATACAAGGAACTCCCTGGATCCATAGGATACTGAAGCGTGGAATATTATTATAATTTAAGATTTAAACAGGATCATTACCGATGCAAGTACTTCAGAAAAAAGTGTATAGGGTAAAATATGAAAATATCACTGGGCTGAGTGAGGTTCGAGTTTTTTAGCTCACCTGTCCGTCCATCCGTGCATGCGTCCGTCCGTAAACAGTTTCTTCAAACGATATCTCCTCCTAAACCACTGATTGGATTTTGACCAAACGTCACAGGAATCATCCTTGGTTGGTTTTCTTTCAAAATGGTTCAAATGGTTTCGGTCCATTGCACATCTAGGTTACAGGAGCTAAAAATATATTCTTTAGCTGAAAACTTAAAAAATCTTCTTGTCTGAAACCAGAAGGCCCAGGTCTTTGATATATGGCTTGTAGCTTCATCTAGTAGACTTCTACCAAAATTATTCAGTTTATAGGCCTGGGGTCAAAAATGGCCCCGCACCGGGGGTCACTTGTTTAACATAGACCCATAGAGGGAAAATTTTAAAAATCTTGTCTGAAAGCAGAAGGCCGAGACCTTTGATATTTGATACATAGCTTCACCTAGTGGACCTCTACTATGATTGTTCAGGTTGTTGCCCTGGAGCCAAAAATGGCCCTGCCCTGAGCCCAGAAATGACCCCGCCCTGGGGCTGATGTTTTACATAGTCTTATATAGAGAAAACCGTTAAAAATCTTCTAGTTTGAATCCAGAAGGCTCGGATCTTTGACATTTGATACATAGCTTTACCTAGTAGACCTCTGCCAAGATTATTAAGATTATAGCTCTGCGGCCAGAAATGGCCCCGTCCCGGGGCCGACATGTTTTACATACACTTATATAGGAAAAAAATACTTTAAAAATCTTCTTGTCTGAAAGTGCAATTCCTAGGCCTTTGATATTTGGTACGTATCATTGCCTAGAGGTTCTTTGACATGAGTGTTCAAATTATTCCCCTGGGGTGAAAAGAGGGGGTGGGGTGTGGTTACTTGTTTTACATAGAGCAAAACACCATTGGCAGTGATTAGGCCTAGGACTAATAGGGAGGATGGACCAGAAGAGTAGATGAACTTTAAGTCAAATGTCAAAGTCACCTTTAGTACCAAAACAGTTTATAATTCTGCAATGCTTATGGTTAGGACCCTCAAACTTAGTAGAAATGTTAGTCCTCAACAGTAGATGATCCTGAGGGCAAAGGTTAAGGTCACCAGGACCTTTAGTACTAAAAAGCTTGATAACTTGGCAATGCTTGGGGATAGGAGCCAGTTGATGACACTGCGAGTAAAGGTCATAGTCGAGGTCATCATGACCCTTAGTACTAAAAATATTATAATTTGGCAGTGCTTGCGGCTAGAACACTTGAACTTAGATCGGATGTTGGTCTTGACCAGTGGATGACCCTTATGGCAAAGGTGACCTCTAGTACAAAATAAGCCTATATCTCCGCAATGCTTGGGGCTAGGGCCCTCAAGTAGGAATGTTTCTTCTGACCAGAAGATGACCCAGAGGGCAAAGGTCATGGTCAAGGTCACCATGACCTTTAGACCCACATCTCTGTTAGCTATGTTATGAATAACATGATTCAGGTGAGCGATAAAGGGCCATTTTGGCCCTCTTGTATTGAAAATAATAACCTTAGTCTTCACTGTATTTATCTTTGTGCCATATGTCACAGTAATTTTGAAGATAAGAGAGACACTTAGTTTGTAGCCTTTCTTTTGACTCTGAAAAAAAAAAAAAAAAAAAGAACTGTGTCATCTGCATTCATAAGGCGATAAGCGTACAGATCACCAAAAGCAATAGAAGCATGTTTTTGTTTTTAAAAACACTGTGGTAAATCGTCAACACGAAAGTTTAACAACAAAGGAGACAAGATACATCCGTGTTTGTCACCTACTTTGAATATGAAAGGATCAGTCAGACCTGACTTTGGTTTGACAGATTATTGGGCATCAGAATAAATGGCTTTAAGAATATTTTATAGCCTTCTATGTACCCTACTTTTCAATAATCTATAGAAAATAGCTTCCCTCAAAACCGTGTCAAAATCTTTACGCAGATCTACAGAGCAAGAGTATATTTTTTGTGTCAAGAACTTTTATTAAAAATGAATTTGAGTGTATGAGTGTATAAACATGATAAGAAGGTCTTTAGGATTTCCGAAAACCCATCTAGTTGTCTACAATTATATCATTATTAGTAACATACGTGTTTAATCGGTTGTATAAAATTCTTGAGAAAAATATACTTAGGAACCGTGATATAGAAATACCTCTGAAGCTGGACACATCTATTGTTGCAAATTGGGTTCCAGTCTAACACCAATGATAGGATGACAAACAGTGTCTCACGGCCAATAACGAGATAGGGGAGTTAATGTTATTGTAGATTATATAGGAGTAAACATGAAACTACTTGCAAATGATATCAGTCTGTTTATTGTGGTAGATAGCCCAGTGATGCCATTGCCTTAATATCGTCATTATCAATCTCATTCTCTGGGCAGAGTCTCATATGTGCGCTTCAATCGGTCAAAACCGAAACTTTCATATCCTTGTGAATAGTTAATAAAACAAATCACCCCTTCTTTGATACACAATCAGCAATTTTCTACAGCTGAATCCAATGAGCAGTTAGAAATCTACATTTTTTAAGACTACACAGTTTGATAAATTATATCAAATAAGTAGGACAATAAATGAATTATAACAAAGAAATTGGATAATGAGAAAACTGATCTCAAAACTTTACAAAATAAGGCACAAAAATAACAACGGGAATACCTAAACTAGTATCATTAAATTGTTCTTACAATGAAATTGGTTGGAACTCTTTCGAAAAACGAAAGAACCACTATAAACTATATATCAGTCTACAATAAACATAACGATTCAACTAATAAAGTATGTCATTTCCTGAGAAATTTGAAGACTATCTACAAAGCAACAAATGTTTACTTAAGATATTACATCTGGCCAATAAATCGGCAATCTACTTCCGCAGAACTCTGTTTAGTTAAAAGCAAATTTTGAATTTTCATTTATTTTCTTCTATTGGACGTACAACTGTCTAAAAATAGAAGCAATGAACTACAAAATAATCTGAATAAGGCTTGTCACAACTAAAAGGCAACTATTTGTTTTCGTGATATAAAACAAAACAAATTGTCATAGTCGAGGTCATCATGACCTAAAAAGCTTATAATTTGGCAGTGCTTGCGGCTAGAACACTTGAACTTAGATCTGTGTGCTTGATCTGAATCTTCTCTTGGCACATATGTCTGAAGGTACATTTTCTCACGTTACAGCTCAGATGACTAGAAAAGTATCTCCTGACACAATCAGCAATTTATAATTACTGCGGAGAGCACTACGGAGAAAAATGCTGATTGTGATTACTTATTTGATATAATTCATTTAATTGTGTAAAATAAAGGTAAGAGAAAAGTCCAGGGAGTACCACAATCACAAACCGCAGCCCTTCCCAGACCCCAAGAGGAAGAGGAAACCGACAAATCGAAACAAGCACAAACCGAACAAACGTACGAAAAGCACTAAGATTAGCTCTCTCTTCCCCAAGCGAGGTAATCGCAATACTAAAAGGACTGAAAACACAAGAACAAAATGACACACGGAAAGACATACAACAAATTGCCTTGTAGAATAAACCACAAAGCAACAAAGAGTAAGACTAACACCGGGACCACCGCCTTAGAACGGTCGGTAGAGCAAACCACCGGAGGGTTTAAAGCACTTTTACAGCTAGCTAACTTCACCCTGGGTCCCGATGCTACTCTTAATACAGAAATACATAAAAATTCGGTTCGCATAAAGGCTCCAACACAGTCAATGCATCAAAGCGAAAAAAAAGTAGATTAAAAAATCTATAAAAAAATGTGTAGTCTTAAAAAAAGTACTGTCAAGACCAACATTCGATCTAAGTTCAAGTGTTCTAGCCGCAAGTACTGCCAAATTATAAGATTTTTAGTACTAAAGGTCATGATGACCCCGACTATGACAATTTGTTTTGTTTTATATCACGAAAACAAATAGTTGCCTTTTAGAATTAGTTGTGACAAGCTTTATTCAGATCTGATTTGTTTGAAATTCAAAAGCAATTTATAATACATTCAAAATCATAGTAACCATAATAAAAATGTCTTTGTAAGTTCAATGTAATAAGCTCTGCCAAATTATAGATTATATACGTGCAGTTGTCGAGTTTGTTTTTTTCCAGTAGGCATCATTTCTGATGGCTTCCGTGCCTATGAAGGAGATACTTTTCTAGTCATCTGAGCCGTAACGTGAAAAAATGTACCTTCAGACATGTGTACCAAGAGAAGATTCAGATCAACCTCGGCATTCGCATAGTCTGATCAGATTCTTCAATGAACACATTTTGGGTAGCCGATGATACAAAATTTCTGGAAACAATGGTACATCGGACGTGCACCAGTCTGACAATAAAAGCAAGGAAAAAGAAATGAGCCGCAACGTGTAAAAAACGTGCTTTCTGACATGTGCGCCAAACCAATCCTCAGATCTGCGACTGCACGGGATGATTTAAGTGTTCGCTGTATGCATATGTCATAAGGCACATGTCGTTGCAGTACCAAAGAGATCAAAAACCGCTGCTTTTGACCCCTTTAGTATAGCATATTTCTCGCAATGTGGCGTAAGCATGGTTCGATCTGAAAATCTAAAAACTGCAGACAGCGAACGCTTAACGTAGCCTGCGCACCATAACGATTTAACAGTGAATTTCTATGCATGTACAGACACACTGGATACTAACGTGTGGGACTACGCAGAATGATCTGAATCAGTACATTTCAAATTATGTTCCAAGTTATTTTTTCGCCTCGTACGGTCCAACTGTTTTGTACTAACACTGTAGGCGCAGGCTACGAGGTATATGCGCAGAGTTTAATCAGTCATTATTTTTTTCATCGACGCAGTTTTTCGAAAATACTAGGTAGACATTACCATAGCGAAAAAGATTATAAGAATCCATCATGAGTGTCCATGCAGGATAGGGATATCTCATCCAAGGGGTATGACCAGTTGAAATTCATACCATGAGTGTGAGATTTCCCTATCCTGCATTGACTGGCTCATGCTGGATTCTTTTTCTCCCACCTTTAAGTAGATTGTTACATGGGCAAAAAGCCTATCTCATTAAGGCAAAGGTAGGAGCAATTCCACTCTTCGACTGATATTTGGTGGAAGCTGATCAGTGGGTATGTTGCAAAATGTTTATTAGTATTTCTGTCCAATACTTTGCTTCATTCGGTACCTCGCGTAGTCATCACTGCAGATAGGCGCATATGCATCGGAACCATCCAAACATTTAATTACATATTTGCCATCAGTATGTACAAAGAATACTACCGACTGCTTTTCTTGAATTCGTCGAACTTCGTCTTCTGGTATAATGGCCCTATGTTTCTTTGCTATCAGTGTGTCGGAAGTCCATCGCGACATCATGTCGCCGAGAAATACAATGACCGTTCCCGAGATAGGCTTTGCTGGAACATATCCTGTTTCCGGTACCAGAACTTCTAGACCACCGATTTCATCCTGGAAGACAAGTGATAATGTTCCAAATTCGGAGTGCTCTCCGCAACGCATCTGGCCTGCTTTCGTAGCCGTGTCCGGCAAAATGGGGGGATAGTACAAACTGCGGATATTTGTAGGATTGCCCTTTTGACCAATTGACTTGTGAGCATTCCTAAAGAAATGAATGGGTAGTCCCAATCCAACAGATAGAACGTCACAGATTCGATGAGTCAAAGTCTTGCACTCGGTGTACAGTTGTTTCGTTGTCTGTTGTAAATCTGGTATCGGCGGCCAGAGCTCAGGACTAATGTCTGACGGACAGTAACCAAACGACTCCCGAAGATCGCCGGGACGTTCCAAGTTCAATGATTGAATATTAGTAGGAATAAATCCAGAAAGTAAATTTGAACTACAATATTTACTCTTCTCTTCATCCGATTTTTCAAAGAATCCCAATGACACTTGTTTAAAAGTATTAACCAGTTCCAGATTTATGCCATGGTTCTTTAAGTAGCAGAACCCCACAGTTGTAAATACATTTTTAAAGTCCTCACCCAACGTTTTAAGGGTGTCTGAGTTACCTTTAATTTCATCTTTAATGTGGAGGCCATATCCTCCAAAGTCAATGATAGGCAGAGTCGTCATACCTTGCTTTGAGGGAAAACCTTTATCATATCATTATGTATGCGACTGTTTCAAAAACAAATATTTGAAGAGAGACGTGAAAAGCGAACATACGGATCGGCGTACACATCAATTCAGTTCGATAAACTCCTTTCGCTATCTGCACCATCCATGCTTGTGTGTTGTTGAACAGGCAATATTCTGATTAGACTGCACTCATGCACAGGCTTTCATGGTCATTTGCTAGTTGTAGATAAGCTGCTTGTTCTTGCTTACACTGTAGACGCCATGAAGTGAAATGGTTACACCTTCATGGTAAGTTGCTCTAAATGGTTACATTTTCATGCTACGTTGCTCTAATAGGTACCTTTTGTTTCCCTCAGCGTTGGGGATATCAACGAGAAAACAATTTGCTCACAGATGGAGCATATTCTGACCTTTCACCCATTTAAGCCTAGCGTCTCGTTAATAGGACATCGGTAAACAGTGTAGACACAGATCAGACGCCACAGAACGCGGCGTCTGATCAGGGTCTGTACTGTTTGCAGTAAATACATGGATTTCTATTAAATATGTTAATGATAAAAACGAACCAGACAACCAGGGAGGGAGGGTGGTAATATACAACAGAAAATTAAAAGAAAAGTGTGGGTCATCGTGCTAATTACATTTTTATGGGAAAAAAACTTACCCCTACCCCCATATAAATTCAGGAACTAAAATATACATAAAATCCCCCAAAACGATGCATTATCCTTTATTGATATGGCGGATCCTACTTGTATACTAAAACAGGGGATACTGTACATTGAAATAAATCTTTTAAGAAAGGCTGAACCAATTCAGCTTTATCAGATCTTGAATAAAGGCAAAACGTTCAAAAATTCCACCCATGTACTTTTCATTATTTTCCTCAAATTTGAAGCAAAATTTGACAAACTCAGTGCTAAACACAGGAAAAATCAATTCCTTATTTACTAAATTTACTCAGTTTTGTACCAAATAACAGCAACGTTTTTACTTTGGCTGAACTTTCCTTTTTGAGGATTACACAAAAATGGCAATTACCCGCAAATGTCTTAAATAATATTTTAATTTATATTCATCTGCCCTTTGTTACATTCACAACTAAGAAATTTGTTCTACGTAAGATTAGTTAAATCGAAATGCTATGAAGCAACACGTTCACGAGAAAGAACATTTTTTTATTGTTTGCACACAGATCATTTTGTCGATATTTGGTCATTTATATTTATATCACAGGAGAGCGCAAAGTTGGGATGGCCTGACATAAACAGCACCTTAATGTTTGAGTTAAGTGTAGTAACTGTTTTCATGAATGTGACATTTCCTTGGTATCTTCATTTATAGTTTAAATTACACACTGTATCGACAAATGCTGTTTTTCATTTGTAACGTCAATATGCGGTTATGAGAAATGCTGTTTTTCATTTGTAACGTCAATATGCGGTTATGAGAAACTTCTTTCTTTACAGTGTTTATTCTACTGACCGTTCTAAGGCGGTGGTCCTGGTGTCAGTCTTGCTCTTTGTTGCTTTGGTTTATTCTACGAGGCGATTTGTTTTAAACCTTGCCTTTTGTTGTTTTGTTCTTGTGTTTTTCAGTCTTTTTAGCATTGCGATTACCTCGCTTGGGGGAGAGAGAGCTAACCTTAGTGCCTTTCGTATGATTTTTCGATTTGCGCTTGTTTGGTTTTTGTCTGTTTCTTCTTCTTCTTCGTGTCTGGGATGGCTCCCTCTCTTACCTTTTTTGAGAACCAAGATGACTGCTCAAAGTCTTAACTACAACTACTAATGCTTTTGTTTCCTAAAAACAACGATCCATCTCTTCCTTGTGATTATCGATCTTTTACCTTATTGATTTGTTTGTGTTGGGTTTTACGGCCCAGTCAACCAATGGGGTCATGTCGAGCGCGGTCAGTTTACCTAACCACACGTTTACTGGGCAGGCTTAGTCCTCTAAGCGGTTAACCAGTATTGTGCACATTCTTTCGTCAGAAACTGACAACAGCCCTTCTTGAATCAGCGGAAGGGAGAGATTGACCGCAGAAAATATTTCATGATCAATCTCCACGGAAGAATGTTGCCGACCTAGGCGGGGGTTGAACCCGCGACCTCCTGGTCTCGTCGGACGGCACATCGAACTGAGCTACCGAGGCCAGCTTTTACCTTATTGAACTCAAAGGGTAAGGTCTTCTAAAGACTAATATTTAGATATTTGTATATCTACTTAATTGACAATAACTTTCTTACTTATGGTCTAGATTGATACCTAGGGACTCTACAATTATCCAACTATTATTTTTGTCTTTATTACAGTGTCTGTAAAATCCTAGATGCTGGAAAATAAGTGAGCCGTCTTCCGCGATGTAAGTAAGGCCCTCGACTTTGTGTTTTATGACGGTCTAATATGCAAATTGGATGCAGCTGACATCTGTGGCAAAGTCCTGAATTGATTTAATAACTACCTAAAGACAGAAAATAGAGGGAGACGTGCTTCCTGTTATAGCCTCTGACTAAATTTATATTTGAGCAAATGACCCGCAAGGATCTATATTGGGATTTTTGTTCTTCCCTCAAGGGCGGACCTAAGATGATTTCTTGGGTTCGATGTGATCATATTATCGTACTTTACAAAACGAGAGGCCTGAGTAAACAGTATAGACCCAGATCAGACGCAACAGAATGCAGTCCAATCAGGTTCTACACTGTTTGCCACTAATCCAGCAATTTTACACCTATTCATATAAAGTAAAATTGACTTTTGAAATAGGTTTAAGTAAGGTGTGTGAATATTTAGGGTAAATATGGTATCCCAAATTTATAAAAATCTATCTGCGATTTTCCATGAAAGTGAAAGTTTGAATCAGTTTGATTCCATTACTGCTTATGATGCATGACTCGGGTCCAAAACATTTATTGACATAATTTATTACCAATAAATTAATATGTATTTGCTGTGAACCAAGTAGCAAAAGAAACTTATCTTCTAGAGATATTGTATCAAAGTTGACAATAACGAGCAATCTAATCAAACAACACTTTTCTAAGATCATCATATTTATCACAAACACTTATAAAATTTCTAATGAGTTACAAATATTACAAGTCCTTAAATGAAGAGATGTCTTTGAATACCACCCTAGTTCAATATTCAATCTATGATACGAAATGCTTCAATTTGTGCAGTTGGAAATAGAAAACGTATTCATTTTTACTGTAAGATACATTTCAAAGTAGTAACTAGTTTTGAATTTACAGTATGAACTCAAAGTATTGCTGGAATTTTCTCAGTGCAAAGTGCCCTTTATTAAAGCAAAAAAAAAATTGTCCATATCTATGACACATCACTTTGTTCAAAGCATGCAATAAGTTTGGGACGGACAGTGTTGTTTTGTTTTCCCAAACATTATCAAAACCAAAAAGTTCTAAAAAATAACACATTTGGTTACTAAAGATTGAAACAGCACCATTGTCTTTATGAATCTGAGACAATTAAGAGAACCTACTGTATGTTTCAAAAGTGTTTTCATTTAGATAAAGCCAGTATTTAATGGAATTCAATAAGGCAGATATAATAACTGGGTATCCGCCAAGTTCCGCTTTAGACGTAAGGTTATAATTATATTTGCTAACTCCAAGAATAAATTTACAACACCTTGAATGAATCTTTTCAGGCAAGAAGTCTTCTTAATGATTTTTTTCTAATGAAAAATTAGTAGCATCAATAGAATTTTAGAAGAGTTTATGTGGAAAACAGACCAAAATTTATAATCATATAGTAATATTAGTTTGACACATCTATCAAATAATTTTAGAAATAATTTAGAATTATTTGGAAACCTGCATCTTATCATGAAAATATTTTTGAGAGCCTTGTTACTTAAATGCTGAAAATGCATTAATACCAGAGTCTAATGCTCTCAGTAGTATTCCAAAGTAGTTGTATTTCTTGGACATTTTTAAACGGTATATTGTTAAGAAAAATCTGTATATTTTTTTTTAAATAATTTACCGCTTTTATTAAAAATTATAACCTTTGTCTTCACTGCATTTATCTTTGTGTCATCTGACACAGTAATTTTAAAGACAAGAGAGACATTTTTGTAGCCCTTCTTTTGACTCTGAAAAAAAATACAATGCCATCTGCATCCATAAGGCAATAAGCGTACAGATCGCCAAAAGCAATAGGAGCACGTTTTTGCTTTTTAAAAAACTTGGATAAATCGTCAACAAGAAATTTTAACAACAAAGGAGACAAGACACAACCTTGTTTGTCCCCTACTTTGGATATGAAAGGATCAGTAAGACCTGACTTCAGTTTGACAAAGTATTGGACCTCAGAATACATGCTCTTAAGAATATTTTATAGCCTTCCATGTACCTCGCTTTTCGATAATCTATAGAACATAGCCTCTCTCAAAACCATGTTAATACGCAGATCTACAACGCAAGTGTACATTTCTGTATCTAGAACTTTTATTAAAAATAAATTTGTGTGTATGAGTGTATAAACATGATAAGAAGGTTTTTAGGATTTCCTAAAAATCATCTGGTTGTCTACAATTGTATCACTATCAGTAACATACTTGCTTAATCTGTTGTATAAAACTCTTGAAAATAATTTACTTAGGCACCTTGATATTGAAATACCTCTCATAGGTCTCTAAATCTAGACACATCTATTGTTGCGAATTGGGTTTTAGTTTAACATCAATGATAGGATGACAAACAGTGTCGCTCTAAATGAGACGGCTCGTTACGGGATAAAAGAGTTAATGATATTTTAGATGATATAGGAGCAAACATGAAACTACTTGCGAATAATATCAGTCTGTTTATTGTCGTAAATGCCCCAATCTCATACTGTGGGCAGGGTCTGGTATTCGCTCTTCAATCCGGTCAAAAAAGAAACTCTCATATCCTTGTGAATATTTAATAAAAAAAAGGTAAGAGAAAAGTCAAGGGAGTGGCTCAATCACCAACCGCAGCCCTTTCCAGACACCAAGAGGAAGAGAAAACGGACAAAACCAAACAAGCACAATTCAAACAAACGTACGAAAAGGACTTAGATTAGCTCTCTCTTCCCCAAGCGAGGTAATCGCAATGCTAAAAGGACTGAAAAACACAAGAACAAAATAACACAAGGTAAGGCATAAAACAAATCGCCTCGTAGAATAAACCACAAAGCATCAAGTAAGACTAATACCGGGACCACCGCCTAAGAACGGTCAGTAGAGTAAACCACCGGGAGTTAAAAGCACTTTTACAGCTAGCCAACTTCACCCCTTCCTTTTATGCACAATTAGAACTTTTCTGAAGTTGAACCCCATGAACATTTAGGAATCTACTTTTTAAGGCTACACATGGCACAATCTAATGAATTGTATCAAAGCAACAGGATAATGAGAAAACTGACCTCAAAACTTGACAAAATAAGGCGCAAAAATAGCAACTGGAATACCTAAACTAGTGTTATAAAATTGTTCTTACATGAAATTGTTTGGAACTCGTTCGAAAACCGAAATAACCATGATGATTATAAACTATATATCAGTCTACAATAAACATAACGATTCAACTAATAAAGTATGTGATTTCCTGAGAAATTTAAAGACTATCTACGAGAGAACAAATGATTACGTAAGATATTACATCTGGCCAATAAATCGGCAATCTGCTTCCGCACAACTCTGTGTAGTTCAAGGCAAATTTGCCGGCCTCGGTCGCTCAGTTGGATGCGCCGTCCGACTGGAGACCAGGAGCTCGCGGGTTCAACCCCCGCTGAGGTCGGCAACATTCTTTCGTAGAGATTAATCGTGAAATATTTTCTACGGTCATTCTCTCCCTTCCGCTGATTCAAGAAGGGCAGTTGTCAGTTTCTGGCGGAAGAATGTGCACAATACTGATTAATCGCTTAGAGGACTAAGCCTGCCCAGTAAACGTATGGTTAGGTAAACTGACCGCGCTCGACATGACCCCATTGGGTTGACTGGGCCGTAAAACCTCAACACAAACAAACTCAAGGCAAATTTTGAGTTTTCCTTTATTTTCTTCTATTATACGTACAACCGTCTAAAATGGAAGCAATGAACTACAGCATAAGCTTAATAAGACATGTCACAACTTAAAGGCAACTATTTGTTTTCGTGATATAAAACAAAACAAATGACATTTTGGAATTGAAAAGCAATTTATAAGACACTCATAATAATTTCAAAATCAAGTAACCATAATAAAACTGTCTTTATAATTTCAATGTTATAAGCTGTGCCAAATTATAGATTGAAAAGCAATTTATAAGACACTCATAATAATTTCAAAATCAAGTAACCATAACAAAAATGTCTTTATAACTTCAATGTTATAAGCTGTGCCAAATTATAGATTATATACGTGCAGTTGTCGAGTTCTCATTTCCTTCCAGAACGCATCATTTCTGATGACTTCCGTGCCTATGAAGGAAATACTTTTCTAGTCATCTGAGCCGTGACGTGAGAAAATGTACCTTCAGATATGTGTGCCAAGAGAAGATTCAGATCAACCTCGGCATTTGCATAGTCTGATCAGATTCTTCAATGGACACATTTTGCGTAGCCGATGATATAAAGTTTCTAGATACTAGGATATACCTGACGTACTCCCGTCTGAAAATAAAAGCAAGGAAACACAAATGAGCCACAACGTGTAAAAAAAGTGCTTTCTGACATGTGCGCGAAACCAATCCTCACATCAGCCTACGCGTCCTCGCAGGCTGATCCGTCTTTGCTGCCCTCATGAAGAAAGTTTGTATCCTTGGCTATCCAAAATGCATCCAGTGAGGATTCTGATCAGACTACCTATATGCTCAATCTGATCTGAATCTTCGCCGTGCGCACACGCTTGAATGCACGTTTTCTGACGTTGCGGCTCATAAAATATTGAGCAAGCACATGACAAACCTACAAAATGGATGTGAACCCAGCGAAGACACAGGTCAGCCTCGGCATCCGCCCAGTCTGATCAAATCCTTCACTCTCCGCATGAAGTAAGCTTGGGTTCTTAGCTACCCATTGAGTGCACAACAAAGACGACTCTGATCAGACGGGGCGGATGCCCAGGCTGATCTGAGTCTTCGCTGGGCGCACACGCCATTTTGAAGGTTTGGTCATGCGCTGGCTCAATTTGCTTAATAAGGCCGTATCATGTGACTTTGCTGTGGCCTTATGTGTTCACCATATCTGTATCGTTTAGTGCCTCGGATGTTCTGTGTTTCAGTGATTGTGACATTTCCTGGGTAGCATCACTTACATGTTTACTTTGCTTTCGTATAATTTAAGAAAGAAATAATTTCAAATAAATAGCACAGTCCGATTAAGGCATTTCTTGTTCGCTTTCAGAATCATTGGATAATGTAAACTGTATATGCATGTATTTGTTATAGTCCAAATAGGAATTTAGCAAGATCCGGAATCTGGCTAAGCCAAATAGGAATTCTTATTCGGCCTAAGTAGATTCCGGATCTGGATAAATTAATATTTAGTTTAGCCAGATTCCGGACTTGGCAAAACTACGTTTGTCCAAATAAGAATTCCTATTTGGCTAGACAGATTCTGGATCTGGCTTAGGTGGCCAGACCAAATAAGAATCTTGTTGTTCTTTGAATAATGTCTGGCTGGGTACATTTACATCTTTCCCTTATGATGTTACGGGCACACTTTTGGTTTAGGATCATTGCTCATCATATTTATTTTCACATGGTTTTGGTGGTATTACTAATTTATTGCTTTCATACTATATTTACTTCTTTCTCTTAAGATGTTGGTAGCACTATGGCCATCCTTAAAAATAATTTGTTTGCTGTTTGGTGTTGTAGGAAGCGAAAGGAGAAACAACATATAAAATTGCATTCTGAGGAAAAATCTTTTTCATGAACAGTCATAAAATCGTTTGAGTAGGTAGTTAGATTTCGCCGGGTCAGTAGGGTGACAGCAAACAAAATATTTTAAGGTTGGCCTCATGTTTTTAAAAGACAAATAAGACATGATTTATCATTTTTATAAAAACAAATTCAACAAAGTTATCTTCTATCATCAACTATTGTTTTTATCTACTTAATTCAGACATAAAATATTGATACTTCTCATTTCTGCTCTAAAACATAGATTTTTGCCTTAGATTATCTATGTTTTAGAGCAGAAATAAGAAAAATGAAAACATTCCCAGATCAGCCCCTCCCGGCCCCCCTCCCACCCCCAATATTTTCCCTATATAAAGGAGGGTTAATTGAGAATTGGTAACGTAATGGCAAATATTAACTTATCCATTAATATGTACAGTATTTACAATAATAAAATTCCTGAAAATAACTTCTCCTCAGCTTCATAAATAAGAGTCAGGTCATTTTTATGTTGTTTCTTCTTTTGTTCCCTACAACACCAAACAGCAACCAAAATATTTTTTTTTAAAATGGCTACAGTGCTACCAACATCTTAAGAGAAAGAAGTAAATACATGTATGAAAGCAATAAATTAGTGAATAAACCAAAACCATGTGAACCAAATCCTGCTCCTATACATCATAAGGGAAAGAAGTAAAGGTATCCAGCCATACATTATTCATAGAACAACAAGATTCCTATTTGGTGTGACCAGCTTAGCCAGATCCAGAATCTGCTTAGCCAAATAGGAATTCTTATTTGCACTAAACAGAGTTTAGTCAGATCCAGAATCTGGCTCACCAAAATATTAATTTAGCCAGATCCGGAATCTGTCTAAGCCAAATAAGAATTCCTATTTGGCTTAGCGAGATTCCGGATCTGGCTAAATTCCTATTTGGACTACGACATACTCATTAATGCTGAGAAGATGTTGAAGCACTTGCACTGGATGTGTAGGCTGATTTAAGTCTTCGCTGTATGCACGTGTAAGGCACATTTCGTTGTGCAGTAACAAAGAGGTAAAAAAAAACACTGCTTTTTACCATTTTAGTACAGCCTATTTTCTCGCATTGTGGCATAAACATGGTTCGATCTGAAAGCAGCAGACAGCGAACCCTAAATGCAGCCTGTGCACCATAACGATTTAACAGTGTTTTTTCTCTGTGCACGTACAGACACATTGGGTTTGCGATAATACTAGGTAGACACTACCATAGCGAAAAAGATTACAAGAATCCATGCAGGATAGCGAAATCTCATCCGTGGGGTAGGAATTTCAATCAGTTGAAATTCATACCCTGAAGGTGAGATTCCCTATCCTGCATGGACTGGCTCGCGATGGATTCTTTTTCTCCCACTTTAAATGGATTATTCCTATGAATCACATGGTCATGTGAGATAGAAGTTTCTCACATGGGAAAGAAGTCTATCTCATATAGACAAAGGCAGGAGAAATTCCACTCTTTGACTGATATTTGGTGGAAGCTGATTAGTGGGTATGTTGCAAGTTTATTGGGATTTCTGTCCAAGACTTTGCTTCATCTGGTACACCGCGTAGTCATCACTGCAGATAGGCGCATATGTATCGGAACCATCCAAACATTTAATTATATATTTGCCATCAGTATGTACAAAGAATACTACCGACTGCTTTCCTTGAATTCGTCGAACTTCGTCTTCTGGTATAACGACCCTATGTTTCTTTGCTATCAGTGTGTCGGAAGTCCATCGCGACATCATGTCGCCGAGAAATACTATGACCGTTCCGGAGATAGGCTTAGCTGGAACATATCCTGTTTTCGGTACCAGAACTTCTAGACCACCGATTTCATCCTGGAAGACAAGTGTCAAAGTTCCGAAGTCGGAGTGCTCTCCGCTACGCAACTGGCCTGCTTTCGTAGCCGTGCCCGGCAAAATGGGAGGGTAGTACAAACTACGGATATTTGTTGGATTTCCCTTTTGACCAATTAACTTGTGAGCATCCCTAAAGAAATGAATGGGTAGTCCCAATCCAACAGATAGAACGTCACAGATTCGATGAGTCAAAGTCTTGCACTCGGTGTACAGTTGTATCGTTGTCTGTTGTAAATCTGGTATCGGCGGCCAGAGCTCAGGACCAATGTCTGACGGACAGTAACCAAACGACTCCCGAAGATCGCCGGGACGTTCCAAGTTCAGTGATTGAATATTAGTAGGAATATATCCAGAAAGTAAAGTTGAACTACAATATTTACTCTTCTCTTCATCCGAGTTTTCAAAGAATCCCAATGACACTTGTTTAAAAGTATTAACCAGTTCCAGGTTTATGCCATGGTTCTTTAAGTAGCAGAACCCAACAGTTGTAAATACATCTTTAAACTCCTTACCTAACGTTTTAAGAGTGTCTGAGTTACCTTTAATTTCATCTTTAATGTTGAGACCATACCCTCCAAAGTCGATAACGGGAAGAGTCGTCATATCTCTTGTGTGGACGTGCCCGCCTTTGATCTGTTTTCTTAGAACAGGCTTAACTGACACTACACATTTTCTGATTCATTATATATACTACTGATCAGAGAACAAAGGAGTCGCTACTCACATCAGTTTGCGCATCCTCGCAGTCTGATCAGAGTCTTCTTTGTCTGCATGGTGTAATTGTGTAACATTGGCTGTTTAAAATGCGCTCAATAAGATTCTTATCAGACCGCGCACATGCGCAGACTGATCTGAATCGTCCTTGGATGCATATGTTCAAAGGTACGTTTCCAGGCGTTTCGGCACATGCATGCTTCAATTCAGTAAACAAGAACTGTGAAGAGTGATGTGAAAAACGAGATAGGCCTATACATTAATTCCGTTTGACCAGCTCTTTTCACTATCTGCCGCATGCATGCTATACTGAGCCACCTAATGACAAATCCAACAAAATTGCATGTGCGCATTGCGAAGACTCGGATCAGCCTGGGCACATCCACCCACTCTGATCATACTGGGTGGATGCCCAGACTGATCTGAGTCTTTGGTCGGCGCACATCCAGTTTGTTGTTTTTGTCATGACATGACACAATTATACAGTGTGTAGTTGATCAGGCAATATTCAGACTAGACTGTGCACGTGCGCAAGGTGTCCTGATATTTGATAATCGCAGATAAACTGCATTTTCTTGCTCGAATCTCATACCATTGTAGACGCCATTAAGTGGAATGGACACACAGGAAAATTACGTTATTAAAACCACTCGAATATAAGATCATTCTGTTATTAAAAGCAGCTTCTGCCAGTCCAAAATATCTTATCATTCCATATTCTAAATTAAGATCGCCCCACTAATAAGACTATTTAAGGCAGTCTAAAGGATGATCTTGTCATTACAAAAACAATCCTATTCAAATAAATAGAAAATTTCACCTCCAAAAACTGAACATTTTCGTATAGAAAAAACTTTGATATTTTTCATATTTCTGCTCAAAACATAGATCGTGGGTACTCGTTAGACCACCTCGGCGAGGCGGTTCTAACGAACACCCACAATCTATGAATTTTGAGCAAAAATAAGAAAAATAATGTATACCCCTGTAAACCCCAGTTTTTCTATATAAAAGTGGGGTTTTAGGGAGTCAATATTATGCAGGCAGGTTTTCGTGAAAAAATAATGTATTTTCATGACAAATTGTTTTCTCTCTCTCTCTCTCTCTCTCTCTCTCTCTCTCTCTCTCTCTCTCTCATTGGGGCTGTTCTTAAAAAGAGAAAAAAGGAAAGTCTGACCTTTAAGATTGGTTACTCGTCAAGGGACGAGTTGCTACAAATGGGAGCAAATTCTTAACTTTAAGAGTAGCCCATATTAATATTATTTTAAAAGTTTCAAATTCTGTGAAGATAGCCTCTTTTTCTGCAAAAGTTGCCTCCCGTTGTAAAATGGCAGACAATTTTACGGATGTATCCATACACCTTAACTGTGCAATGATTTATCACTTCGAATCAAATATTATCTATTCAAGTGGTAATAAATACACCATGCATAAACACTAAGCACGCAGGATGAACAAAAATTCATGACTTTGAATAAATTCAGGTAAATTCTGCATAAACTATTCGTCTTAATATTTGCACCGTGCATTAACACATATATATTTGTTAAATGTGGCTGTTCGAATTACTTTTTCCTCAATTCTGCAAATCTGATATATCGAGGTGCGGATATCTCGAAGTATATCAGAGAGTCCCTTGTAATTCGAGATAACGAGAGTCGACTGTATATTACTTTTCCTGAGAGATGACATTAAGTACTTGGGTGCTCACATTGAAAATGGTAGGTTTATTACATGGCATCAGTGCATACAAATGCCCAGGGCCCAGTTGGTTAAAAAAAACTAAGTTGTTAGCTAAACTGACGTTAAAATTTCTATCTTGAAGTATGGCGAATGCATTTATACTTTTTTGCTGAAACAATGTGAGTAGCTTTTGCAGTGCAAAAGCTACTCACATGTTTGCAACAAAAAGAACAATGTATTAAAAAATACCTTAGCTGCAACAGCTAACGAGTTTGACATTAACAATATCGTTAAGCTAAAGACGCTTTGAACAACGGGGCCCTATTCATTAACCAGATGAGCCACGTGGTTAGAAAATAGAACTTCGGGCTTGTGCGCCCAGCCGTCTGATCAGAATCTTCACTTTTCTCATTTTGGATAGCCATGGACGCAAAGTTTATTCATACGGACAAAGAAGACTCTGATCAGACTGCGCGGATGCGCATGCAGATTTGCGTCTTTGTTTGGCGCCTATATCAGAAGGTACGTTTTCTCATGCTGCGACACCAGCGCTTTTTGTGCTTGCTAGGAAAGAAAATTATCATTCTGTGATAATCATACCAAGACAAATAAGTCTATATAATTCCAGCAAAACAACTGTGGAATGCACATCCATGACGGCAACATACATAGCATTCAGATAAGCAAAAAACGCACCATAAGTTCCCTTGTGCTCTTATCAGGAATCTTGTTAATGTTGGCAGCCATTGTCAGCTACAAGTACATGCATACAAGATGAAACGTTCGCGAGCGTTGTACAGTGCTCAGTTATAGCTAGCATTACGAAAACTCGCCTATTCAAATACACTGAAAATTTTACCACCAAAAATTGGCAATTTTTCGGATAAAAAATTCTGACATTTTTCATATTTCTGCTCAAAACATAGATTGTTGGTACTCGTTAGAACCGCCTCATTGAGGCGGTTCTAACGAGTACCCACAATCTATGTTTTTGAGCAGAAATAACAAAATAATGTATACCCCTGTAAACCCCAGTTTTACTGTATAAAAGTGGGGTTTAAGGGGGTCAAAATTATATAGGCATGTTTTCGTGATGACCTCTATGACCGATAACTGGTTAGACCTTACCCTTTAGCTAAATCGGTTACGAGACAGACTGTAAAGAAAAAAAATCGTCGTTGTTTAAATGTTCTGGAGAACGAACTGTATTAATTATTAAGGTGAATTGATGCATTTAATAAAAAGGCCGCGCCAAGTGAAAATGTGTTTTTTGAACAGGCCTAAATTGCACATATTCAGATTCATCCCACGCATGCGCAAAGTCTCATCCGGGCAGTTGCTCTTCCATTGATTCATTCTACAGTGTCCAATGATTCTTTTAGCTGACAGCGAAGGTCCTGATCAGACTGTGCGGATTCTCAGTCTGATCTGGGCCTTCGATGACAGCATATGCCCAAAGACACGTTTTCGCATTGCGCGGCTAAAATTTTCTACAATTTATGGCAAGGGTGGCAACTTTTGTGAATCTCTTTTATGTTTTCCTGTGTACCAATCTCCTTCTGAAAAGGTGTGATCCAAACGGAAAGAATTTACTTCCAAGGGAAGCGAATTCTTTTCTTTTGTAATAGATCTCTTTTCAAAAGGCTGTAAAAGTGTGTTGATAGAGTTGTCTCCCTTCAAAGTGTATCAGTTCTCCTTTACTTGTCAGTAACTACTTCGTGTAATGCCGGCCTCGGTGGCTCAGTTGGATGCGCCGTCCGACTGGAGACCAGGAGGTCGCGGGTTCAACCCCCGCCGAGGTCAGCAACATTCTTTCGTGGAGATTGATCATGAAATATTTTCTACGGTCATTCTCTCCCTTCCGCTGGTTCAAGAAGGGCAGTTGTCAGTTTATGGCGAAAGAATGTGCACAATACTGGTTAACCGCTTAGAGGACTAAGCCTGCCCAGTAAACGTGTGGTTAGGTAAACTGACCGCGCTCGACATGACCCCATTGGGTTGACTGGGCCGTAAAACCTCAACACAAACAAACTTCGTGTAATTGATTTCTATGCGAAGCGTTAAGCGTGTTGGTTCACAGTGTTCACCAAGTCAAGCGAAACGGTCGGATTGGGGCATTCGATGTTCGCTTGCATAACCAAGGGATGCAACACTCTCAAAATTGATATTAACTCCATTTTAATGAGGGGTCTACTCTGTAAGGTAAGAATTTGCTTCCCGTATGCTTTTTAACGATCAGCCGATGAAGATAATGGAACCCGGTCTGAGGATTTCGACATCTTTCAAGGAACCAAGAGACTGTGAATGCAAGAAAAACGTTTAATTTCTGATCTTGTATAAAGTGAGCCCATCCTGGTTATTTTGAAAATCAAATACCGCTTAAGCCGATGCTAGGGGTTGTATACAGCTTCGCAAACTAGAGTGTTGCATATGAAGTGACTCAATCAAACCGAGTCTCCAATTTTCGTAATTTTGTGTGTTCTTCTTTTCCAAAGGCAATCTTTTATTACTTTTAATTTTCTTTTGAAGCACAATATCGTGCAAAGTACTAAAGACAGTCTCAGTCAAAGTCGCTAAGCCGATCTCAATAAACGACCTTGTCCAAATGTTAGTAAATAAAATAACTATATGGATGTTCCGGAAACGCCCCAACCACGGATCGAACACAACCCTCTAAAGGCACTTGATAAGTTGAAATGACACGAAAAGATATAAAAAAAGATAGCATCATAATCCAGACAAGGCGCACTTTCATTCGAATACTGATGTCTTTCCTATGCTTTCGCAAAAACATATGTTGTGGTGCTTATTAGAAGCGCCTCGCCATGAGGCGCTTCTAATGAGTACCCTAACATATGTTTTCGTGGACAAACAGGAAAATATTTTGTAAGTACCCCATCTTATATCTGTAGCTATGCAGTTCTCTACCCAAAACAGAAAGCTCAAAGCGGGACAGTAACTGCAACAGGAATACCGCCTTATAAAGGGTCAACAGTACAACTATAGTGAGGCTTGACCCATTCATCCCTGAATTTATACGATGGACTCTTCCGCCTTTGAATTAGGACACGTCCATTGTTTTCAATAGGGATATCAGACAGAAATGTAGAACCAAACGGCTAAAAGGATAGATCCAGACGGCTAGCCAAGGCAACTGAAAATCTTAAATGCTGAACTGAGATTCTATAATTCGTTTGCTCAGATAGGCCATTGTGACCAGTGTGTCTGTAATTGCTGATATTTTGGTCTATTCATTTCTTCCGCTTTTGCAGCTTGTAGTTCCGATAATGCTCGTACTGTGGTACTGTGATCGCTCATTCGTACTTTCTTGTAAACGTTCGTCTGTTCTCGGCAGTAATCGTAAGATTTTTGTAAGCTTATCGGTAACATGGAGGAGACAACGGAATATAAACCCTTAAAATCAACGAGAGAGAGAGAGAGAGAGAGAGAGAGAGAGAGAGAGAGAGAGAGAGAATCCCACAAAAGAAAGATTAGTTTCAGTATTTGTTAACAATATTAACACCTTTCATCAGCTAGACCGTTGTTCTGCATCCCAAGTGATAATTCCATGAAAGTACCAAAGTGTGACTAAAGGGGAGGCGTAGAACTGGTTTAGATTTTTCTGACTTTGCTGCATCGTAACTTCGAACGGACTTCCAATCTGAATCTGAGCGGTCAGCCAAAGCTAGTAACTCAAAAGAAATTTAATAATTAATAGCTGTAAGCGCGATCCCATCTCAAATTTCTTCTTTAACGTGAAAAAAAAAAGATAAACGTAGCTTATTTACACAAGCGAACTGTTCAGGTACGTATTCTTCCCCATGCCCTTCCGTGACATCACGAAAACATGCCTATATAATGTTGACCCCCTTAAACCCCACATTTATATAGTACTGGGGTTTACAGGGATATACATTATTTTTCATATTTCTGATCAAAACATAGAATGTTGGTACTCGTTAGAACCGCCTCGGCGTGGCGGTTCTAACGAGTACCCACAATCTATGTTTTTGAGCAGGCATAAGAAAAATATTAGAAATTTTATCTGAAAATTTTCATATTTTGCTGGTAAATTTTCCAATATATTTGAATAGGCTTGTTTTCGTAATGAAAAAAGTTGATGTGGTATCTGATTCAATAATACAGTTGTCTAAAAATATTCTATTTATAGATTTTGGCAAAGTCGCCATTATGAAACTGTTACACTCTATTAAATTGACAAATAAAATATTATGGATATTGCATTTGTAAGTCAGTCAGACAAATACAGTTAAGGTCATAGCAGCTTCTCAGCGAAGGAAATGTTATTGGCGGTGTGCCAAAACATATGCTGTTTCAGTTACTGTAGTAGTTTTGGGTACAATATTGCATTATGAAACTGTTACACTCTATAAAACAATCAACTAAACTATTTCTTGTATTTGTATTTATGACAGACAAATTCAAATGCCATAATAACATTATTTAAGAAATAAATTATTCCGAGAGCACGGTTCGGAATAATTTATTTCTTTTCTAACATCCCTCACTGAGCGAATGTTTTGCATAAATGAGATTTTTTATTGATTTTTATGATTATTTTTATTACCCGACTTCCCCATTTGGTAGTTGACGTCAATCGTTAAGCATTACGTCACACGGTTACGTAGTTACAAGGTTCGATGACGAACATTCAAAAATCAGCTGACGATGTAAAATATTAAAACGATGTAAAACATAAAAACTTGTATCCTGTATTCATGAAAGAATTGCAAATCGAATGAAATTGGAGTGCCGCGATGGACCTATGGAGGACAGATATAAAACAACAAAATAAGAATGTTAACCGACACTTTTGTTTTCGATAATGTCAACAAATACACGATGGAAACAAGGAGTAAAACGAATGTGTTTGAATGGTATAACCTGTAGAGGAACTCTTCAGGTAAAAAAAAAAAGTCAAAGAACTGCAATGTTCGTAGATCATTTTCTCTCTTACTAATATAATTAATAATGTATATGAACGTTTCGACCAATATTGTAAGCTAGCGTCCATAGTTAACAGGGACGCAACTTTCTAAACAGTAATATGATTGGTTTCCCGTTGATAGCGCGCGACGAAATTCCTATGCTCAAATGCCTTAGATAAAGCACGGCTAGAAATGTTAAGACAAATAAGGAACAACACGAGTAGGGGTGTTAGAAATAATCATTATAGCGACGGCAACGTTATTGACGGTACGCCAAAATTTCCAAAAGCTGCATTACAAGAAGGGTTCATTGGCTTATTCATCTTTTGTGGAACAAGAATGGCAAAAAATATAGATAGAAAAAAAAATAAAATAAAATAAATGAGGAACACCAATAAAAAATTGAGGGGGGGGAGAGGGGGGAGTGGGGGCAAAGGAACGTTGTCCATCCCTTTCCGGATGGGTGTGGTGCGGGCGTGAGGGAGGTGGCGCTTTACTCTCTTAATGGGTTCCTACATGATTGAAAAAAGCTACCCTTAATCATTTTCAAGCATCGGTACCAAGCGCTCACTATCCCGCCCCTCCTCACGGGGTGATACATATCTTCAAACAAACAAGTCTTAGATTTTGTGGAAGGTAAATTGTATTGGTTCGCTTACACCGGTTGGTAAGACAAGGAGATTCTTCTTATTTTTTATTACAAACGACATTTCTCAGTGGTCACACAAGATGACATTTTCATTCGAAAAGCGTCCACATTATGTTGATATCCAACACTCAGAGTATAATTGCCTCGGTGAGGTGATTATAATGATTACTATATCTCGCCGAGGCGATGTTTCATGGAAAGGGTAGGTATTGGTGAATAATTATGTTATCTGAAGCTACTACAGACATACACTGTGAAAAGTCTTAGTTGATGCTGTTGACCTATCTGCTAACGCTGCGTAATGCTACATTATCCAAACTCAAACGAACGCTTGGCGCCGGAAAAAATCGAGCGATTTCACGGACATTACCGAATGTTATTTCCGATTTGTAAATAACTGGTGTCCCGCCTATCCACAGGAAAATCAGAACTGCATAATGCATAATAGAGTATTCAAATGCTAATTTAAAGACAAAAGTTGCAAATCAGAATGTACCTGTTGCATATCCGGATACAATACTTCGGTAGGGTAAGGTTCGTAATACTTAATGCAGTTTCAACAATGCTAATTGAGATTGCACACTGCATAATTGGGATTTTACCTGAATACTGTTCGACAAATTTTAATGTCTGCAGACGGTTAGTATTATGCCAAAACAGAAAAGACTGTACAAAGTATAAATGAGCCTGGACAGAGCATTTCCTATCAGATGGCATTTGTGCCCAGCGAAGACTCATATCAGCCTGCGCATTCGCACACGCTGATCATACACTTCACTGTCCGCATAAGACGCTTTGGGTCTTTGGCTACCCACAGAGTGCTCTGCGACGACTCTGCTCACACTGCGCGGATGTGCAGGCTGATCTGAGTCGTCGCTGGGTGCACATGCAATCTTGCAGGATGCTGTGCCCCATCTCAAATGTACTTTTTTACAATCGGATCAAACCAAAACGAACGAAGGCTATTAGTATACGCATAAACTGTTTCACACTTCCACACAGATTTGTTGCCCTTAATCCATTGTCTCGATGCTGTAAGATAAGAGTCCTCGTTGAAGTATACTGTTTGCGATATATGTATTCAATTTAGACTTTGCTTTGTTTTTTTGTTGTTATTAGTGTTGTCAAACTGTAAGAAAGATAACTCCACAGCCCGTGTACTTTTTTCTACTTTCCAGACTACCATTGATTTTCCCATATATATTTTATACATTTTTTCAAATGTTTCACAGCCTATTATAGTTTTTATGCCCCCTTAACTAAGTGGAGGAGGGTATATACTTTTACCCTTCGTCATTTGTACATCCGTGTCTCCGTCTATCCGTCCGTCCGTCAGACTTACTGGTACTATTCGTGTCAACACAACTGGTTTGAAACTTGTACCATAGTAAGAATATAGACTGAGCATGTGCATAATGGTCAGAACTCTGATCGAATAAATATTGGTAAAGTTACATACTCTTGATTTACTTAAAAAATTGGTCTCATACTAAGGGCATACCCAGTCAGCATTCTACGTAAATCTATATCGGGCCGTCATCGGCCCGTCAGGGTAGCTGACGGGCCGATAACGGCCCGATGTAGATTTACTTAGAATGCTAGCTGGGTAGTAGGGTTCGTGTCTCCGCAACTGGCAGTAGCAGTGGCATTCATTCCCCTTTGGGGATCGTCTAGTTCTTGTGGTTGTTATTGTTGCTGCTGCTGATGTTGTTGTTGTTGTTTTTTTTGTTTTTTTTTTTTTTTGTTTTTTTTGTTGTTGTTTTTTGTTTTTGTTTGTTTGTTTGTTTGTTTGTTTGTTTGTTTGTTAGTTTTCTTCTCTTTTTTGTGTTTGTTTTCTTTGTTTAAATCTCAGTTGGTCAATGCTTGGTACTTGCCTATATAACAATCAATCTTCAAAACAAGCAACAGAAATGGTAGGTCACTTTACACGTAACGAATCAAAATCTCCCCCTCTTCGAAGGACCAACACAGGTCTTGCAATACATTACGAAAACACGCCTATTCAAATATAAAGAAAATTTCACCTCCAAAAAACGAAATCTTTCAGGTAAAAAACTCTGACAGTTTTCATATTTGTGCTCAAAACATAGATTGTGGGTACTCGTTAGAACCGCCTCGACAAGGCGGTTCTAACGGGTACCCATAATCTATGTTTTTGAGCAGAAATAAGAAAAATAATATATACCCCTGTAAACCCCAGTTTTACTATATAAAAGTGGGGTTAAAATGGGGTCAAAATTATATAGGCATATGTTTCCGTGATGAGTAAGGTGTAAGATATAAGGGTAAATTATATCCGATGATTTTCTACTTTCGGTAGATTATATCCGATGATTTTCTACTTTCGGATTCAAAGCAACCACCTAGCTAAAGTATACAATTTTGCTAATATCTGCTGCATAATTGCATGAATCATACATTGTGACAATCATCACGAAAACATGCCTATATAATTTTGACCCCTTTAAACACTATTTTTATAAAGTAAAACTGGGGTTTACAGGGGTATACATCATTTTTCTTATTTCTGCTCAAAAACATAGATTATGGGTAATCGAGGCGGTTCTAACGAGTACCCACAATCTATGTTTTGAGCAGAAATATGAAAAATATCAGAGTTTTTTATCTGAAATATCCCATTTTTTGGAGGTGAAATAATCTATATATTTGAATAGGCGTGTTTTCGTAATGTTTGGCATCTAACCTGAGCATCTAAGCAGGCTAAACCACGAGAAACTGGAAAAAAAATGGAACTGTTTAACCCATTTATTTATCCCTTAGTAATAGCGAGCACAGCTCGCGACGCGCGAAATCGCGTCGCGAACGAAGTGAGCTCTACGGTAGAGAATATGATCAATGAAAAGTAACAAACAACGATATATACTTTCAGCAGAAATCGCTCTGACCAATTTTCTTCCCGTTTTCTTCCCGCAAGTTGTCAAAAGTTGTCACCGGAAGATGATAGGATTGGAGTGGGCTTGATACTAAAAGGCGTCACGAAGTGAGAAGAAACGAGTGTCAATAAGTGTCACTGACATATATTGCTGATTATTTTTAATATTTATTTATTATTTATCTTTGATTTACATATATTTTTATATACTGATAGTCATTCTTTAATGATGCTGTGAAGGACTTTTGAAGAGACTACAAACAGGGTCTGGGCTGTGCTCGCATTTAGGCTAAGCCTATTTTCGTATTAGCGAGCAGAACTCGCGATGCGCGAATCGCGTCGCAAACGAAGTGAGCTCTACGGTAGAGAATATGATCAAGGAAAAGTAACATACAACGATATATACTTTCAACAGAAACTGCTCTGACCAATTTTCTTCACGTTTTCTTCCCGAAAGTTGTCACCGGAAGTTGACAGGACTGGAGCGGACTTGATGCTTATAAGCGTCACAAAGTGACAAGAAATGAGTGTCAATGTGTCACGAACATATATTGCTGATTATTTTTATTATTTATTATTGATTTACATATATTTTTATATACTGATATTCATTCTTTAATGATGCCGCGAAGGACTTTTGAAGAGACTACAGATAGGTCTGTGCTGTGCTCGCATTTAGGCTAAGCCTATTTTCATATTATGTTAGCCCTCTTCCACTGTGGTGTTAATCAAAGATACTGTGTAAATGCGAGGAGGATTTTACTGCGGGTCGCTCGTGGGTTAAGCTAATCACACATTAAGTACGGGAATTATGCCGAACCCAGCTTAAGCGGATGTTACTATCAAGACTGTTGACATTGTAGTCGTGCATCTGTTAACGAACAGAATAGACTGTTATGATTTATTATCCAATTATGGCCTCTTTCGGATATACTATTAACCTATTTATGTCTAGCGTCCCATTAAAGGAACAGTGGCATACGGTATAGACTAAGATCAGACGCCGTAAAACACGGTGTCTAATTTAGGTCTACACTGTATGAGGTGCAGAAATCTCTATAATAAATGGTAATAATCAAAAGCAGTTCAGACACTCTTTATCTCTGAAATAAACCTGTCCAAAGAGTATCTTTACTGGCATTAAAATGAAAGCATTCGATTGTCGAATCAGCTAAAACTAGCCCAGGACTCCCCATTCTAGTAATCTCCTATAGTCAAAATGTTGAAACACTCACAGGATAACAATAACTCTCACTGAGAAACAAAGTCCGTGACACCTATTTTTTGTGTACACGTCAGAAGTATATTTGACAGTTCGGAGTGAACCAAAACTCGGAAAGTAACTTGAGTGATTTAGGCTATCTTTTTAAACAAAAAACTCGTACTTGTTTTAGTCGAAACATACATAAAATTGACATTTACCGCAGTCTAGGCTATAGAGCAGCCCACAAACTGGCAATTTTTATGCCCCGCCATTTGAAGAAATTAGGAAAGGGCATATAGTGTTACTACTGTCCGTTCGTCCGTCTCCGTGTTTTGCATTTTGCGTTTATTTTTTTCAGGCGGGGACATCCGTGTCCTTTGAACACATTTCTAGCTGTTTTTTCTTATATTTTCCAGAAAGCACGATCTGACCTTTCATGCAAATTGTCCCCATTGGAGACAAATTGCATTGAATGTCAAAACCTGTTTTCTGGGAAAAATACGAAACATGTTTCAGAAAGTCGTCTGCTGAAATTTTAAGCAGCGTGCTAAGCGTTTTAATATTACATGCTTTACTAAAACACTTTATATGTTGAGAAGTTGAATATACTCTTATAACAAGTGTAATTGAGTCATACCTTATAACCCAATAAATATTGTGATACATTATATCCGTACAGTACTCGTACTTAAAATTTGTCCAGGTCAATCTCACTACGTCCAGCTGATGCGACTAAAGTTTGCTGGATTGATAGCAAGTGGTGTAGACCCTGACCAGAAGATGCGTTTCATGGTGTCTGGTCTGAGCTGAGCTGTTTACAGTGAACCCTCGCTACAACGACAGCATTTGTTCCCAAAGATGTTGCCATTATAATGAATTTGCTGTTGTAAAGAATCCTTAATAGTCAGAATATTTAAGAATTTAAGAAAGACCTTCTTGTTTAATTGTTATTTCCTCATAGAAAATAGGAACCATTCAATTTTAACAGCTATATAACATGTATGATTATCTCATTACGAACACACGCCCATTCAAATATATTAAAAATTTCACCACCAAAAACTGAGGCGGTTCTAAAGAGTATCCACAATCTATGTTTTGAGCAGAAATAAGAAAAGTAATGCATACCCCTGTAAACCTCAGTTTTACTATTTAAAAGTGGGGTTGAAGGGTGTAAAAACTATATAGGTACTATGTTTTCGTGACGTACACGGTTCAACGGCCTGAGTATGCAGCCAGTCTACCTTGATCAGTGACAGCTGTAAAATATGTGTATTTTTATATTTCTACATACATAGAAGTATTGTGATTAAACAACTAAAGTTATGGGTGGTGTATGCGTACAACAATTTAATAATAATTGGATCGATTGCCGACAACAAATTTGAAAATATCTCGTGGATATACCGCAGACGTACATGAAAACTGTGTGTGTGTTGTTGATTCATCGGATCTTTACTCTTAAAGCATTAAGCAAATTTGTAGCAGACGACATTTTGTATTATTATTATTATTATTTTGGGGAGAAAAAGAATTTGGCACTTCATGTGAATCGTCTGCTTGCTAGGCAGACGATTAACATAAAATGTCAAGCCTTTTTTATTCAGTAAATTACAAAAAGAAAACCAAAATGTCGTCTGCTGCAGTTGTTATTTGCATTTGTATTGTTAAATAAATAATAATGGACTCCGAATGGTGGACAGAAAATAGACTTTTTTCTCTTAACCCATTTATGCCTAGCGTCCCAAAAAAAGGGACATTGGCAAACGCTAGACCCAGATCAGACGCCGCATAACGCGGCGTCTGATGTGGGTCTACACTGTTTGCAGAGTACAGGAATTCCTGTAAAACATGACAATAATAAAAACAAACCAGACACCCTTTTTACTGGAAATAGACCGGTCCAAAGAGTTATGGTAGAAGAATCCACTAGGCATAAAATGGTTAATGTGCGGATGCGCAGGCTGAGCTGTGTCTTCGCTGTGGATAGATGTTCGACGGTGCATTATCTCTCGTTGTGTTTCGATTCATGTGAGTTGTAACCCTTGTTGAAGGCTCACATGAAATGTCAACATGCATTGAGTTTAAATGCAGGAAATATATCCATCGAAACCTGTGCATCTTATTAATACACTTCTATTAAGTGTTGTCGAGCAAGAGACCAATGATTAACATTTTGCATTCTACACCCTCGGCGAATTCAGTAGACGACAAATGATACACAGTAACACTAATAATTTAAGAATAATTGGTCGAAGTATCTACAATAACTTGAATATGTATTGAGTTTGCATTTTCGGCAAAATACAGTACTAGAATCTCGGGGGTCGGGGAGGGGTAACTTGGGGGTAATTGTAGTACGGGTGTTCGAGCCACTATTTCGAAACCTATCCCATTCATATACCTGGCCTTTGAAAAAACGGACCCATTCATATACTAAATCGTCTGAAATGCTGACCCATTCATATACTACCTTTTTTTGTACCCATTTATTGCAGGTAGTTAGACAAATATAGCAGTGTATTCACTGAATACCAAGAGAACAAGCAGTCTCGGAAAATCTCTGAACAAAAAATATGTGCATGAACCAGGATACATCAGAAAAGTGGGGCCTTTCATATACTAATCCAGAAAAATGGGGTCAATCATAAACATTTTGCTGAAAAAAGGGGGCAAATAATATACTTGGCAGAGCTGAAAAAGGGGGCCATTCAGCACGCACATCCATACTATGCCATACATGTACATAGGAAGGTACCCACCCCCAACCCCCCACGGAGACTAGAATGGACGTTGTACACATGCATGTAGTATTTTAGCTGCATTTTGCACTTTTTGTGATTTTGTTACAAGTTCGAAAGATGTTCCGGTCGCAGCTGCGTACACATCACCGGTTGTTGTCCTTTTGTTTACTTTTTCCCTACTGCATTTCTCCTCCTGATCTCGAAGTAAACTGAGAATACTATGGAAGCAAATTCTAAATAGAGCATAAAGGGAATTACCCAGCTTTCATCATCCGGTCGCAGCACCAAATGTTACCGAATGAATTGGTTCCCAGTTTAAGCCATGACCACCAATGTAGGGTCACCATCCAGGTACTAAACAAAAAGTCCATTGCTTAATTTTGTAGAAAAACCAGACCATCTTACCGCGTCGCCATAATACTTTCAACCCTGAGTTTCTGGTGGACTCTTCCGTGCTTGAATTTGGACATGTGTACTGATGCAAATAATGGTTTTAGTCCAAAATCAAAAGCAGAATGGCAAACAGTATAGATCCTGATGAGACGGCTCGTCACGAGGCGTCTCATCTGGATCGACACTGTTTGCACAGGTCTCGGTTTTCGTCTGCCAGGGTGAAAACTACATGTACCTAATACGTCATACAGTTATTTGGCTAGTTCCGGGTTTTAGCTAGTTCCGAATAAGTGAAAAAATTGTCATTCATCACGAAAACACGCCTATATAGTTTTGACCCCCTTAAACCCCACTTTTATATAGTAAAACTGGGGTTTACAGGGAATACATTATTTTTCTTATTTCTGCTCAAAACATAGATTGTGGGTACTCGTTAGAACCGCCTCGGCGAGGCGGTTCTAACGAGTACCCACAATGCGAGGCGGTTCTAACGAGTACCCACAATCTATGTTTTGGGCAGAAATATGAAAAATATCAGAATTTTTTATCTGAAAATTTTCATTTTTTTTTTTTTGTTTTAAAATTTTCAATATATTTGAATAGGTATGTTTTCGTAATGAAATACAGGACAGCTGTCAAATTTTAAAAAGGAAAAATTGGTATGGTTTTGTCGTTCATTAATTCTTTTTCATATATCAGAAAATAAATATGGGAAATATAACCTTATTGATCGATACGATCCGATTTCCCCTAGCAACCCTACGCATTACATAAATTTTGTAAATGTGTAAATAACATTCGCCTCGATCTCGTTTAGTAGACAGTCAATTAAAACATTTTTTTGTTCAACTATTGGCTCGTGGGGGGGGGGGGGGGGGGGGAGGGGGGAAGGGTAACTTCCTATATATGGCATAGTACGGATGTGCGTGCCGAATAGCCCCCTTTTTCAGCACTGCCAGGTATATGATTGGCCCCCTTTTTTCAACAAAAAGTATATGAAAGGCCCAATTTTTCTGGATTCCTATGTGAAAGACCCCATTTTTCTGACATTCTGGTATATGCACATATTTTTCGCTCAGAGATTTTTCGAGACTGCTTATCCTCTTGGTATTACATGAATTGACTGTGATATTTGTCTAACAACCAGCAAAAAATGGGTAAAAAAAATCAAAGGGCAGTATATGAAAAGGTCAACATTTTGGATGATCAAGTATATGAATGGGTCCGTTTTTTTCAAAGGCCAGGTATATGAATGGGGTAGGTTTTGAAATACTGGCTCGCACACCCGTACCAAAATTACCCCTAAGTTACACCCCTCGCCCCCCCCCCCCCCCCCCCCTACCCGCCCCCGAGACTATTGGGTGGAACATACTTTACAACATCTGCGCAAATGCTCCCTGTAAGGATTTTAAACAAATTGCTTGTTTTCAACCATTAATTGATCGCTAATTTATGCATCCGATTTAGTTACACGCTGTGTTCAAAGGTGTGTACGTGTATGCAAAAGTATCTAACACACGTGACAGACGATTGAAGTTAAAGTATGAGCCTCGTCATGAAATAACCTGCTTTATGACATATGCGAACAACAAAGACACATAGTTTGTTCATCGGCACATTCTGATCAGCACCCTTGCTGTTCGCTGTCTAGACACTGTACTACCTATTTCACGACTAGCTAATCCGGCGCTATAGCGGAGTTAGCCAGTCTATGGCAGAGCAGGCCGAGTCTAACTTGGTTGAAAACTTTGAAGACGGGTTTTTCTCGTGTCGTCGATTATATATTATCTGCACTTTGACGAAGAAAGGCGAGATCACACAGCGCTAAACATCAGCTGCAACTGGATTAATTAACACATATTTTTACTATTTTATTTTATGTTCGGGTTTCAGAAGGGGGTAAAATAGGACCTTATGCGCAAACTCCTTTTAACTTCTTAAACTCACTGAAATATTTTATATTGGAAGGATTATTCAATCCAGAAAACAGGAGCTAAATCTTGCAGTTAGAAGGATGTACATGCCGAAAAATCGTTATTTCATGAATTATGCGATTTTGGCTAAAGGAGCGGTTTTAAGGTCTTTGCGAACCTGTCCCTTTGCGACGAATGTCTTTATATTGAATTAATTTTCTCCGTAGCACATAATACAAGTTAATAAAGTAATATATAGAAGCTGTTGCTTATCCGAGGAATTTTAACAGATCCCTAATTCATTATTCGGAACTAGCAAAACTATTCGGAACTAGCCAAATCAGTGGTGTACTTCACAGTCATCACAAGGGCAGATAACCAAAGGCGAATGACAAATTCTTTGGTGTGGTATTTCAAGGAAAGATAGTACTCTGTATCAACCTAAAAAGATCAAGTTTTGATCAGCCAATTATTCGGAGATCGTTATGAAGCATAGCCTTACCCAGAACTAGCCAAATGACTGTATATTAAACTTTAGTGTTCTATATACTTTTCTCCCTGTCACACTATTTTCTTACAAAATGAAATAAGAACACTATTTCTAAAAAAAAAATGTCATCTGCCGGAAACTTTACCTAGCATGCTAAGTGTCAAAGAGAATGTTTCCAACCACCTTCTGGCAAATGTGAACGGCAATGTCGCAGAATCAGTCTTCTTATAGGACCCATTACGAAAACATGCCTATTCAAATATATTGAAAATTTCACCACCAAAAAAATGAAAGTTTTCAGATAAAAATTTCTGATATTTTTCATATTTCTGCTCAAACATAGATTGTGGGCCGAGGCGGTTCTAACGAGTACCCACAATCTATGTTTTTGAGCAGAAATAAGAAAAATAATGTATACCCCTGTAAACCCCAGTTTTACTATATAAAAGTGGGGTTCAAGGGGGTCAGTATTATATAGGTATGTTTTCGTGATGAGTCAGGCCTTGCTCATTGCTACATTTATATTTTTCCATCAATCGCTCATTGTTACACATGATAAGTCCTGCCGAAAACAAAAGCCTGCTGTAGGACAGAGGGGTGGGAATACGGATGAATTTCTTAGCAGATGTGTTCCTTTGAAAGATCAACGACTAGTATCAATATAATGTGACTGACATGTTTACAAAAAAGGTAGAATACAATGGGATATAAACGTTCCGTATGGAGAGCAGTTATGTACGCAAGAAAACAAATCTATAATCTGTCAGAGCTGCCACCACCTCCAGGTAAGATTTAGTTACAAGTTATTAGATTATTAGCTTTTCTAAAAAACGCTTGGTCTACACTTAGCACACAGTGTGCTAAGAACAGACAATCTTTATGTAAAAGCTATAACTTGATATATATATATTATATATATATATATATATATATATATATATATATATATATATAATATATATATATATATATATATTATATATATATTATATATATACGATACGAGGGGAGTTCAATAAGTTCGTAGAACTCGGGGTATAACTCACAGATTGGAAGATGGTTTCAACATTATTTTTCAATATAATCTCCCTTTACTTCAGTGCATTTGGCCCACTTTTCTTTTAAGCAATCTATGCCTTTGAAATAAAAGCCGTCTATTTGGTCCTCAAAGCAAGCCTCTGTAGCAGCCTTGAGATCATCATTGTCCCGAAATCTCGTTCCACGCAAGTGGGACTTCAAATTTCGAAACAGATAATAAACACTTGGGGCCAGGTCTGGACTGTATGGCGGGTGATTTAACTGCTCGAACTTGCACTCACGAATAGCCGCTTGTGCAACTCTGGACTTGTGCACAGGGGCATTATCATGCAAAAGAAGGACACTAGCAGCTAGCTTTCCCCTTCGTTTTTCTTTAATAGCAACCCTCAATTGTTTAATGACATTGGCATAGTATTCTCCTGTAATTGAAGTACCAGCACGCTTGTAATCTAACAATATAATCCCTTTGGAGTCCCAAACCTCCGTGGCCATTACTTGCTGGCTGATGGTTGGGTACGAAATTTCTTAGTTGGGGGTGAGCCAGGGTGCTTCCATTGCATGGACTCTTTTTTAGTATCTGGGTCCCAGTGGTGAAGCCAAGTTCCATCTCCTGTTACAAGACGAGTGTGAAAGTCTTCTGGATTGGCATTGTACACTTCCAGAAGTTCTTGACTTGACTTGACTCCACCCTTTGCTGACGATCTTGCATGTTCAGGTTTCTGGGTACCCACCCGGCAGATACTTTTGACATGCCTAAATGTTCATGGATTATAGTGTAAACACTTCCATTAGAAATACCACATTCTGAAGCAAGTTCGGCAACTGATTCGGCAATTGTTTAGCACAAGTCTCTCAATACGGTCGATCATCTCCTGGCTGATGACATCAGCAGGGCGACCTGGCCTTGGGTCATCTTCTAAGGAGTCTCGCCCACGTTTAAATTCTGCTGACCACTTTGCCACTGTGGAATACTTTGGGCTACTATCACCATACACATCAGCCATACGCCAATGGATTTCTTTGGCCTTTGCACCCTCCTTAGTGAGGAACTTTATGACTGCTCTGAACTCAATATTCTGACTTTCCATTTTTGCCTATAGATATAGGTTTTCAAACAAAAAGTAACAGCAAAAAATGTACGTGTTGACTGAACGACTGTTATCATTCAACTGACAAAGGTTTACACTGCACAAAAATGAAAAAAGAAATCTTGAATTGTATAGAAAAATACCGAGTTCTGTATCAGTCATTTGGCCAGTTCCGGGTAAGGTTATGCTTCATAACGATCTCCAAATAACTGGCTGATCAAAACTTGATTTGTTTTGCTGATACAGAGTACTATCCTTCCTTGAAATACCATACCAAAAAAAATTGTCATTCGCCTTTGGTTATCTGCCCTTGCGATGACTGTGAAGTACACCACTGATTTGGCTAGTTCCGAATAGTTTTGCTAGTTCCGAATAATGAATGAAGGATCTGTTAAAATACCTCGGATAATGCAACACCCTCTATATATTACTTTATTAACTTGTATTATGTGTTACAGAGAAAATTCAGTATAAAGACATTTGTCACAAAAGGACAGGTTCACAAAGACTTTAAAACCGCACCCCCATCCCCCCTTCCCCCCCCGCCCCCCCCCCCCGCCCCCCTCCCCCTAAGCCAAAATCGCATAATCTATGGCAAAACGATTTTCGGCATGTACGTCCTACTAACTGCAAGATTTAGCTCCTATTTTCTGGATTTAATAATCTTTCCAATATAAAAATATTTCAGTGAGGTTTAAAGAAGTTGAAAGGAGTATGCGCATAAGGTCCTATTTTACCCCTTTCTGAAGCCCGAAAATAAAACAAGCTTGCAATAAAATTGATTAATCCAATTGTAGCTGGTGTTCAGCGCTGTGTGATTCCCCTACAAAGTCTAGCCTTACTTCGTCAAAGTTCAGATATTAGCGACGCACGACACGGGAAAAATCCTTGCAGGGAGCATTTAAGCAGATGTTGAAAAATATGTTCCACCCAATAGTTAAACAGAAAAAATGTTTTAATTGACCGTTTGCTAAAGGATATCTGGGCGAATGTTATTTACACATTTACAAAATTTATGTTATGCATAGGGTTGCTGGGTGAAATCGGGTCGTATCGATCAATAAGGTTATATTTCCCATATTTATTTATGATATATGAAGAAGAATAAATGAACGACAGAACTATACCAATTTTTCCTTTTTTTTAATTTGACTGCTATCGTGTATTTGATGAGGGCCTTTTCACTTATTAGGAACTAGCTAAAACCCGGAACTAGCCAAATAACTGATATATATATATATATATATATATATATATATATATATATATATATATATATATATATATATATATATATATATATATATATATATATATAACGTTGGGCAGTTCGCGAAAAATGGCATTGGACCAGTCCATGGCCTTTCAAAAGTTGCTTCAGTTTCAGGCAAACATTAAGACGGGCGTAGACAATAAGGGCTGGTATAGATCTTGTGTTGGTAACATCCTAAATAAGACATACTGTATTTATCCTAAGTATTCGGACAGACAGGCCTCAGCAAAGATGTAGAAAAGACGCCTCAGAACCCTGAGTCCACCTATCCAGTAATTGTAGACACAATTACATTAAGTAAAATGGACGTCCACATTTTAAAAGTACATGTATATGGCCAAGATCTGTGGTGTGCGAATATTTTGGGTAAATACGGTAACCAATATTTATCGAATTTATACAGATTTTCCCATGAAAATGAGATTTTGAGTCAAATGACTAACACCCCTTTTCCTCCGACCCCCTCCCCTCCTCCCTCCTCCTGGGTCTTCCTCTGGTCCATATACATGTAATATATCTAAAAAAATATTAAGACACGTAACCACACTTATCCTTTCACCCCTGAGTTTCTTATGTCGACTCTTCCATCTTTTAAATTTGGACAGAACCATTGATCAAAAATCCAAACCAGTTAACTCGTTGGCTCAGTTGGTGGTCGGGCGGTTGCGGGTTCGACCCCCGCCGGGTCGGCAACATTCTTTCGTATTGATCATGAAATTTTTTCTACGATCATTCTCTCCCTTCCGCTGATTCAAGAAGGGAAGTTATCAATTTCTGGTGGAAGAATGAGCACAATTGTTAATCAGCTTAGAGGACTTTAGCCTGTCCAGTAAAAGTGCTGTTAGGTAAACTGACCGCGCTCGACATGACCGATTGGGTTGACTGGGTCTAGACTGGCTCCAGTCTCCAGTAACTAAATATTTTCTCATTTTCC